>OU015494.1:150803758-151396258 GCA_907164885.2 Dolomedes plantarius | reverse complement strand
TATCTGAATAGTGGCAAATTACGCCACGATAATAAATTAATTACTAAACCCCCTTTAAATTTCGTTTAACCATTCCTTTCCCATTTATTTCCTCACAACTTCCCCCCCCCCGTCCCCTGAAGGCACGCACACAATGGAGTAGCTAATTCCGTGTGGCAAGTCTTCAGAAGAGAAAACACTAAAACTAAATTTTAAAATCCCAAATAACTTTCAACCGAAAAAGGATGGTGAGCAGGGCTGCAGTCCCCAGTCAACACAAAATAAATTAAACCTAACCTAAAAATTTTATCTATTCATGCCTCACCAGATTGAATCAAGGTATAGATACATTTTACACAAGTCTCCATTTGAGACACAATTGACATCGACGAAATATTAAACATTACAATATAAATTTCTAAAATTATAAAAATTACTAAAAGTCCTTTTAACAAATGTAGAAGTCCAAATCTGTACAACCAAAAATAAAAATATTAATTCTGTAAATCGGACGCTATACACTACTCTTCAACTGTACACAAACCCCCCAAAAAATATATTTTTCAAAATTACACCATAATTATACACTTGTTTTATTACTCAAAACAGTTTCCTTTCTCAAATTTATTTTTATGCACTTTCATCATCGTCAATGACCTACTTAAAACTACTCCTAATGAAATGGCGCAGCTTGTCCTCTCTGGACCTTGCGCCATTAAATCCCAAACAACCAACCAACCAACCATCATTCCGCTGAATTTATAAAGATAATTATAAAAAAGTTTTCATAAGATTGTGTAAATAGTAAAAGCCCAAATACAAAAGTAATTCGCACATTAAGTACCAAACTCCGCACAGACCGTCTCCAAAACGAAATATAACGAGGTCACTCACCTTAAAAATTTTCATTTAAGGACATATTAACATGTATTCGTAACATAAATTTTGCGCAATGTAAAATTATATATTTTAATTTATTTTATAGTTATATAGAATTGTAGAATAAATTTTATCATAGAATAAATTTTATTTAGAATTGTGAGAGAAACATCGACAAGCTGAGAATCGGAAAGAATTTTTTTCTTAATTTAGAAATTTTAGAAATCCTTATTTCCACTTCGTTCAATTTTGCTAAAAGGTCTTCAATATTTTTCAGTTTCCCAAACAACTTTATGAAATATCCCTAAACTATGATCTCAAAGTGTTCTTGCTAATTAACAAACATTTCACGTGATGGAAACCTCTTAATTTACTGCTATATTTCTTGAATGCCGTGTAACATTATAATTTTGAGAGGTTTCCTTATCGATTAAGGAAGATGAATTGCACGGGAAGTGATGCTTTAGTCCTTTTACTATATAAAAATAGAATATAATTTAACACTTTGCCTTAAAGTAACAGGATATGTCCCCAATTTAGAAAAGTGAGAGAATTCAACAGTTTTAATAAAGTTGTCAAACTTTTTGACAAATAAGCTTGTAGCTATTAAGTATAATTTATTATTTAAAAGCTAATTAAAGATAAGGGTATTTCAAATTCATAATGCTAATATTGCTCTCGCTTGTCAGAATACTCAAAAAGGTGATTTTATTTAACGCGATTCTTTATATAAAGGGAAGAAAGTCTTCAGAGCAAAAATTTAAAATCAACTTTTATCATTAAAGTGTTTCCTTATCCATTGAGAGTGGATAACACCCGTTCGGAAAAATGTCGAAAAAATTTTTTCTACATTTAAATACTTGACCTCGTCCTTTCTTTACTATAATGCCCCAAAATTATGGTATTTAAAATGTGTTCTACTTATTCAATTTACTTAAAAATAGCGTTCGAAATGCGATGGTTTTCAAAAGTGTAAGCTAAGAATTTTTTAAGTCTTCCGCAAAAAGCACTAATCAAAAAGGTTTTCATTATATAGGCGTGTAAAAAGACAGTATGATTTCACTTCTAAAATGCCCCTGGGTATTTTTAAGGAAACAAGGGGAGTGTTAAGTTTGTTTACACTTTCTTCTTAATGAAAACAGTAAATTGCTACTTTCCGAGATATTTCAGATGTTGAATACGATCCGAAAGAAGAGTTGTCAATAGAAAATGGGAAAAAATATATTAGGTCTTCTTAGTTTCTTCGCATTGATTTTTTAATAATGCGTTCTCCAATAATTTCTGGATATAGAAAATGTGTAAACGGAATTTGATAGCATACTTCTTGTACATCATTCCCTAAATGTCTCCCCGTTTCAACGATTTATAGGAGAAGACCAGTTTCAATAAGGAATGTCTACGCTGTTTGAAGCACTTCTTTTCTCATCTCTGACATTTCCTCCTGAACCCTTATCGATTTTTACAAAATCTTTTTAAACTTTCTCTGTGTTACTTTCTAATAAGACATTAAGTGTAAGAATAGAGTTTTGAAACATATTTCAGGGTTTTCTTCGATGAATTGTAGTTCATGATATTTGTATTCCAATACTCTTAAGTGTTTTTCTTTACACTTCTTTAAATTAATTTCTAAGTATGTAAACTTGGAATTAAATATTATAAAAAAATCTTACGTTCGTTCATCAATTGAATATTAAGTTAAATAATATGAAGCATTACCTTGAATTAGTAATCTGTCTGGCGCACAATTGTTTTGATAAGAAAATAAAATTTTAATAGCTTTTTATCTTAAAGTTTATATTTATTAACATGCATTACAAATTTTCAGAACATTTTTCTTTGGAAAATATATTTTCACGCAAAATAATTGTTTAGTTTCCATATTCTTAAAATAACAGAGATTATAAAATTATAAACACTTATTCTATATAGAATAAATCATTTAGATAAAAGCCCAAAACGTTAAATTATAATTATCATTGATAGATACCGCCAATTATTTTTTGTTATCCGTTATTTTGTTCGTTTGTTTTCTTGGCGCTATTATTCAGATATCGCGTGAAGTGACCTGCTACTTCTCCTAGGCGGTCGAGTGTTTTAGAAAAACAGCCTGTATGTACAAAAATTTAACAGTAACGATTAATTATGAAGTATACAGGACTACAGATGAAAAAGGATATACCTGACGATTAAAGAAATTTAAGAAGTTTGGAAACTTAAAAGTTTATGGACATAAAGTTAAACGTAATCCATTGTCTTTGTCGAGGTGCTATCTTACCTAAAAGCAATTTCTGCCGAGCCGATACCAGCTTATAAAAGAGCCATTGGCTTTGTTCCTTCATTGTTTATGTTAATACATGACTGGTGAGTACTTGTTAGGAAAGGTGAGATCAGGTGTATCTTGTTTGATTGGTTTGGTTTGGTTTGGTGCGCTACGGTCAACTTTTTGCTGCACGAGGGCTACTAGATGTATCTTAAATAGGCAATAAGATTTGTTTTTGTGTCTTCCTTGTTTGCAAGTGATGTTTAGTATTCTTAAATTACAAGCTGTAATTCTTGTTTTGGTAAGCAATAGAATCTTCTTTATTCAGGTACACTCATTAATAAAACTCTCTGTTTAATAAAAGTTTTGAAAATATGATATCGGAAGTTACTATGCAGTTCTGAGCTAAGGTAACTCAACTTTACTTTAAAACTTTTGGAAAGTACTGTTTAAAAAGGATTTCCCTTTGAAAATTCTACTGTTTAACTTACTCATTAATTATTTAAATAAATGTTTTGCATTTATATTTAAAATTTTTAAATTTTATTTTAAATGAGGGAACAATTTAATAACAAAGAAATCTATTTAGAATATATTCGTGAGATAAGTAAGTCGAAATAAAGTAGATAATCTTGAAACTCAATATCATAAAGAATATGAGTGTAAATTAGACACCTCTTTGTATCACAGAAAATTTCGAGTTTAAAATAGATATTGATTACAAATTTTCTTTGCAAATACCACCTAACTAAGCGCATAAAAAATAAAGGTTATCTTCTAGCGGAATGTCCTTCATTAAATATTTGTGGAAATTATGAAATAAATTTTTGTTATTATATTTTATGTCCTCTTTCCCCCTTTTTTTTGTTTTTAGTTACCTGCAGATTTGAAAGCACTGCTTTAATATTAAATTGTATGTTTTCATATTATTTGCTTGAAGATGCCCATTTGATTTCCTTCTTAGTCTACACCTTTGTGAACGTAAACTATTAACATACGTTTATTTAAAAACATTTGAAATTCACTGAACTAAAATAATACTTTTTGATATTTACCAGGAACACATATAAATTTTAAGGGAATAAACTTTTATTCTTCACTTAGCAAAGAATTTTACGTAACTATCTCAAACAGCATGTACATAAACTTTTATTTTGTAAATCAATGACCAATAAATACTGGAAAAATTAACTGATATAAACCGTCCCATTAATGGATAAGAGGTAAAATATGAATTCAACAAATAAAATCAAGAAGGCTTGAAATTCTGAATAGTAAAATGAAAGGATCCTAAAACTTGTCCTACGTAATATTAAATTACATACTACAGGCATCATAGTGTTTATTCATGAAAATGGAAACAAGATAGACAAGTAGGTGAAATCGTTTTAAAAAACTGTGCGATGTTATCAATAAAATTTGTTGTGTCATACAAATTATATAAAGTTGGAAACTAGAATATTTGGTAAGAGAAAATAATACACAGAATTAATTCACCTGTATAAAATGGTTTTCCTAATTCAATAAAGGATAGACAGTAGTGGTCATTACTCTGGACTCTGTGGGGTTATAGATATTATGTTATACTAAGAGTTCCTGGAAAATTAAAGAGATTTTGATATTAAGGTATATGAAATACAGAATAACACAATGCATTTTCTATAAGCTTGCGAAGATGAAAAATATGGAAATTTAAAAAAGTGTTCCGCAGTTTTAGCTATCACTGTATATATGTCTAATTTTGACAGAAAAATGTGTTCTGCCATAGTATTTTTCCTATTATACATTTTAATAGCAGGGCATAGAATTGTGAAACACTATTATCATATGAAACGTTTCAGAGAATGAACAATCTGAAAACTCATTTTACGCAAAACTAGTGGAGATGAAATTATAAATAACACTTAAAGTCAATTTAGTTTTCAAGTGAATAAGAATCATACTTAATTTTTATATCCATAAAACATTACTAATTATATTCACATTTTATGATTTTGATAGAAAACTGGAAATAATGTATAAATTTTACAAGTTTTCTATTTTAATGAATCTGATTCCTCAGAATAATACTCTGTAAGGTAAATTCTACTCTTAAGGGACAAGTCATTTTATCTATGTTCAGTTTTAAGCACAGAAAGTGAATACTTGTCTAAGAGTAATTTACGTTTAATTAGTGTCCTTAATTTCCTGTGCATCGCTTTCATGGAATGCTCATTTACTTTAAGTGACTTAAACCTGTCAAATTCGAGTATCTGAAACCCATGTACCTTAGCTGTTTGAGAATATTTCTTCATTTACAAATTTTTTCTTATAGATTACTGAAGTATTTTTTTGTAGAGCGTTTATTAAGATGCGAAATATAGTAATGTTGTTAAACATAAAGTCCACAGAAAAAATTTGTTTTATTCTTTTAAATTATTTCTAATGTGAAAAAAAAAATTTAATCTGTACATTTTTTGTAATTCTTTGAAAAACTTTGGAATTAAAATGCGTATAATCTAAAAGTTTGAATATTTTATATTTTTGATACTTTGATTAATCTATGCACAAAAGCTTTAGATATATTATATTACCACCTTCTTAAGTCTTTTTAACCGACACCACTTTCGAAATTGAAGAAACATTTGAATTTAAAAAAAAAAAGTGGTATCTAGTGTTTGATGTATTTTGAAAGTATAGGCATTCACATACAGATCCTGTTAAAGAAATGGAACTTCAAATATTTTAGAGATTTGCTAAAGAAGCATACAGAATGACGTAAAGTATATTAGAATTTTTCAAATAAGGTATGTATGGCTGAAAATATAGCATCAAAACTGAAGAAACAAGCCAGGAATCAGATAAAGCTTATCAAATTCACAAAAAAAACTGAGAACTAAGACCACTATAGGGAGATTTCTCTTGATCAGGAACTTTTGATCATTAAAGTGACTTTATATGAATCCAAATCTCAGTCTGTATGAAATAATTACAAATAATAAAATTTTTAGTGTCGCTTAGATTTTTTTTATTTTAGTATTACCACTCATTTTAATAATATCCCTCGTACACCACCTTTCTTACCACTCATTTTGCATTTTTTAAAATCTCCTACCTTATAGTTGTTAGATAATTCACACACTCAAAAGATGTTGAATGCTTTTACGGAAGAAGATTTTAAGAAAAATGTTGCAAAAGTTGCCAAAAGAGAGTATTATAACACAATATCTTCTCTTGGACAACAGCCTTGACTACAGTCCGTTTCTTACATGCTGTAGATTCAGTCTGCTTTTTGACACTTACGGTACCTTACGGTTATTTATTTCCTTTAAGATTTTTAGAATGTAAATAAGTAAATTAAAACACATTAAAATTTTCTCTTTATCATACTCTTTATGTGTTTAGTTACAGAAAAGTCATAAAGGTTATAAAAAACACAGCCCCAAGGTTTCACACACAATTTACAAATTTTGCACCTAAAACACCATACATTACTTAATGATACAGGCAGTTTTGACTATTTTCCTTTTTTCTGAATATCTAAGGACCTTGTCTACATGTTTCTGTAATAGAAAGAAAAAAAAACTCCATAATTTTCTCCAGTGATTGATTCAGTTTCTTTTTTCCTCATTCATAATCGACATATCATCAGGGTGCTTTTTGAGAGTATTCAACAGAAATGAAACCAAAATTAAAAGAAACATTTTGATCTATAAATATATTGCAATTTGAAAAACACAGATTAGGTATAAAGGTTTACTTTATTACAGTTGGCGATAGTACAAAAACATCAGTATAACATATGCTTTTTCCAATTAATGCCATTGGATGAAGCGATAAATGTAAAAATAATTGAGTATATTTTTACTAACGTAAGAGAAATAGAGCTATACGCTTGTAATGCTTTTCTACATTATGTAGCTATGAGACTATGGTAAGTGACATCTGGCATGAAATTACTATTCCAAAAATGTTTAATGCTTCGTTTTTTGTCTAAACAGAAGTACAGTGGTATATAAAGGTCATAGGTTTATAAAGACAATTAATAAAAAGAAAATGTCGAATTGAGTACCTGCATTAAAAGAATTGACAGACAAACTTATTTCCAGACTACGGTCTTATAACGTATATAAAATTACGTAATAGACAAAGTACTTTATATCTTGGAAAGATTGAAATAAAATAAAATAATCCTTATGCTTTATTTTATATACGTAAATCCTCGTACACAATCCATTGGGAAAACCACTGACAATAAGAGCTCTTGGGAGAGTAAGAAAAAAGAGCAGAGCCATGTCTTATCTGCCTTCACCCCAAGAGTATTGAGGATATTGAACATTTTGGACTCCTTTTCCCGCACCCTAATAACTTCTTTAGTAGAAGATGAAAGGAAAGCGATGCTTTTAATTCTTTTTCGAGAGAAATCGTTCCCTTTTTGTTTAAACGCTATGAATGAAAATAGTACAAACGCAACCGTATGTTAATTTTGTCTAATAACATTAGTCTCAAACCTTTAGAAAAGAGTGTTCTGGCATTACTTTGCGATGATTTAAAGAGTTCAATTACAGGCCGCAAAAAAGAAGCTTGATAATTCCATATTCTACTAATACTTGGTTTAGAGAAAATAGGAAAAATGTGAATGACATATAAATGCATAACCAGCTACAAATCATGTACTTCACTATTTCATCATATGTGCATTCGTACATTAATTTATCCTTAATTAAGAAGCTTAGGAAGCTATTACAGACTAAACATTATGAAGATATATAAGTTTTGGCCTTAATCTTGAATCTTTAGTATATTATATAACTCCATGACAAATGAAGAAAAGGTAATTTAAGTGTGAATGCAATATTAAATACGAAACCATACTGGAATTTATCTAAAATATGCCCTTACGCTTATTCACATCATTTCGTTTCTTACAAACTTTTATGCTCAAAAGCTTCTCAAACGTCCAAAAACTAAAATACTACAAAAGCGATATTTTTTCTTGTTGATTAATATAAGTAATAATGGCTGCATAATCAACGACAATTAGGGAGTTGTTTAAATATTTATACCCTTGTATAAATATCAAAACCCCTTATTTAAAAAATATCTAAAAGTAGAAAGGCATACAACTATCTTGTTTACGTATTTATATGCATATTCATATTTATATGCATAGTATAATTTTCACTTTGCCTTAATACGCTGATCGAATATCTCTCATCAGAATGTCATCATTAAAAGTGATAACAAGCAGTCTGTGTTCGCACCAGCTTCCTTGTAGATTTTGCCAAGCGCCAATTGGCGCACTAAAAGATTGTTGCAACCCTACTGCCTGCACTTCGCACAGTCTTTGTCGTTCGAATCGCACGGATAAATTCGACGTTCTTTTAACTTTATAATAAAATTAACATTCGACGTTGATTTTTCGTTTCATTTAACAAATTCGACAGTCCATTAAAATGCGACCAAACATTGGTCCGTCGAGCCGGTGAAACGGCTAAAATTTGATTAATTTTTATTAATAACTTTCAATTTCGACTTACTTTGTGTTTGCAAGAATTTTGGAACTGTTTTCGAAATGTCTGATTCAGATGAAAGTGAACCTGTGGATACATTAAAAACTTTGAACCGTCAAAAAGGTAACTTTAAATCTCGAATTACGAAATTAAATTCGTATTTAAATGAAAAGGCTACATCGGCAGATAGTTATAAGCTGCAGAGCAAGCTCGATGGCGTCAAGGACATTTCCTCTAAGCTAGATGAACTAAAGTTGAACTAAAGATGAACTAAAGTGAACCCATCTGCATTTCTGACGAGGAAAAATTGAGTTTAATTTTATTTCTAAGAATACACAATATATAATAATCCATTTATTATAATAATCCATTTATTTTATTCTCAGCTAAATATAACTATTTTTCCACTTTACATACATAGGGGATAGGCCGTGGCGGCCTTGTGGTACAGCGCGCTGGTGTTCGGTGCTGAGGGTGCTCAGATCGAATCCTGGCGAAGCGCCACTAAAATGCCTCCGTTTGTTTCGTCACTTCATAGGGGGCAATGCTGGTCTGCCTATATGGCGCCCCCATAATAAAATGGCCAGCAAAACTGCGGTGAATTATAGGTGAATGTCTTCGTGACAAGTGCCTCCGCATTAAAAAAAACATTCATAGGGGAGACCTGTGTACCTAGGGCCACCTTTTTTCAATGAACGAAATCAGACCCACTGACCTGTTTAAAATTGTGAAACTGATGTGCACACATTGTTACACTAATTGCCATCCCTTTGGGATTAATATAAATACTAAAAATAATAAATTCTGTGAAATAGAACTTTTTTTATAAACTTCACAAATGGCCTTAGGTACAAGACAGTATTGTACCTAGGGCCAGTAGCTGGTGTACCTAGGGCCATTCCCTAAAAGTTAGGTTTCACTCCATAATGTATAGAAAAAACGTATACACATGCATTTTATAACAGAAGCCAAATAAATATCTGCCAAATTATTAGTGAATTACAAGTATTTTCATAATGATTCATCATTCTTCAGATGAATCATTCTTCAGATGAAGTTGCCTCTATTTGAAACACGGGTTTTTTCACAATTTTCTTTTTCTTTTGGCCAGTCTAATTACACGTTTTTCTTCAATTTATTTCTTTTCTGGAGTGTCTGTCAGGATTCTGCATCTCCCTGGTTTTCGGCCGCCTCTTTTGGATGTACGAGGTTTTGCTTTTGGAAAAGGTAGTACCTGTTCAGGCGTTACAAATGAAATGGAGTTAGATGTACGAAGCTCACAAAATTCAGAAGCACATGAAATGGAGTTTGATGTAGAAGGCTCTGAATATTCTGCAAGTCGTGAAACTGAGTTTGATACAGAAACTTTCAGTTGCGTCATTGTTGACTCACTTTCTTCCTCGGGAAAATCGTTATTTTGGCAATTTATGGATGAATCTGGTCTGTCGGTCACACTTGAACTCAAATATTCATCATCAGTGAATATGTTTGGATTCATGTTGTGTTGGCCATACACCAGACACACGAAAGCCCGCTAGAATGTTTACAGGAGTAAAGGCCAAAGGATATGATTTTCCAACATTCTCTGCAACTTCATATATGGTGATTGATTTCCTAGGGTTTGTCAGCATCTAATTACTACACGCTGTACTGTAGTATTTCTTAAAGGGTCCAAGCACGCTTCTATCCAAAGGTTGAAGCTTATGGCTGGTATGTGGAGGAAAAGTAAGCATAACTGCGCCATGTTCTCTAGCCAAAGTGATTGCTTCAATACTGACGTGGCTTTCGTGGTTGTCCAAGAGTAACAAGACTTTTTGATCCTCTGAACATTTGACGTGGTGAATAAAATGCTTCAAAAATTCAATAAATTTTTCGGCATTTGATCAGCCACTAATATGTGCTGTTCCCACGGTTCCTGGAGGCTCACATTTCAGCATGGGGTTTTTGAAGTTCACTCTTGAAAAAATCATGGGGACGGAATTTCCTATTGCATTTACACTGCAAATAATAGTTATATTAGTTCTTCGATCACCAGAAGTCATGCTGCCAACATGTTTCTTACCTTATGGGGGTTATGACCTTGGTCGGTGTGTGCACTGCCGTAATGCCCGTTTCGTCCACATTATTCAGGCAAAAACTTATAGTTTGCTAATACCAACTGATACTTCTCAAAAAGTGTATTAACATTTGTTTTATTGAAACGCTTAGCTCTTGATAAACTTGTGGGTTGGGGCTTTCTTAGTGACAGAACCTTATTTCTTTTGATAAAATCATAGTACCACTGATCACCAGCTTTACCAATTGCATCCCAGGACTTTGGATATTTTTTTATTTGCTTTTGCATACTCAAAAGTAAGCTTTTTAACCTGTTGTTCTGACAACCCGTAATACATATTGCATGCAACGACATGGTACTGAACAAGGACACTCTCATCATCGTTAGAAAATACCACCCAAACAGCACATCGGTTAGAATATGCACAATTTAATTCTGTATTTTCAGCATTAGTCTTCCTACAAAAGCCAATGTGTCTTTGCAGTGTTGTTCTGCTTACTCCAAACTGTCGAGCTGCAGTCCGAACTGGAACTTCATCAACCAAAACTGCTTCTGCAGCTGCAGTTACATTATATGCATTAAGCTTTGATCGCTTTATTACATCAGGATTTCTAGGCATCTAAAGAAATAATTACGAATTTGTAATTACCCTACTGGTAAATTAGGAATTTGTGGTATGAAAATATGATAAAGGTTGAAATTTAATTAAAATATCGTATAAACCTTATTTAGAATTATACTTTTGCTTTTAAAAATATATATTTTTAAATAGATTCTCATGTTTATATAAACAAATTAATAATCCTTAATAATAATAATAATAGTAGCAAACATATTTTTTGCAAGTCAAGCACATTGAGAGTTTCAGAGCAAAATATATAGTACCCCTTCTATTTAAATAGCATCCAATACAAAAAAACTTAAAACTAAACCAAAATTGTTCAGATTTTTCCTCCATTTATTATGAAAACTCTTTCAATAAAATAACAACATACAGAATATGATTACAGTTGTACCTAGGGCCATGGACCTAGGTACAAGGCAACTATGTGGCCCTAGGTACAAGACTAAGAAATTTCATACAAAATGTCTTCTACAGAAAAACACACATGTAGAGGGGACTTACTTAATACCTCATTTAGTACTTAGTGTTACAAACAAAATTATGTACTAGAATTCAAAGAAAAGTATTTGACTTACCTTTGTAAAACAATAAAAGTGATGAGCTGCAAAATTTTACTTCAGTCCATGCAAAAACGTTTTTCACTTATAACTTGCCACAGATTTCTCCTCCAAGATTTATAATTGGCTGCTAAAATAGCAATTACTGTTGCCACTCACCCAACTGAGTAATAAAACCTAGAACTAAATATTATTCATATAAAGTAGGGTGGCCCTAGGTACAAGATGGCCCTAGGTACACAGGTCTCCCCTGCATGGGAGATAATGTTAAAGACAGACCCCATTCGTTGCTATAATATACTCATGGGTATTTGAAATTTGAATTACGTGAGCTACAGTAATCAGTATTTTGCTATTTCTATTTTTCTTTAGTTGTAACGCTTTGGAACTGCACTTCATATACTTAAGATTTTATCTTTCATTTTTAGTCATATAATTATTTTCCAGTTCTGTAGAATTCGAAAATAATCCTATGACATAACTTACAGTAGCAGTTAAAAGAAACATATTTTGACGGATTAGAAGGGAAAAAAGGACCATATGAAACTTCAATTTATAGGAATACACTGCATATCATGGTATTACAGCATTCATCATATTAATTCGGGGTGCTACAAAGAGCGATTTAATGTTTATCCTATGACAGCTATTTAATCAAACACTGTCATGTCAGCTGTGTATTAATTTACTTCAATATATCTATTTTAAGAATAAAGATTTTTAATTATAATTTTTTATCCTCATTTCTGCTATTTCAACAACAGTCACGATACTAAAAAACATGATCCAAGATTGTACACGCAAAGCAATTTACTTCGTTTGA
Organism: Dolomedes plantarius; assembly: GCA_907164885.2. NCBI lineage: Eukaryota > Metazoa > Arthropoda > Arachnida > Araneae > Dolomedidae > Dolomedes > Dolomedes plantarius. The sequence continues at coordinate 151,383,587 of OU015494.1, read as the reverse complement.
ATAAAGCAAAAATACACATCGTCAGTGTACAGGTAGCCTTGTACCTAGGTTTCACCTTTTCTGCGGGCTCCTTTACAAGGCATAACCGATGAGAACTCTGAAAGGCGAGGAATTCCTAACAGGAATTTCTCAAAATTTTGACTGCTGACTGACACAATGCATTCATACAGCCCGCTTTGGAAAGGACCTTAGTCTATCAAGAATTGGAATGGTCAGAATATGGATATGAAATGAGGTTGAATGCCGTCTCTCGCATAAAACTTATTGCTAGTAATTGTGTTGCAAAAAGGAACAATGAAATAATACCGAACAAAATAGTCTGGTGATTCGTAATTATATCAGTTCCTTATCCGTAATTTTGTTTGTAGGAAACTTAGTACGTGCAAAATAGGAAATGAGGTTGCATAAAGCATTTCACATTTTCCTAGAGAAAGATTTCCTTCCAAAACAGTTTCAAAGGAAACTAGAATAAATCCAGGGTATTCTATAGCGACAGAAACGTAGCACAAGTGTTGATAAGATCCACGTCCTCAGTTACTTTTGTTCTCTACTGCGCTTTTGTTATCAATGGCATTCCCACGAGAGCTTCGGAATGTATTTTAAAGGAGTATCAGAGAGAAAACTTCTCTTTCTATCTGCATTTCTTAAATTAACATCCCAGTTTAAATCTCTGAGAAGATTAGCATTTACGAAAATTAATTTAAATTTTTTAAAATGTTTCGGATTTATTTTTGGTTGTATTTTACGCTCTTGAGAAATTAAAAATTCACTCTATAAAATGGTTTAGTCAGTGATATATCATTTTAAATAACCGTTTAAAAACAAATACCTTTTTTCTATCTCTTAAATATACACAAATAACAGAACAAATTCCTTCCTTCCTATAATGCAAATTCCTTCCTCTTTCCAAATTTAAAATTATTACAAAAGAGGATTTATTCTGTTTAGTAAAATATAAGCTCATAAAAGATATTCAGAGCAAAATATGTTGCATCTGATGAAATATATTTTTAATAAATAAATAGAGGAGTTTAGTTTATTATTATAATTCAACTATTTTTCCGAAATCGATAATTTTATAATTTTAGAACTCTATCGAGAAAATTTCGAAATAGGTAGGATTAATAACAGGAAATTTAAGTTCCCCATTAATATAGTTTGTCACGTTTACTGCTGTATTTGCAATGCGAATACAACAGTAAACAAGAAAAACCATATATCTATACTTCTTTGCATTACAATAGTAAATTCCCCAAACTTCACATAATCTTAAGAAAATTATTCTTTCAAAAATATTTAAGAAATATTTGAATCTCTCTGAAAATATCCATGTCTCTGAGGTGTTGGCAAGAAAGACCTAAATAAAACTTTTTACATGATTTTGATGATTTGAATCCTAATGAGATGTGATTCCGAAAATAATCATTATCTGCTACAGTTCTTCTTTATTTTTTGAATTTTCAAGTTACATTGTTTCTGCAGTTCCCAAAAAGTTTAAGCTTCAATACGCTCACATTTTTATTTTTCTCTTCTCAACCTCAATTGATATTTAAAATATTCATAATTTTTCACGTTTGGCTTTTCCAGTACTACTTTTCCAGTACAGGGCTTACTTTTTTACCATCACCCTACAAAACGATTAGAGTGAATTTCCATAAAACCACTTTTGTATATAAAAACAAGGAAAATGGCCTTTTTTATATCTTAAGCCTGATTTTACCTCTATTTGACCCATCACCTTAAATATGATGACATTTTTACTAGCAGGCATCAAATTATCGAAAAACATTCAATATAAAAAAAAAGTTAAATTGATTTTAACTTTATTTGGTAGTGACTTTATATGGTTATTTGATAACTAATATTTGGTAGTGAAAAAACATATTTTCATGTCAATTATAAGAGTTAAGATGGTTGAACATAGAACAGCAAGATTCATAATTGGAATGTTGAAATCAATAAAGATTAATATTAACAGTTGACATTATTTAGTTTAAGGAATGATTAACAAAAAACATGATAATCTGTATTAAAATATTTGTGTGGTCTTTTTGACTCCCATTTTAAAATGATTCCTGAGGTATTCAGATAAGATAATAATTTACATGACAATGAAATATTCCAAGTATCTTTCAAATAATTTATGTAAATTAAAGTTTCAAGCCCGAGGAGCGACTAAAGAGTTTCTAAAGTCTTGACAATGTTTTTTTATTTAATGATATGGTTATGTTTTATTCCTCTCACACTTTTAACCTTTCTTTTGCACCTAGAGGCTTTTTGTATTTTATCGTGTCTGCTGTGTTAATAGTTCAGTTTATTAGATGGTAATTACAACAAAGAAAATTTATCATTCTTTTATGATTTTGGATGAAAAGAAGTTCTGTACTTAAATAACTTATTGGCAATGAATATGCTTTACTATTTTTAATAACTTGATTTAGGTGAGTGGAAAAGAAGAATGATAAATTCTGTATTACATGTAATACTATATTTTATGATACATGACTCTCTTCTATCCTACTTTTAAGGGGTTTATCAAAAACATTTTTCTGTTTTATTTCATTTAATATTTTAAATCCTCATTCTAATCGCATATTTATACAAATTAAAGTTTCTTTAGTTTGTAAAAATATACTAATTAGAAAGAGGATTTAGATGAGATTAAAAAACTGTGTTTTTATAACAATGATTGTTAGAGTTTCAGTCTCTACAACTGCTGAAAGTCTTTTATTTCACGCTTTGCTTGAGAAACATCAAGAAAGATTAAAAACCTCTAAATATCCATTAGGAATTAATTAAAAAATATGAAGAAAGGGAAAAAAGGGCATATACATGAAAGCAATGCATTTGTTTTGGTCGTAAGAGCAAAGTAAGTAAAAAATTATTTTTTTGTTCCGTTCCTTTTTTAAGTAGAAACGATGAAGCAATGCACTTAAAATCGATAACTGAAATATATTTTAAATAGTGATAGCTGTATGTTACATGCCTCGAAATTAATTTTTAAGTACTTTCAATGTTTTTTTAAAAATTTAATTCAATATTTGCAAATCTTACATTAAAAGTTTCTTTCTATTTAGCCCTGATTGACTTCCCTTTCAGATTAATTTTTTAAATAGTTCTGTGATCTACATATTCTCAAGTTTGACACTTACAGTTGTTATATTCTCGAAGAATGTATCAAACTGTAATAGTCATTCCTACGTAAGCGAAATTACGAAATAAACATTAAAAATAATGAATTTTATTTTCATATTCTTACCTAACTAATAAAAACCAAACTCTTTTCTAAAGAGTAGTATCTCACCTTTCTCTAATGGCGAATTAAAAATGGTATAATAATCATGATATTTGAATTTAACAGCTCCCCTGGAAACAAAACTTAAACATTACTACCTCATTAATCAACAAATTTTCTATCTGTGGAAATATACTATTCATTTATTGGCTTTTAGTAGTCATGGATATATTAAACTAGGCACTTGGGATTTGAACAGAAGTGTTATATTCAGTTTTTTTTATTTCACGCGTAAATAAAGAACACAATATAAAAAACATGTTATTTAATATAATTCAGCATCGTTATAAAGGTTATCCAACAAAACCGAGAGAAATCGTAAACAATTCCCCCACTGCTATTTCAAACAAGTTCATAGGGGAATTATAAAGGACAAATAACATACCTTCTTTTTAACTGCTCTTTCTGTCTCTCACTTTAGTGTGGCTGAATGTGTGCTGATTCTGTTTTACCAGTTTCTAACTTCTGAAAAGAAGATAAAGTATCTAATGCTGCAGCATGCCAGTTATGCCTTATAGAAATGATGAATTATGTTTATAAAAATGAAGTCATATATTTAACCAATGACTACATATTATACAAGCAACCTTCCCTTCTTTTAACTATCGAATTTTTACGCTGAATTAGGTAATGCTGTAAAACGGAATACATTGGAGGTAATATACACTCATGGACAAAAAAATTAGCGCACCAAGAAGGAATCGTCAAAATAAACCAAATTTTTAATACGTAATGACTACTTTGATATAAGTAAATGATAAGAAAATCAAAGAGAAAGGATAATTTATTTCAGAGAAAAAGGCAAAAGAACGCAGGAGTTAATACTCCGTTGGACCCCCTCTAGCGCGAATGCACGATGCGATACGATCGGGCATTGAGTCATACAAGTTGTGTATGATGTCTTGAGACATTTCGTTCCATATTTGCTGTAACCTTGCCTCTAGTTCGTTCAAACTCGTGGGATGCCCAACTCGTCGTCCCAAATGAACCCAGATATGCTCGATTGGAGACAAATCTGGGGATCGGGCAGGCCAAGGAAGGGTAGTAACAGTGCGGAGACAGTCTTGTGAAACCCTTGCCGTATGAGGCCGAGCATTGTCTTGTTGAAAAATGGCTCCTGGGATCCGTTGCATGAGTGGCAACACATGTGGTTGCAGGATTTCATGAACATACCGCTGGGCTGTCATGGTGCCACGGAACAATACTAGGGGTGACCGTGTATTGTAGGCAATGGCACCCCATACCATCACACCGGCTGTGGGAGCGATGTGTCGCTGTACAGCAAAGGCAGGATTGAAGCGTTCACCACGGGATCTCCACACACGAACACGATTGTCATCACTGCCGAGATTGAATCTGGATTCGTCGCTAAAGACGACCTGGTTCCATTCCGCTGCAGTCCAGTTTCCTCGTGAGCGGCAAAACTCCAAACGGAGGCGTCGATGGGTGGGCGTCAAGAGCAGCACACGTAATGGGCGCCGCGATACCAACTGTCCTTCAGCCAGGCGCCTTTGTATGGTTCGAGAAGACACAGGAGCCCCTAGTGAAGGTGCTACCTGTGCCTGGATGGCGGCCGATGAAGCAGTTGGCTGTACGCGTGTATTTCTTACGATGTGGCGGTCTTTTCGACGACTGGTCTGTCGAGGGCGTCCTGAGCCTGTTCTTCGTGTACATGACATCTCTCGGGTCCACTGGTCCCAACACCTCCTCACAACACAATCAGAGCGGCCAAATTGACGAGCTACTCGCCTAGCTGACCACCCAGCTTCCATCATCCCGACGATTCTCCCCCTCTCAAACTGCGACAACTGCTTATATTGTCTTCGAACACGGCGTAATGGCATGTCTATCTCAGCTCTTCCTTTGTAAATGATTCAGCACACTCAAACAAGCTTTGGTTACCTGTTTTATACTCCACAGAGTACGATGTTCAACGCCCTCTACTGGCTATACGTAATGCGCAATCACGCTGCATTTCTAATCATTTGTATATCTCCCCGACATGTACCTTCATTGCAAGTTTCGTTACGATCACGCAATTATTTCTTAGTGCGCTAATTTTTTTGTCCATGAGTGTATTATGTAATTCACAAACGATTAAAAAAAGAAGATTAATATCTTTCAATCACTTTATTTGAGAAATACAGTAAAATAATAAAGGAAAGTGGTAAAAACATATCAATTTATTAAAACGGTAACAAACTCAAATGTACTTAGGGGTGCAAAGTTTTACAAATAGAAGTTCAGTTAATCATCTGATCATTGTTCATAACATGCGACATGTAAACATATATACATACATATAATATGGCCAGAATGGTTTTGTAGGTACACACAGAAAAAAAAAGTAATTCGGTGAACCCACTTCTCTGAGTTCAAATCCACTGCACAGTGGAACTCACCTTTGGTGAGTCGTACAACCCATGTGGGAAAGTGGATTGTAGAACCCAGATCCCAGGCGGGTGGATTTACCCGCCACCAATTCGCTAAAATGGGTTCTACGACTCACTTTAAAATGTGTCGAAAAACTCACCAACGTGAGTAAACAAACTTCTCTTTCGAGTTCAATATCTCACCTAATTTTGTTTTATAAAACTCACGAATAACGAGTTCTTTTAAGTAAATGAGTTTACGCTATAGTACTCGAAATGTTACCCATTTCTTCCCCCCATCGTTAAATTAAGCGATTTTATGGTAGTAATTCATTATTCATTGTTTTGTATATTTATTATCTCAATTCCCTCACATACTTTCTCGTGAGAGAAAAGAACTACACTATTCACCCATATTTGGAATATAATTGGTATTAAAATTTAAGGACTTTTTTAAGTCTCATAAAAAAGCTAAATAATTGCTATAAAATCTTGCAAACTTATATCATAAGTGATGAAAGGATGCCTAAAAGTTATAAGGATATCAAACATTTAAAATGTTAATCGAGCATCCATTATTTTTTTGCAAATCAGTTTTACTCACACGAGTAACTGAGAAGGAAAAAAAGCTCAAAATAATAATAATAAAAATATGCTGAGATTTAGTGGGGTGCTTCTATATACCAGTAAAATAATATTTACAGGAAACTCATGAATATTATAATGTATAGAACCTTAAATTTTTTAGGTCAAAACGTTTTCCTTTACAACTTTTAGTTTCCTGAAACAGAGAAAAAATATTTTGTCAAGAAAGTTTCAGATCTTAGCTTTAACACAAAAAAGATATCACAAGAAACATTTTTTTAAACTGAAACAAAAAATTCATTTCACTGATTTTAGTAATATATATTTCTTATTGGTAAAATTACCATGATCCCCACACAAATAATTTAGAAACAGTTACAATATCTCAAACTGTAGCATTTAAGATTTTCAGGAAATATAGATAATCATTTTCTAACCACAATTTTTTTTACAGGTATATTCGACCAAATCCTCCATTAATACTTACAAGGTTTGTAAACTTCTTAATTATATGTTAATATATAGAGTGATTTTTTTTAAACTGACTCTACTCAGAGCCATCTGCAGCGCGATCTATTAGCCGGAATTCCACCAAAATTGATAGAGGGACAAAGGACGACATGGGAAAGAGTTTCCGTGAAAAAAAAATTAGTTCCAAAAGTCGCTGATAGGTGAAGATATGGCGCCGGTATTGTCGGTGCACCCGAGAATTTGCATAAAAGGCCAAGTAAAACATCCTAAATACAAATTCACAACTATGTAGTCAACAGCAGCGCCAGTATTTCGGTCTATAAAGATAAATGATGAATACCGAAAAAGTTGTAAGCAGACAAATGAATAACAAAGAAATTTCCCTGCAACACCACTTTATGCAGTAAATTCACTTCTCCCTCCTTCAATGGGATCACCGTACTGGTGGACGACACACAGTATCCTGAACACTACGTTCTCAATGGCCAAGCGTAACATGTCACCAGGAATGTTCATTAAAGTCCGGAATATGTTGTCCTTTAAGGCCGCGAAGTTCGAGACTCCACAAGATACACCTTAGACTTCAAATAACCCCACAGAAAGATGTCAAATGGGTTAGGTCGGGGAAGCGAGGGGGCATGCCAGTGGAAAAAAAACGACTGATGACCCTTTCTTCTGTAAAGCGAAGGCGCAACAGATTCCGCATCGATCTTTATAGCCCAAAATACTGGCGCTGCTATCGACTACGTAGTCATGAATTTGCATTTTGATGCTTTACTTGCCTTTTATGCAAATTCTCGTGTTTGCTGACAAGAACAGAGCTGTATCATCCCTTATCGGCGACCTTTGGAACTAATTTGTTTTTCGCGGAACTTCTGTCTCATGTCGTCCTTAGTCCCTCTATCAGTTTTGGCGGAATTCCGGCTGATAAATCGCGCTACAGATGGCTCTGAGTAGTGTCAGTTTAAAAAAAAAAAACCTGTACTTATCCAGTTGCTCTAAACAAAACATCTCCAAGCACATGGTTTGAAAATTTTATAAAGTACTAATATATTTGATATAAATTTACTTTTCTACATAGAAATTAAATAATTCATGCATAATACATTCACAATTCCTGCTAAATCAGTTGGCTTCAAGTGAACACTTTAATGAGAAAGAATACGAACTCACATTTAAATGAAAAAATATCCCAGAAAACAAAATTACAAATACAGAGAAACTTTATTTACAAATAAATATACACATTTTTCTGTGCAAACACCCAAGGCTCTATTTCACATCGTTACAATAGCAACATTAACCTATGTATTTCAAAACAATGGCTGAATTAATCTATATCATATTCTTAATCTTGGGTTGTAAATATTTAGTTTTGTTCAGGTATGTTGACTGTAGCATTATTTTGGCTACAATGGAGGATTATTCATCTGAAATATAGAATAAAATTCATAAATGTTATTCATTTCAGTATCAAAGTTGATTTTAATTTTCATGAAGTTAAACTTTTGAAGTGCTCACAAATAGATTCTACATTAATGAATATTGTTTGGCTCAATTTTTACTGCAATATTTAAAAAAATCAAGACATTAGGATTTTAAATTTTGAAATAGCAACCAGCAAGAAATTGCCTTCTGTCCTTACCTTTCAATAACAAAATTTTAAAAGCAGTTGCAGTACAGAGAACTGATACTCCCTGTTGCAGGAAAATTACTGCTATATTAAGAGACTATTACCCTCCACAGATAAATCTTAGTGTCTGTATTATTACTATCATTATTTTAAGGATGAATCTCATACAGGTACTACTAATACATTTATTTCAAAATACGTATGTAATGCCTAAACTTTAGAATTATCGATATTAAAGATAAACTTATTTTAATGCACGAATTAGAATACGAAAAAGATGCAAAATACAATTACATCAGCATATGTGTCAAATGCAGCAAAAAATAATTTTCAAAGAAAAGATCTTCATTGTTACCATTTCAAGATCCTCTTTGGTCAACGTTATTGGAATCTCAGGCAGGTCAAATGGAGCTGCTTTGATTTTACTATCTAAAAATAGAGAGCAAGACTTAAAAAAATGCAGTTGTAATGCAGAAATTTGCTTAACTGATTCTAGACTAAGTGCCTAAATTAACAGGAAAAAATGCTTTGATTAATCTTAAAAACTAATTGATATTTAGCAACATTTTATACATGTTCACATCTATCCAATACTTATGATAAAGTATTTAAAAATTGTTTGAAAACGGATGCTTAAGTGCTTAAGGCATTTACGCATGAAAACTTACTTGGGAAAAGTAAAAAAATTAAGTTTTTAACAAATATTCAATTATTTCTAAAATAAAAATGATATAAATGTTATTCTTAACCTGTATTCACTTTTTTTTCAAACAAAAGGGGACTTTGTTTAACACATTAATATTCCCAATAGTCAGAAATCCTAATAAACTTATGGCAAGATTTGTATTTTTTTATTATTTTAAGAATGCAGGACCATATCTTTTCAGACCATTAATGAATTATTCTGTATCTCTCCCTACCTTCTTTCAAATACTGCCAAATTTGAAAAAAATACAAATAGTATGCCATAGATACTTCCAGATTAAAATTCATGAACTTTTAACCTATTTAACAGACATTCATACTAATTGCAACAAATAAAATTTTTTAAAGTATGCTACCAGTATATATTTCAAATGAAACAAGATAAACTGAATTGACGGAGAACCTCTCATTTTGTACCAAAAATAAAATTATTAATGCATACCTCAAAAAAAGTAACCTCTAAATTTTTATTTTCAGCATTTTTAGATCAAATACAGTAAAGTTACCTGAATTATTTTTGGGATAGTTATGAAAATTTTAATTATAGATCCTACTTAGGTATAAAATAAAACATTTTTATACTACACAAAATTTTATTAGCTGAATACAAAAATTGCATATTTTTTCATATATTACATATTACATACTGCTAAAACTACCCTCCCACATTTATTTTTATATATATATGAACAATAAATAGATAGATTGAAATATATAAATTACCGAATATTATATATTAAAACAAGTGAATAAAAATACTAGCATAATAAACAGGTGAATTACACCGTCACCTTCTTTAACAATTGTTTAAGGTCAATAATTAAGTAATATCCATGGATTTTTTAATTAACAGCAAACAGAAAAATAATTTAAGGTATATACGCATAAAAAATCATAAAACAATATGCAAAATGAATATGTAAAATTTGACAACAGAAATCTATGTTTTCATCTAATAAAATAAATATACTTCTATATCAGGGATAACATTTCTGTATAATTGATGGTACAATTTTTCATTTACTGATTAAATATGATTAATCAAATATTATTATTTAAAATAAATAATAGACGAGGTAGGATACTTTTGTCTTGAGATTTAAACATTAGGTATGTACTATCTTTTCACTACTTTTAACAGCTGAAAGGATTGATATCTGATCAATAGCATCTTAATCAATTAATTGAAGAAAAATAAGACTACAAGAAATAAATGTAAAATACGACTTATGTATGTAAGAAGAACACAAATTTTAACTAGATTGGAAGAATCGAAATGAACATCTAGGATGTACAGTCATTTTAAAATGCCAAAGATAATTATGGAAGTAAAATACTTCTAACATTAGATAAACTATTGATAGATAACACATAATAATTATATATATTTACATATAGTAAGCATGAAACCTTAAGTTTTTATTTCTACTGTCACATACAACAGTTAAATTGAAAAAAAACATACCAGATAAGATTAGACGCTATTGCTATAGATGGTTTCAGTAGTAAAAGTTTTAAATATAAAAACTGTGCTCATCTTAGAAACTAAGTAAAGATATGGCCAGTTGAAGCATCCGTCGGCATCTTGGTAAGGCTTTGTCCTGAAACATTGAACTCGCATACTCAAAAATGCTGGCACACTACGAAGCTGGGGGTTGTGTTGGTAGAATAAAACACATCTGGATTTCAACACGGTTATAAATACCAGCTTCAAGCAGCTCTTAACGAACTGTCATTAGGAAACAGGATCATTGTGTATCCACCTCTGCTGTAATATGCTGTACAGAAGTCTTAGGTTTTCGTCGTTCAATCCATATCCAGTTTCGCATTTCCCTCTATGGCATCTGTTACGTCCACACTTTTTGTGTTTAGACGCAATGACTCGTTCATGTCTGTACCATGTTTTAATCTTCGATACAGTACCTTGTAATACAAATTCTTTCTTTTTAGTCACAGATGCACCCATAAGACTCCTGCAATCACCAAACCTTTCTTAAGTCATTCGGATCTGACATACTTCACATTAATTCCATAATAAATAATTCTACATCGGCTGTACCACTACTGCGGTCTACTTCCCTGTATTATATACCTCTGCTCGCCAATGACGACGGCGTACATTGCAGAGCACTTGCATTTAAGCGGCATTCTTTATAATACTTTATATATCAATATATATCCCCAGTCTGAGTTTAAATGACGTTACTGAGATTGCAATCTTAAAAGTCATTTATGGCCCTGTTAAAATACATTAATTTCTCACGTGGCCGCACTTTCGTTAGTGTTTTCCGCAGTGTTTTCGTTAGTGTGTCCACAAAAATAATCTTATTATGAGAACAAATCTTGGGCAATCTTAGGGTTTTATATGCTCAAAGTACAATACAACTTTTTCATTATATCATTAAGTTTTTTTACTTGGATTAGGCATTTCGTATGCGTTCTTTCAAGCAAGCTTCCTAAGTTTCATTTACGAAAATGCAAATGATAAAAACTGAATGAAAAGCTGCAGAAGATGTGATTTAACCATTTACTGAAATTAATAGTCTAGAGTGCTACAGTTATCTTTTGCTTCCCCAGGATAAATCCCGAGGATTAGAACCTACAGTTTACCGCTAATTCCGAGCGGTTTCAAACATCCATACCACCAGTAAGACTCTTCCATAAACTATGGTACCGAATACCAGTTCCCTAGCCATTCGGCCGGTAATACGGCTTAAGTCAATAGGCTTTCGTTGGTGAGTATAAAAGATTATCATATTAAGATTATGGGTCTCATCTAGAATTGTCAGAAGTAACAGTTTTTGTTGTCAGACGCTACGAAATAGAGTGCCATCAATAACCCGTTTTTTCAATTTAAGAATTTTCTCATTTCAGAAACAGATTTTTCTTTCCATTGCATGCCCTACAAAAAATTGAAATATAAGAGAAAAAATTATTTGAATATTTTATAATATTGTGTTAAAATTAAATCTGTCCATGATTAAGGTTAGAAAGCTTAAATTAGACACTTCTTAGATAGATATAATTATGCGACACAAACTATATCTTCGTCAATGAAATAAATAAATAAGAGATTAAAAGTTAAAGAAATTCTGATTATGAAGGGATTAAGCGTGATTCAAAGATTTTTTAAAGAGCATAAAAGAGGTAATAAGATTAAGAAAGATAGCATTCTATTTGTTTGAATTTTTTAATTAATTACCTTATTGTTAATTTTTTCTTCCCCAGCCAGTGAAGAGAAAGTTCTAAAGTGAATATTTTCGGAAATAGCCTGGTAATGAGCATGTTGAAAGGAATGACAGTTTCGCTTTTATATAGGGTAAGTATGCCGAATACGAGACCTTGCCTAACAAGAGACTCCAGCTTATAGTACTATCAAGTGCTGTTGCCTGGCGATTGGAGCGTAAAACAGTAGTCTATTGCATCATTCGTAATCGATGAGTCTGTCGAGTGTTTCTAAGCGCACACAACGGTGCAGTATTTATTTTCCCTGAATGTGTGCTCGTCGACTTTTTTGCATCACCACTTTCAATGGCTGTTTTCATCTTCAAGGTAAGACTCTAATTAAAACTGTTAGTATTGGATAGGTAGCTATAAATGTGGAGTGTAAACACGCCGCCTGTTTGTTTTTAAGCTAACGTCAATCTTAACCTAAAAAAAATCGTTGGCGTGTTCAACAACATGGTCGAGCCCAATATGAGACCCCAAAGCTTGCCTAATATGAGATAGGGTCTCATATTAGGCATTTTAGTTTTCACTCTCAAAGCCTTGTTTCCTCTAAAGCTGCAGATGCAATGAAGCCCAGGTAAAATCCACAACCATGTAGCAGTAGGGACAATGTGGAAGGTACTTATCAAGCAACAAGTTCAAACCAGTTCTTAGGGACTCCTGAAGAAATAAATCCCTTACCTACGTTACCTGAGAAAAACACCCCGAAACCAAATAGGGCTCGTAAAGCCGATATTATCAGATCATCGCCCTATAAAAATAAATTGATTGATAGTATTAATAAAAGAACTGTAGCATAAAAGAACTGCAGCATTGATGAAAACGACACTGAATGCCTTTTTGTGGTTTTTATTTTCAGAAGACAAACGGGGTGAGCAGTGGCATCAATGTAAATGGTGTTTCAGGTGGGCCCATGAAGATTGTGGAGCTGAGGAACTTTTTATTTGTAAACAATGTGAAAAGTTTGATTCTAAAAACAAAAAGTAAACAAAACCTGTAGTGTAATACAATTAACTTGTTTAAAATGTCACTTTCTTTTTCACCTATTAGTGTATACAGGTAACTGTTATCTAATTATTGTGCACAGTTTTGTTTTTTACGAACTTTTCAGTAATTCTAATTTATTTTTAGAGTTGTAGAGTGGGGTCTCATATTAGGACTACTTTTTTCCGATCCCCAAAATGGAGTACTTGTGTTTATAATTTCATACAAGAAAATTGTAAGGTTATTTTCATTTTCTGTCATTGTTATATGTAGTAAAATATATGCATTAAAAGGATATCAAGTTGGTACTATAATGCCTCACTAACTTTCCTAGTTATATATGAAAATCAAAAGGGGTCTCATATTTGGCATTCTTACCCTATATATTTCAAATTAATGGCTAATTAAGAATATAAATGTGCGCGATTATTTTAAAATGCTTGAAAACCACGTACATATAACCATGATTTATGATTTAATAAAACTATTGAGAGAAAGATGCAAAACCATAGAGCAAAGCTGACATTGTTGAAGGTGACAGATCATTATTCCACCATAGAAAAATCTAAGTAAAATATCAAAGTTATTTAGCAAGTTACAAACTCCATATTTTTATCTGTTAAACAGTACCTAACTTTTTGGTTTTCAGAAATGTTCGCATGCACTCATATCAACATTATACGTTTAGAGCAGAAATTTAAAAAAATAAGTGAATTTCAGCCGAAATATTATTCCAATTCAAACCAGCGATATAAGATATTACAAACTGCGTGAATGACCTGTTACTATTAATAATGAATATTATAAGATGTTTTAAAATAAGGAGAAAAGTTTCTTTTGAAGTGAATGATAATAAACAAATACTTTTCTCTCTATTATTTACAATGAGTTTTTCTAATTCCTTGAATTTATTTTCTATTTGCAGCTTAAAGTAATGGCTATTATAATTGTAACAAATTCTATGGCTATTATAATTTTAACAAAGTTCTAATTCTTTGAATTTATGGCTATTATAATTATAACAAAGTTCTTCTAATTCCTTGAATTTATGGATATTATAATTTTAACAAATTTCTTCTAATTCCTTCAATTTTTTTTTCTATTTCCAGCTTAAAATAATGGGAATTAAATTTTAACAAATTTACTTGCTATAGAAGCACATCAGAATATATTTTGTCCTCTTACCTATGCGCAAAGATAAAATTACAAAACATTTAGACATAACAAAGGCAAATATGTATATATCTGTCGAAATAATACCACATAATAAGGATTTAATTCACTTAAAATATAAGCTAAAAGAGTAGTGAAATGTTTAAAATAAGATTAATGATTAACTTTTTAATTATCAAGAATAAATCATTTCCAGAAAAATCCATTTTAATTACGAGAACAATGATTAAAATCTAATAATACATGATAATTAAAATTTTAAAACGGCTTTAAATAATTATCCTCACAGGAATAAATCCAGCTCTTGTTAATTTATAATTAGAGAAAAGATTTCTTTCTTCTTTTATAATGGTAACAGTGAGTATTTGTAGTTAATTACTGGAATAAATGTTATACACATGATAGGAATGTAGATTAATCATGAGCAAAAGGCTAAAAAAACTCATTTACATACTTCAGATTGTCCAAAGTTATGAGGGAAAATGAATAATTTTTTCTATGGAACAGATGTAATTTGTTGAAGATTTATTGCTTAGTAACAAAATTACAGATATTGGATTGTCAGATCAAGAGAAGCCATTATAGAATTGATATCTTTAAAAAAATACTCGAGGAGAATGAGATATTTATAAAGATTGAAGGATAACTTGGAATAAATACTTTTAGAACCTTTGTAAATTTTTCTTTTGATTTGATAATGAAAGGGAAAATAATTAGATTAAATCTCATTGGCAGAAAAGATATGTTTAAAATTTACGAAGAAAAGGTTCTATGGAATTATTAATAGATGATGAAGGGATAAACTCTAAAAAAAAATCATTCCTTTAAAATTCTCAGTTAATAATTATGAGAAAAATTAAGCTGAGCAGTGTAATAAGTCCACATACATTTTAACTTTTGAACCAAAATATAACTGAGAAGTCTACGCATCAGCCGATTGAGACATTTATTTATAGATATCTCTACAAATTCAGCAAAACTGTAGTCTTGAGCAGTTATCGTACACAGGAAAATATTGAATAAGTTATTTTTTACTCAAATGTAGTGTCATTTTCACTTTTATAACTTTTGTATAAAATTTAGACTTGAAGATCTCTTTCCATTTGAAGATCAAGAAAGTGCACGGAATACATCATGTTATGATAGCTATGCAATGCTGGGGAGACCATAACAATGGCGTAACATATCTATTGCTACCATGTACACTGGACATGTACTATATCTTTGCATATACGCCCCTTACCAGGACGTGTTCCGTGGATTCTTATTATTATCAAACACCCTAAATTTTGTTCCGCAATGAAATTTTAAGGTAAATTTTCTGTTTTCCCATATAGTGTTTCAAAAAAGTTTTTATTATTTGTTTATCTTTAGGGCACTACATAATCGAATTCCAAGTATCTGTCAGGAATGTATTTCAAATTCAGTAACACAATGTGAGTTTTTAGTCTCAGATTAAGAACAATATGAATGGGATCCAACGTAGGTAAAACAAAATATCCAATTAAGCAGGTGAAAATTCATAAAAGCAGTAAGAAAATAAATCAGTTTTCCTTAGATTCCCATTTGTAGAGTATCTATGCGTTGTTTGTAGCTTTTTGAAGAAAGGATTATCTTACGCATAAAGTACTCCGAAACCTTTAATGATCTAGTAAACATTTTTGCTGCCTTTCTGGAGTAATAATGCCCTTTGAATTTGAATTCACTTTAATGATACTTATAAGATTTTGTATATTATAAGTATTTTATGAAAGCTATCCTAATTTCTTTGATCCATTACATTTATTCTCTCTTTTCTTTTCTGTGTTTCACGATGATGTTTGCGAGTATGTACTTTATGGCCCCCTTCTACTTCCACGGAATTTGTAATATCTGTTGAATTTGAGTAGTATCCTTTCCTAGAAATACATAGCATTTTGTATCCTATTCATTTAATGTAAGCAACAATAATTTCCTTTGTCTTTAGTATTCTCTTGTGCTCTTGCATTTTCTTCTATTCTTTCTCATTCTTTTAATGTCACTGTTGGAATACAGTGCAGCTACACCCGACAGTAGTCGCACTTATTCAGTTATATATTACCTTAAAAAGTCAGCATTAAAGTAAATAGGGTAAAAATTTTACTAAAAATCTCTTCAAAGGTACAAAATAGCCGCAAACTGTCTGACGTACATGTGTCTCATGAAATATTATACACTTTTCAATTCGTTTATCTTCAAATAAAAAAATTTAAAGACTTTTAGAACATAGAATTAGTCTAGTGACAAAGATAATTATATATTATGAATTTATTGTTTAAAATTAATTTTTTTACATTATAATGTTATAAACAAATAATGAGATTTTAAAATAGTTAAAGAATTTATTTTACAGTATTAAGTATACTTTACGAATGGTAAAGTTGAATGGTATAAAATGTGTGTGTGTGTGTAAGTAAATCAAAACACTTAGCTCATTAAAACGACACTGTGCGAGAGAGGAAAATTAATTGTTCACCAGCCCTTTTAAAGAGGCAGATTCAAACAGAAAGTCAATTAAAAAGGCATTTATTTTATTTGGTAAAAATTTGGGCGGAGAACTGCAAGTAAAATCTGATGAACAGAAACATTATATTTTTTTCCATTTTTAACAGTTGAGAGTGTTGCCATCTTCTATAGAAGACTGAGAAAAATCCTTATTGATATGCCCATCACTGATCTCTTACTTTAACTATATTAATCCCAATTTCGGCCTTAATTCTCGTTATTTTCTTGATCGTTATTTCTTTGAGAACTGAATTTCAATGTGTATTTAATTATCTTACGGAAATTTTTCGTCGTAACCTAAATTTCCTGATTATTATTCTAGAAGTCATTTTCTTTACAAAACTAATTCGAATATTGATGTATATGTTTAATACAGAACGACACCTTTAATCAAACATCACATTAGCATGTAAGAAGATTGAACAAAAAGCTATAATTATCTTATCATGTTATGATTACTTTAGACATGGTTATGCGTGTAAGATACTGTATAAAGAGTTTCCACAGTGAGCAGAAAAGTTTGGAAGCCAGCAGAACGCAGTTTCATACAGCTAATTCATTTTGACAAATTTAATTTACCACCAGAGAGGTACTGAGTAAATAGGCTTCTGGTGTTATTAAACTAATTATCATTTTGAAACGCTTCGCCGATGTACACCCAGCCTCAAGATTCTTCTTCGAAAGATACACGAGGAAGTACAGATGCTTCACTTTATTAGAGCTCCTGCTTTGTCTGATATACGCATAGTGAACGGAATTTAATTACGCCCCTACTACTAGACAAAATGTCTTATATTGTTACGCTAGCTCAAAGAAAGGGTGATGTGATTTTATTCGAGGTTAAAGGTTTATAACAGATGTGTTTCATTTACAAAACGATGGATATCGACTGGGAAAGTTGTAGGCCTCGAATTTTAAAGTGGTCTCCAAACGGCTTAATAAACAATTTAATAAAAGAAAGTTTTCAATAAGTAAATCTGGTGAAGAATATGATATTTCAAGAGGATTGCACATCATAAGACAAAGACAACTTATAGAGAATCTTTGCTCACTTCTACCCAGACTTGGGTGTATATAATTTGAAGTGGCACTCTATTTGAATTTGAAGCAAACACAGTTTATACATGAAACAATGTTTATTGAATTCGTTGCACATATAATTGGCTTTTACAGCAATAAGCATGCGTACTACTTGTACGGAATGTATAAACACAGCTTTCAAGAACAATATATTTTTATACTCACGAACAGTAAGTCAAACCAGCAGTACTGCCATGTAAACTTCTGGCCCGCTAAGCACTAGCGCAGGATAACACCTTTTTAACCTTAACAACCTCCCCTTTTTTTCATTAATGACGCTGCGTGGTATTTATACTAAGCGCGTATGCCGAAATTAGCATATCTAAAGCAGCTTCTTTAATTCACTCAAAAGTTCGATTCTTGTGAATCGAATCTTGTGTATACCTTACAAACTTTAATAGAAAATTATTTAACATTTCTGAACAAACTTTTAATTAACACTGTTTATTTCCTAGCGATTTTTTTAGGATTTGTATTCACTCGGCTGATGCTTATACGGATTCCCCTTCATCTCGTTTCCATGCAATTAGAGCGCGGTGGCCCGGTTGGCAAAGGCGTCGAGCCAGTGATCTGAGGGTTGCGGGTTCGATGCCGGTCGCTGACAAAATCCATCTCCGTGATAACTAATGGGGGCCGGTGCAAATCAAATCTGTCGTGGCTGCAATGTCCTCCAAGTTCTCAAATTTACCTCTGGAGGTGCGGGGTCAAGTGTTCCTGTCTCGTCACTTGACTCGGTTCTAAATTTCGGGACCGGCTTGTAGAGGTAATGCTGGCCACCTAATACGGTACCCCCTTAAATGAATGGCCAGCAGTCTCGCCCTTTACTGAGAACAAATGTCGGCATAGCCAATCTTCCGGGCATTTGTAATTAATTAATAAATAAATAAGTTGATGCAATTATGCAATTTTCTCAGAAAGAAAAGATTATTATGTGGGATATTGTTCTATAGAAAGTTATTCCTAAAAAAACATAAACAAAATTCCTCTATTCTCTGCATTTTTAGCTTGATATGAATAAATAAGGTATAATTAATACCTCATTTTCGTAATATACGTGCATTGTTAGTAAATGTGTATTTTAATAGTCTATTTTTCAGATTGACCAGTAGGTCAATCGCATACAATTTTAAGATATAAAATAAGGTTTTCCCCGACTAGGATTTCATATGTTTAATTTACGTTCTGCTCTCCATCTTTAACTATATTTTTATGATTTTTAGCTTTAAATAGCTATTTCACCGTATTTTGATTGCATTTTAGGAATGTAAATATAAAATTTTGAACTTCAATGCATATCAGTATAATTGTTATCTCTTTATTTAATGTGTATGAAAAGTTGGAAATTTTGAAAAGTTGAGGAAAATACAGAATACTCTCAGGTTTCTTTCATAATGAGGTTTAAGCCCAAATTAAAAGGGATTTTTTAGTATTCTACAAAAAATGCACATCCAATTTGACTGATGGAGTAATAGGTAGAATGTTACAGCTAGTGATATCGCAATACGTAGCATGTTACATCTAGGGATATCTCAATAGATTGCATGTTACAGTTTCAACAAATGGCTTTGCTTCAACACTTAGAATTTTATTCTAAGAAGTTAATTACTGATGAAAAATGGTTTGATACTTACGGTCACGAACTTTTAGTTTTCTAGATGTCATTTTTGTTAAATTTTGAGTGGTAGAGAGTTTGTACAGTAGTCTTCAACGAAAACAAACTGCTGGCCTACGCTTTCCCCCAAATGAATGATAAATTATATCTTAGTCAATCAAGGCACTTGAAGTTTATTGGGTATTTTAATTTGCAATGGTCTTTAGACATATAACGGGAACTTAAAATAGTATCGTGGAGTAATTGAATATATTTTTAAGAGTTGGCTCCTGAAAATCAATAGTAGCTGGATGTTGAAAATGTTTTTTGCACTGAAAAACTTTCAACGAAAAATATGTTTTTCGACTCTGACAACCTCCTGCTTTGAGAAACTTCAATGGGCACAGTACATCCTCTTTCATTAACTTTACTACGGAAAGTTTCGAGGTCTTTGTACGGAAACTCTTTCCCTGGATATCAAGCTATAGCGGGTTTAGTTAGAAAAAGATACATCTGGCCGTTTTCCCCAAAAGACTTTGAAATAAAAGAATAGAGCATTCAAATAATATCAACATACATCCATTATCAAACATAAACAAGATAACAAGATAGAGGATTATGTTTTACCTGATTACAAATTTCGTTTTGTCGACATAAATGTCATCGGACCATTACCATTCTCTGAATGGTAAAATAATTACTTTAGATACATGGACAGATAGACTTAACGGGAAGAAGCGTTTCCTATAGTAGATCAAAAAAGCAAATACCAAAGTAGATATTTTTAGGGTGGTTGCATATCTCCATCTCTAGTACCAATAAAGGCAGTTTCAGAAAGAAATCGAAACTTTAAAATTGACCTTTTGTAAGCTTTCATAAAATTCTTGACACAGACAAAACATAGGATAATTGTTTATCATGCTGCTTGTAATAGCATGATTGACAATTGTCAAAGGAAATCAAAATATGCCATTAACTATCAGGATACAGAAAAGTGGAAGGAAGTGCTTCTTCAACGTTGATGGGAATAAGAAGCAGTTTTAAGGAAGATTTTTATTGTTTATTAGCAGATCTAACATTCGGGAGGCACATTGCGACAACCCGGAGAACTTTTCGGAATTGATACAAAAGCGATACAAACCTAAATGTTTTTACAGACTTCAGTAGAAAAGATGCGATCTTACAGACCTCATTACCCTCGTGAACCTCTAATAACTTTAGTTTCCTAAGAACTGTCTGCATGTCTTCGGCAGAACGCAGTTCGAGCTCCTTAAAACATGGGGTAACAAATGGTCCTTTTTAGTTTTGTCACGTTTTCATAATTCCTTTTTGTCTCCAAAAGGGTAAGAAAATCACAATTTCAGGTTAGCGACTGAAGCCTTCACACCTTCATACACAGCTTGGGACGACTCAGCTTCCTAAATCATTTCTAAACAAAATAACACTCCAGACCACCTGCTGAAAAACCTCTACAAACGGGCCTTAGCGCATGATCTGGACGAAAGGTCAGGTTTTGTCTAGGCATCTATGCGAGGTAAATTTAACTGGATTGAAAAAGAAATACGTAATGTGTCGCCCAGTGGCTAAGGGGTTAAGGCATCAACCTGCTACGCCAGGGGCGAGGGTTCGATTCCCGCATAAGACTTGGTTGTATTCTGGGGAACCGGGCAGTCTTCCGCCTGCAAAAGGAGCCCGGTCTAGAAAGGGTTGCTGCAACCCATCGTCCATCGCCGGTGTCATCGTTTGTTAATTAAAATTCTTCTGTGTTTGTGTGATTTGTGTTTCTATTTCCTTGTATTCATATGTGCACTGGACTGGGGTGTAATGCCGTCAGCCCCCAGGGACATCAGGAAAAAAATGGAATAATGTGACAGCAGGAATACACACATGTAGCCAGCGCTAGTAAACGCCATCACTTAGTTCCCCCCGAATTCTATTCTGTGTTTATGCACAATCTGGAATCATTTATATCAATACTTTGTTAAAATTATGAATAAAAGGTATTTCAGTTTGATTTAAATGGAAATTCATCTCAAAGATTTCTCGAAGCAGGAAAGAGGATGGAAGAGGCTATCAAGAGTTCGCAAGTCAAATGCAGCCGTTGACAAGTTGTCCACATCTGTTTATCAAACTATCAAAGAGTAGTTGAATTTGTCTTGCTTATTCGTGTGTAATGCCTGTCTGCAGGAAATCTTACGACGGAGGTTTTTCTTTCCATTTGATACTCTGTTTCTGCCAAAATGGAAATTGGAATAAATTTCTTACTTTTTGCTTAACAGTTTGGGTCAAGTCATTAATTTCTAAAACAACGTAGGGGACATCTGGTAACAAGGTAAAAAAGTATCATAAAGCAATAGCTACATCAGTTCTAACTGTTCAAAGTTAATTATTTGTTTACTCAAATATCGCATTCTGTAAGTTACCAGTAAATTGTAGACACACACATATTGAAAATAATTTTTATCGAAAAGTTTGTATTAAATTCTACAAAAATTCCTTTAATTACATATAGTCTTAAATTATTTTTTATATTAAATTTTCATTAATGAAGTAGGAATATGTAAAAGAACGACAAGTACGTCTTGTAATTTTCTATTTAAACATGAAATGCTTAAGTTGCAAAACATTGAATTACAAAACTTTTAAAAGTTCTATTTTTAAAGAGTAAATGAAATTTAAAGGTTATAAAAACTTTACTATTTCAATATTGAATTCTTTAAAGACAGATACAGAGATAATACAAAGACATATATTTATACATAATGAAACATCTTCCATAAAATAAAAGAATTAATTATGAACTATCATTTATGAGAACAAATATTGTTTATTGCAAACACAAAATAGGAAAGCTTGTTTAATTAAGGATTCACGTTTAGTCTTAAGCTCTAAATTAATTAAGGCACTTTTTTAAGAATTACCTTTTTTCCAGTAGCATTATTTTCAAGTTAGCAATTAATTTTTTTCTCTCGTCTGAAACTTACAATACTTTCATTTAAAGTGAGAAAAAAAATGCTTAGTTCAATATTAATGCTACTAGAATGTGGTAGGTTCATTAATCATTTAAACAAGAATGAAACGAACGGAGGTGTTTGGAAGGTTGAGAAAATTATATTTTTGTCATTTAGTTATCGCATGGTGTGTACTTATAAAGAAAAATACCTGTTACCGATATATTCATGCCAATTTAAACTACAAATGCTGGGATTTTACTAAGAAAGACCCCATTTTACCATAACTTAAAATTATGAAATATGAAAAATATTGTCGCTGATAGTCTTATAAAAATATGTAAGTAATCAATTATGACTTTCAGTTTGAGCCAATTTAACGATATAGTATAATTAAAAGATAAACAATACATTTTGACTATTTTTATATGCCCTTTGTAATTTTATTAATTTGTAATTCTATTCTTTCATTTCCATAGAAAAGTAGTTACTGGAAGAAGATATATATGCATCATAGAAACCGTATTTTAAGACCTCGTGTTAATATCTACATTGCTTCTAGGGGATTTGATTATCAATAGTATGTCGTATATTAGTATCGCTAATTATGCTTCAAGCTGGGGAGGATTTACATAAGGTGAATCTTTCTAAAATCTGCCTTTCTAGGAGTACTACAGATTGTGCGAAATCGACTTGTTGCAGAAGTCCTGTACATAAGCATATGTAGCCAATTTCGAATTTAAACTTACGCTTTAAAGAAGAATCCCTAAATCCCTATTTGTCTTATACGCACCTTTAATTCATATATTTGCTTTTTTTCTATTACTGTTTACAAATGTCCTATTCTAATTTTTTATGTAGCTATTTCTATTGTATTAACGTTTGTACAAAAAGCGCTTTCTCACGGAATTACTAAGCTGATTGAATGAAGGGAAAGTTCTGTGTAATCAAACTGCATCTGAAGACAGGAAATATATCCGTTTATATTTTTATAACAGCTACGAAACAGTTATTTGACTCCCACAAAAAGTAGCCGCGTGATTGCTAATAAAACTATCCAGGTGTCAAATATTAAAGACGAAATGACACTTTCGGGGTAAAATGGGTAATCTTATAACAAGATGAAGCCACTTGTGACACGTAAAAACATGCAATAATCAGGGTTATAAATGTTTTATAGGAATAGTAATAACATTTGTTGCACATACACCTGTAGTAAAATCTCCAAGATATTTGCTCATTTGTTTAGTAAAATTCTTAATAAGATAAGATAACACTCAGTTAAAAAAAAAATTTAATCCGTTATTGATAAATAACAACATGATCCGTTATTCATGATAAAATCTTTATTGCAGAATATACTAATAAGGTAGTCACCAATTAAAAAATTCCCACCAGGGGGGGTAGTAAAACATGGATGTTCTTGTGCTATCTCCTCATTAGAAGCAATGTTAGTTTCCCTAAAAGGTGTCCATAATTAGGTAGAAAACAAAAATGTTAGTGTGTCAGGGCAAATTTGCTCAAGAGAAGTACCTACTTTATATGAAAAAACAGATATAATGATGTTCTCATGAATAATAATTAACAACTTTAATATATGTAACCTTCTAAAGCCCAATAATGCAAAACGACTCTTAACATTTTAGCACATTTAATTACAGAATGAGCACAATACGTTATTCGCAGCGCACTCCAGACCATGCGCTTTCTAACTGCTGAAACCCAAGAACCGAACATCTTTGTGTAAACGATTTTTACACCCAGACTGAGTAAGGGCCTGTTCACATAGGAGTTCGGTAGCGGAAGCGTAAAAGGAAAGATGGCGCTGAGACGGAAATAAACCAATCATAGCCGTTAAAAATTTCGTTGCCAATCGTTTGGAGGTTTGTCAGTGGTTAAATATATTTCAATAGTTCAATGCTTTAACGCAGGGGTCGGCAACGTGGTGCCCGCGAAACAATTTGAAAGTGCCCGCCGTTCAAATATCTAAGCTTTAGATATTTGAACAACAAACGCTCGTAGTTGTAATGAATAATTTTAGTAAAAAAAAATAAAAATCGTAAAACCGTAAAATTCTAAAACTGAGCAGCCTGCTCTCTCGACAGCGTCGCTCTCCCCTCGCTATGAGTCAGCTTCTATTTCCTGTTCTCAAACAGAACTCTCTTTGAGCGTCGACATATGCTCGTGAATCTTTGTTTTCCAATACGACATACTTAAAATCAATGTACCGTTCAACCCCACTGACACTCATTTGGACCAATGCCTGAGAACTGGTAATTCAATTTATGTGTCACATAACAACGAGTTGGCCACAGACTTACAATGTCAAATATCGCATTAATTATCAATTTTAAGAATATTTTGTTTAAATTAAAATTTTAATTTATGCATTAGAAATTTGTGTTGCATTACTTTTTTCAAGTTTAAATATTACCCCCCCCACACACACACACACACGCCACTTCATCCAGCGGTACCCGCCGAACCTCCGCATTTCTGAAATATGCCCTCCTAGTAAAAAAAGTTGCCGACCCCTGCTTTAACGCTTCCGGAATCCTGTGTGAACAGGCCCTAACGAGCCTAGCTAGCGATTGAAATGTTATTAATTATAGAGTTCGCGCATCCGGGGCATATGGCACACAACTGGAATATTATGTTCTATTCGATAGAGAATTCTTGGAGTAATTTAGTGTATATGTTACGGCCAAAGTCCGAAGTCTGGTCCATTCGCGAAATGGCTGGCCACTTCTAGAGTAGACCAATTGGCCAAAATTGGATCATTCAAAACGCAAACTCAGTTCGTTAGAAATTTACCGCCTTTATATTTAGTGGTGAATGGAAATCGGGGTTACTTATTACGTTCAATACGCAAATTCTAAACGATAGTTTGTGTTTCATCAGTATGTGCTGTCCCTTTTTCATTACTATTGTAATTTCCCCAAAGGTTAAAGCAATTTTATTTTGGTAAGAGTTTTTTTTATAGTCATTGTTACATAATTCACAATCAATACGTAGGTGAATTATTTTTCTTTAGGTTCTGTTCTTTTCTGTTCTTGTTTTTACGTACCTTTGACTGAGGAATGAAGGTTTATTAATGTTGTCAGTTTCTTTCAAACTTCAGTTTTGTTAAATTAAACATCTCGTTAGAATTAAATTATCGAAAATGCGTTTTAGTGTTTTTCCTTAATGCCTTAAATAGCCTTTTTGAAGAAAATATACAAGGTTATAAAGGGAGGACGGTTGCAGAATGCACGGTAACCATTGTAGGGGGTCGCGACTTGAGAAATGTTGGGAAACATTGATTCAGTAGTTCCCTTTCTGTTAATGTACCTTACGTATAGTTAATCCTTTTTACGTTTCCTTGAAACCACATTAGATGCATATATAATCTCTTCAATATGTATAGTGTGAATGGGCTAGATTATGTTTGCCCTGAGACTATCCACTCAGAAAGTCTAATGTACTATTCTTGCGTCACGTCTCTTAAACTTAAAATATCAAAATTACGTTTACCCCTAATTTAATTTGTAATAAATTCCGTGGAAAAAAATTATGAATTTAATGAAAAATAAATTCCAAAGCTTATGAGCAAAGAAAATTGTTTACATTTTTTTAAAAAGATTATTTTATATTCCCACATACTTCTCTTTTTCTCATATCTTAATTTCAGTATCGGTAGAAAAAATATATAGTGAATTAGTTTAAAAGCTTGAATTTTTTTATTTTATTGACATGTGGTATCCGTATATTACTTATTATTATGAATATATTTTGATTAATTTAATTATTTATTTTAAATTTTAAATGTCTTTCTTAACATCTTCGGATAACTTTGTAAATTACATTTTTTTAGGCGTATATCTATAATTCATTAATTCTGTAGAAAAAGGCTACGGGACTCCAGACGAAAACGAAATATTTAGGATAATGTATAGGTTCTTTTGAAATTGAGTTCTTTCATAGATTGGGAAACAGAAGAAAAAACTACCTGAAAATTCTGCCAAAAACTTTATGTTTCTAGATATACCATTTCAAAAAAATTATTTTTCAATGTTATCTGTCTTTAAGCTCGTCTCACAAAAATTTTATAAAGCTTTATGCCGTTGAGACCAGGTAGTAAGATAATTTTCGAAACTGTCATTTTAAATTATCTTAGTCCTGTAAGCAAAAGTGATAACCCAGAGTGTTACAACGAGTTCTTTAAAATATTTAATGTTATCAGTGTTACTGGAAAGATTGAATAATTTAGTATAACTAAGTTCTAACTTTCGGAATATATTTAATTAGAGTTTTCCTACGTTATCTTCAAGTCCAACTTCCTGAAAGGCAATTGTAATGAGTTTATGCAGTAGGAATTGACAATAAATTATTACTGGGTAAAGTGTTTAATAGAATCCCTAAGATAACTCTTTAATATTAAACATGCTTTGGGGATTAAAGACTCTCTTGCAAAGTTCTTGTTTACTGCGCAAGAATATTTAACGAAAATTTTTACAAGGAAACAAAGTGCATTCCTTTTAATGTTTAAAAAAACTAATTTAAAAACCTAAGTCATAGTCAATCTGCAATATCCTGCAGAAATGTGCCTTTAAAATTTATCTCTTTTCCTTTGGCTGCGTTCCAAAACTCCTTTAGAGGAAATTTCACTAAGCAAATGATACGTGACTTTGCTTTGTATGTTTCGTCATGCCTGCTATCCGCTGCTGATCTCAAGCTTTAGTTCTCATGCATGCCAACTGCTGCGATCTGTCGTTAGTCCTGAATATATTTTAAAAAGTTTCTTTTATCTTATTTCGAACTGACTGAAGAGAAAATGTTTCGTGCAAACAAAACTACTGTCAGATGGAGGGCAGTTTTGCTAATTAAGACAAAGGTAATGGGCGTGCAGCGTATGGAAACATAAATACATCTATTCTCAGGTGAGACAAAAAGGCATGCTCACTTCATTATTTAGACTTCGGCTACATTGGGAGTGTGTAATACTACTTTCATCCTTACGAATGCAATTTTTTTATGCTGACTCAAAATGTAATTTTCGAATAAATGTTGTTCAGAAAAAATGCTTGTCTTTATATACATAAAATAAACAAACATTTTAATATTTATAACATACAAACAATAATCAGATTGTTAAGTGTTTGAAACAAAGTTTCAAGTTTACAAATAATACAAAAATATCCAAAATTGATTTTTTTCATGCACCTTTTAGTTAATTTTAACTATTAAAACATATCCATAATATTAATATTTGAATTTTGTATAAATCATTTGACTGCGTTAAATAATGTACTTAACCTGGCAAAATCACTCAGTTATTAGTTAAAAACATTTCATTACCTAATCTTTTATGTCGCTTATATTTAGTACAAGCGAAACAAGCAATAAAAAATTTATGTTTTCTTATATTTTTATCCAAATTATTTTGAAATTGCTCACATATGAGTATATATTAGCAAAATGCAATTATAAGCTCTTAATATCAGAGGAGAATTTTCATATTTAGCGTGTCTTAATCTTTGTAACATAATATAAGCGAATATATTGTCATTTGATATAAAAAAATGGTTGGATGTTATCTTTTCAGACATTTCGGATCAAATCATCATGCAATTAAATGAGAAAAATTAAGGTAATTGAATATTAGTAGAAATTAACCATAGATTTAATTCGTTTTCCATGTAACTTTCGTAAAATTTTGTGCAGATATTAAATTCCTATAATTTTACAGCTTTCAATTTATAATCACTTTTGTTAAGACGTTTATTCTCGTATTGAAATTAGGAAATGAATTAAAATATCCTTTTTTTTTAAATATTCATATTTATTTGAAATATTTCTGAAGTTTAATATCCATAAATTGTACAATGTTGTTTAACAAGTTTACATAGATAAATATTTACCCAAGCGGTTACCTAATAATTCGCTAAATCTCCTGGAGATTGACAGCATTAGTCATTTTGCAGTCTGTTTCGAGTATATATAACTCGTATATGGAATTCTGAAATAATTCTTCTTTTATATTGTATGTTTCTTCTTTTCTATGGATAACATTTTAGGGAATACAAATAAACTATTTTATTATAATTGTACAAAAATAAAATGAGTTAAAATTATGTTGCAAAATTAGTATACGTTTAAATAAAAGATAATTCTAATTTTTTCATAAATTCAAATATTGCACTCGATGATTAAACTATATTTAATATTTAAAGATATAATTAATGATTCATTTCCGTTTTAAACGGTAGAATTTTACTGAATGAGAATAAGAAAAGCTAACATTTTTAACATTTAATCTATTAATGTACATTCCATAATAATATTATTTATAAAGTAAAAATTAATTATATAGTAAAATATAGTATAGTAAAATATTATTTATATAGTAACTAAAACTCGCAAGTCTCGTAAAACGACATAAAAACATATTGTATGTTTCCTACATATATTCTATTTACATTGTTATTTAACAAACTATTCTAAACATGAGACAGATGCTTTACATAATTTCAAAATCTTTATTTTTAAATACTGCTTGTTACAAATATAATAAATTTAGGGAGTTTGTGACACTTTGCTAGTAGAAGGTTCAGAACAAGTTATTTACTGTAAAACAATTTCAACTTTTATTTGACAGGTAGGATTTTGAACTACTTTTATAAAGTTTCCGAAATGCTGCATTCAAATACTGCAAACGGAACACAGAAAGAATGGGAATAATGAAGATATGCCTTTCAAAAGGATACATTTTAAGGGTTAAATATTTAAGATATAGTATAAAATAAATGTTTAAATGGTGCTCAAATAAGATGTCTGAATACAATTAAGGAAAAATATTTCAGTCGTAATTATTACCATGGGAAAAAGCACTAAAACGGATTATTAAGATAACAGAATAAACTTTCGAAGGATGGTTTGAATCAAAATACTTTAGATGGTGATGTCTGAAAAAAAAATCCTTATTTGTTGAACTAAATAATAGTTTAATAGGTCATTATTGCTATAGTTCCTAAAAGCAAGATGACTTAAAGCTGATTAATGTGACTAAACATATTCGATACTCAGAATTACGTATTTTCGATTGTTCTTTGTAACATTTTATTATGTCATCATACGTACCCAATGAACCAAACCAATTATACTCTTTAGCAGTTTTCTGGTATAATTAAGATACATTTACCCTTACACACTTCTCATTACATCTCATCTAGATTGGTTCTTTCCGAAACATAACAGATTGTTTTTACGGTACATATTCCGATGTAAATCTTGTCTATGGGCTATAAATTTTGGAAAAGGATTTATAAAAGTGTACCTCTCTGTACGTGGTAAATAGTGTCAGGAGTGTTTAAGGTTTGATGAAATGTGTTTCGATTAAATATACATTGTAGATTTCAGTAAGCGTTACCATAGAAATACTCGACAGAGGACATTTGATCTTACACGCTGACGTGATTTAACGAGATTTCCTTTCTGTTAAAACTTTACTGAAATTGAAGCCTCTAAAAATAATCAGTGAATTGACAAAAAAAAATACTAATGTATTTTTTGCATCTTTACCCAATATATTATTTTGTTTTTATTTTAACTCTTTATTTTTTAGGCCAATATGCACTGTATCTTTACGTCAAATGTATGTCTTTGGCAAAACGAGATCTCGATTTACAATGTAAAAGTAAAACTTATTTTTAATACTTGTTAAGTAAAAAGAACATTTTCCTCACAAATGTAAAACTACATTATGCATGAAATATTCAAAAATGTTCATTTGAAATTTCAGGTCTCGCGTTCTTTCTTAATCACAGAGAGATATTTTGTTTCCCCATGCGAAATAAAATAACCACGATTTACTTGCGAATTCTTATTGGACTTTTGAGATGAGTAAGTATGTAAAAAAATTAAAAATGATTTCATCCTTGAATCTATTCAAGGGCACGCTTGCACATTGCATCCTTTTACTCAATACATGTTTTCTCGCAGAGTTAGTTCTATTTTTAAAGTAACTTTGCTGAAAAATAAAAATCTCTTTCCTATGCATTCTTCACATTTCCCACAAAAAAAGCTTCCGTTTTTCTTTTACATAACTACTTTCTTTTTTTTAGTCTTAGTAACAATTGTTGCGAATTCAAAACTTAAAAACTAAGCACATTGTACAAAGTTCTGTTTTCCTTCTTAATAAGGCTCTTCAGATTTTAATGCACAAAGCTGAAAAATTGAATTTGTAGTTAAAAAGGTTTGATATGTCTTTTACATAGCTCTTTTAAGATTGTAAATTAAATATTAAAACTTTCTAAAACTTATAAAATCTGCACCTCGGTATACAGGATGAGCATCTTTGAAATGAGTTTCCTTTTCCTAAAATACTTTCAAGAAATATTTTTAACATGAAAAACACTAGATTCGTGGTTTTGATTTACATCTCGAGCTTGTTATTACTGAATGGCTTGCTCATATTCAAATGCTACCGCCTAAATGATGCATTTTATGGGCAAGTAGGTTCCTTTGTTTCTTTTACCCATTAAAAATAGACTATTTGATGAACTTTAATATATTACCCGACAATTCAAGTTTAATCAGCTCTTTTCAAAAAGTACTTTGACAACAAACAACTTATTGAACTATAGAAATTTTTTTTTATTTTATGTTTAAATTGTTGCTTAAATAGAAGTTTAACACTTTGCAATATTCCACGTCATAACAAAATTGCTCATAAAAAAATGAGTGTGCTCTTGTGTGCTTATAATATCCTACTGTCCAGGAAATAGACACCTCGTCATAACGTTAGTTGTGACAATCCTTATCAACATTTGTCGATAGCTAATAAATACATTCCTAACCCAAGAAAATTGAAAATCGGGACCGAATGTGAACCACATAGTGAGCAAAAATGCAAAATGAAATTTGATGAATCAAATACATTACGTTCGTACTTGAATTTTTCCCAATAATTATTATTTAATAGATTAATTTCACCCCTAATTTTAAACATTGTCCATTTTTCATTCTGTTGAGATCGTAACGAAGCTAATTTTATGAGAGTATAATCGCTTTCTCTTACACATTGTACCATTGCATGGTACATAGTATTTCCTAATGCACACAAAATGAAGTGAAAATGTGAAATTCTTGAAGTGGATAACCTCAGATCAATAGCATATAGTTTAAAATAACGTTTTCGCATTCTATCTACAACAATGCACTATTTAAACGCAGGATAATATTATTTCAATCCACATTAAAAATATTAAGTCATTCATTTTTACGTGTACATGCATGGAATGTGTTTGAGAATAGCAATGTGTCTGGTTGTTGTAAAAGCATTGTCATGTTTAAAATGAAAGATTTATAAAAACATTAAAATACCAGGATTGATAAGAACAATTATTTCCCAATTCTGAATATCCACAGTATTTATTATTTAATGGTCTTCCTCTTTCTCTCAGTTACTCACGAGTCACTGTTTGTCCACATGATATGAATAGAGAGAATTTTACTTACTTCATTCTGTTAATCCCTCTCTATTAATTTAAAGTGTTCGTATTTTTGCCCGGGTCGAAAAAAATTATACCTGTTCAAAACATTAGAATTGTTCAACTGTAAAATAGAAAATATTAGTTCTTCAAAAATTGTATGTCTTTGGAAAATTTTTATTCTATTATTAATGAAACAGTTTTTTAGCTGAACTACAGTAAACTATAAATTTCCGAAATATGTCTCCTAAAACCATATATCTGAGCCACGACATCAGCGGATAATATTACTAATATATCTAGTTATCATAAAATTAGTACAGTTTGATTATTTTTACCAAATTACAAAAAAGAAGAAAAGCGCATAATAATTTAATACTTTTTAAAATTAATAAAAATTACAGGAATAAAATTTATAAGAAATGCTTGAAATGAGAATTATAATACAATCCTAAAAATAAATTCTAGAAAAAAATTCTAACATTATTAACATTTTTCTCTTCCCAAACTTGATTACTTACAATTTTCCCTGAAATTTAAGCCCACGAGGTAGTTATTTCATGTCTTTAACCCTACTGTTCTGTTCGTATTTACTTCACGATTGTACCGTTCGGATCAATATGATCCGGTCTTCAATTTTCAGAAATGTTGTAGTTTTATAATTCATTTCTTCAGCCTATTAATTATTAATCTTGATGCTTACTAAAATTTTGTAAAACTAGAGTGAAATATTCAGTTTACCAATCACAGACATTTATTTTGCTACATTTTACATTGTTTAACATAAAGGTTTAATAACATTATATATATATATATATATATATATATATATATATATATATATTTATTTATTTATTTATTTATTTATTTATTTATATATGATCAAAAGAACACTATCACTACAATGTAAACTGAAACTGATATTTTTCATAAAATAAATTATGTGTTTCTTTATCAAAACTTGAAAAAATTTCTAAAACTTGAGCATAACATAACATAACTTGAAATAACTGCATCATAAAAAATGAAAGTCCAACTGTAGACCTTCAATATCCTACTAAATAAAATTTTACTCGGATTGAATGAAACATCATTATTTAGAACTAGAACAATAATATATTACATATTATTTTAAAATACGCTTCTTGCAGTCGGGACACAACAAATTTATCTTGCTGTCATATTTTGGAGTACAAAATTTACATCTTGGACGTTTCACTACACGAACGTCTGTTGCAGATGGTACTGGAATTCCTGAATCTTGGTCTGGTCATTGAATCCGTTTGACTATATTGAGTGATTCTAGAGTTCTTGACATAAAGTCTCTGAAAGCTATGTAAGGCCTGGTCTAATAAGTATCATTCCAAGTTCTTCCAGAAATATTATCATTCTGGTTAAGTTGTTCACATTCCAACTTGGATCAACCGAGTCCCATAGTACAAACACATTATAAGTAGATACAACAAGTGAATTATATAATACAATAATTGGCTAGTGGTTTGTTTTCTTTTTACGTGTATAAGTGTTTATAAGTTGGTCAAGAGTATACGCATCTCCGTTAGTGCCACTATAATCTAATTTTAGTTGGGGTTTCTTTTCTGTCCTAGAACTTATCTCCTTGTCAGAATGTAGTGCAATCATTAGTACAACATTTTAATTATTTTTTGGAACATAGTTCAATACTATTGTATCTTATGTGAAGCAAAAAAGATGAACTATGCACTTCTTTGTTAGTCATTTGTTGTACCTCTTTTTTTTATTTTAGTATAATTTGGGAAACATTTCTATCCTTTTTTTCTACATTTCAAGCAGAAATACCAGTTTCTTAGCGGGGCTTCTTTCTTGACGTGTGGATCTGTTGTCAAAACACAGCACTCGACTTATTGTACAAAACATCTAGAGGGACATTGTCACAGGGAATATACTACGAAACGTTTCTGGCTGCCATAAGCTTTAATCGATTCGCCAAGTGACTTATACACTCCAGCCAACAATAGCAATCCAATATACGCTCGGAAGGGGACAGTATCTACATTTCTTCACTTCTCCCTATAAACGTTTAGCCCCTCAATATTGGCCATTTTTATTATTTAAATTTTGACAGAACTAAATATAACATGGAACGCCCACACAAAATCTCTTATTCTTGATGAAGCATATATTGTCACACCTGGTGCATTTTTTATTACATGTGCAGAGACTTTTCGTTCTCGTTTTTGTGGAGGATCCAATTTCCATTCAATTTGTTAATCCCTTGATAGAACTGATTCATTTCTATCAGACTACACTACTTCAGATTCAACGTCAGAATTATCACTTTCACTTTTACCACTTATAATGATTTTCAAATTCGGACACGTCTTCTTCACAATCAGACGCCTCTATAACTTCTTGTATGTCACTTCTGCAATCTGTCATATTGATGATACTAACTGAACACTTGTGAAACTCGAACTGATTTCAAGAAGTACAAAGCAAATCATTTTATAGCTAATGGGACGAGCTAATGGGTCTGGATTTGTAACAACATATCTATACTTGCATATTACATTGTTATGAATGGTTCACTGTTTGTTTCAACAAGAAAACCAAATGAGATGGTTTAGACTTGCCTATTTGGTATTACTATTCTGTTGATGTATATTTACGTTCTTTTCAATGATTCCCTTTGTATCAACAAGCGATCATAAAATATGCCACTTGGACTTGCATATTGGTTATTACTAACTCGTGTTGAAATGTGCAGCCTATTTCAAAGAAATTATATTACTATTTAATAATTTTTTTTCAAATCTTATAGGATGATTACAACAAAAAAATCAGAAAAAACTGTTAGAAGGATGCAATTCATTTGTAAGAGAAAAAATTGCTATAAGGATGTAAGGGAGTAACGGAATGTCATTGCAGTGTCCCCTTGGGTCATATTGACCTGAACAGTACAAGAGTAACAAACATAAAAAAATTCGCAAAATATAAAAATAATGGGAAGATGTTTTATGACAATTAAATACTCTTATACAGAAACAAAGTCACAAGATCTTACACTGTTATCACTGATGGTTCAGATTTTATACACCGTAGAAATTTATTTTTAGTCAAATAGACCCGAGCAGAATAGCAGGGTTAATTGATGCATTCTATATCGCGACTTGTTTCAAATGACATGAATTTGGCCACCATATGAAAATCTTATTTCTGCTACCCTTTTATTGGAAGACGGGATAGAAATAAAGTCAAAATACCAATAAATCGCATTTTCTTTTCAGCTGTCACTATATGACTGATTTTCTTTTTCGTAAAAGGAACATTATATTTGGTTTCCTATGCTAATGAAATGTGGAACTTAAACCCTCCACAACTTAACTTTTAAAACTGATCACTAAAATGTCTTTATTTTAATAAGAATTGTCCAATAATCTTTCTTGTTTCCTCTCATTTCATTGCAAAACATTACTAACAGAATAAAGTGACTAATGAATAAAAAATATACATTGATTTTCGCATCACGCATTCTTCAAGTGAATAGAACTACAGTATATAAAAATCTTATAATATTCCCCACGCAGACTTCGTAAGAAAAATAAATAAATAAGTTATTTCCTTCATGTAAAAAAATAAGAGGTGTGACATTTTCTGAAAGGTTTTTTTTTTCAATAAGCTGAGTTTGTATTTTTATTAATCTTACACTTTATATATGTTTGTCTTTGCATTTATACATTGTATTTATGTTTAAATAGTTTCTTTTCTCAGTGTAAATCAACTCGCATACCTGATTTATTTTTGAAAGCCTATGACACACTTAGCTTGAGTATATCAGAGAATAAATTCAGTGAAATCGAGAATTTTGAAGCATTAAATCTAACAGGCTTAACGATTAAAAAGAACACTGTTTATTATAATTATATTTTCGTATATTATTTGAACTCGAATTTAGGTAACTACCATACCTTTATATTTATTTATACTCTGAGCCATTTAAAATTCATAAATCAATAAAAATACAGGTATTTAATACTTTGATTAATGAAGTCAAATCTTTTACATTATTTTGTATAAAGAAGTCTAAATTTAATAATATGAATATCCAACTTTACTAAAATTTTAAATAAACTGAATTCAAATAGAAATGTGTTGTAAACAATGATTTTTACAAAAAGTAAATTTAAAAGGCCAGTAATCATAGTTTTACTTTTACAAGAAAGTGTAAATACTGACTTGTAAATCCATCAACAGCAATTAATAAAAAATTATATCATTCTCCTTCTGAAAATTTGATTTGTAATTTTAGGAATACACACACACACACACACACACACACACATATATATATATATATATATGTATGTATGTATGTATATATGTATGTATATATGTATGTATATGTAATGTTTTGTGAAGTTTTATTTTCGGAGAAAGTTATATGGCTAACTTATATGCAGAAGAATATCTTAAAATGGTGGTATATTATAAGTCGTTTAAACTAAGTCACGTACTTCTTGAAAGATTAATAGATCAACTTTGGCCCTTGGCCAAACTTTATGCCTGCATCGCAAAATTCTTATAAATTTTTATTTAAAAAAAGGCAAGTCAATGGTGACAACAACACACTGGTTCTGGTTTTGATATTATTAAAGTGCTTCATGAGAATGCCATTCGGAAGGCTTAAACAAAAAGTTTTCCTATTTCCTTAGTATATTTTATGTCATTATTTATTATGTTTAAGATATTTCATGAATACAGTAAAATAACAGAATTAATAGGTTTCAAAAATTATACTCTTCAGCATTTTAAAAGCACTTAAAAAGGCTTTCTAATTAACATTTAATTTCAAGTAATCTTGTAAGAAGCACATCCACATCTAAACCTCCTAAATATAGTTTAAAATATGTGATCGTTAAAAAAATTTTATTCATTTTTTCTCAGAATCATTTTAACTTGTAGAAAGTATTTTTCATTTAAAGCCGAAATAAAATAAAATAAATTAATGAGCGAAATATATTTAAAAAAACTACCTATCCTAGAATTTTTTTATTCATTTGAAATATGTTAAAATATAAATTTAAAAAAAAAGATATTTCCTTTTTTATGTTAGAGACTTTACCTTTTAATTTTCATTCCAAAATTGCGTATTTAAGTTTTTCCGCCCTATTATCCAACATTCTGGATTTGACTGTATGTTCTAGGTTCGCAAAAAGTTTTTTACTTATTTGAATATATTTTGAATAGGTATGATATCAAATATTTATATTCTATAGAAAATCACGTTCCCAAATTAAAAATGTTTTATCCCTAAATTTTGGGACACGGGTTTTTTCTCTCTTTATGTTATTTCTTCCATTTTATGATTTTTAAACTAAATGTTTTTACTACGAAACTTTAAGTGAGTGTTCTGTTTGCAAAATTTTTAGACTAAACGACAGGGCTTGATAGCTTTCACGGATGTTTAGATTTTTATCATCAACATTTTTTTTATCGAGTGTTTATACTTAAAATAATGCTTGAAAATTGACATTTACAAATTACGTTATTTTCATTTGTGGTTTCAATGATACGAAATTCCCTTACACACATGCTCTCGATGTATTGACAGCAAGAATTTAAAATTTGTTCTAAATAATGCTGTATGAATACTTTGAAAAGTTTGGGAAATGCGATTAGTAGATTAATAATCCTAATGATATCATATTCCGTGGTGAATGTGCTTAGTTCACAGAAAATCAATGCAATGTATAAAATATTTTTAAATAATTTGACAGAGTGTAAATCATACAGCATTATAATGATGATGACTGGAAGACATTTATAAAATGCTCCAGCTCGATAATCTAGTGAATCTTGGAGAAATTCGAGAAAGATCTTAATTCCTAATTGATCGTAGGAAATAAAAGCTGTGATACTAATTACTAATTTGATGACTTCTAATTGCTAATGAGCTATACAAACTAGTGATTGTTAAACTAAATTATAAAGGGAAGTTCATATGACATAAAATGAAATAATAAACATTTGGGTGAAATATAAATAAATAAAAATTATACATATGAATAAATGGGAGTATTAAATGAAAAAGTTAATAAATATATTTAAATTAAATATTATTGTTAAATTTATAAAATCCCGCAGTTAATCTCTCGATAAATATCTCATATATAGGCAAGTATCGGAAATGGTATCAGTATACTGCGTCGATAAATAAACAGTGTATAAGAATAATAACACAGGCCTGCAAAAAAAAATTAAGTTATTTGTAGTTTGATAACTGATTTCTATGTATTTTTCAGTGCTGATTTCAAAAATGAAATCCATTTTTTTCTATCACGTCAGGTTATCTCACAAAAAGGTGTGTATTTTGAATAAAAACTCAATTAAACGCAATCTTATATATATTTTAAGGGTTCTAAATTTTAATAAACAGATAAAAGATGCCATGGTTTACATTTACACAACAGAATATTGAAAAAAGTGCATAACTATAGAGTCAAAAGTCCTTGTAGAAGCACTTTCGCTTCACATCAAAACTTCTTTTAGTGCTCTTTCTGCTGTGGACATCTTGAGTATCGACCCTTTTTAATATCCAGCAGTAATCCGCTATCATATTAACGTTACAATTTCCTTGGTACCTTTTTCCCATTTCCTTGATGTCTTGGTGGAACGTTTCGCTGCTCTTCACTGACATCACCAAGATTTGCAGGGAAGAAGTCAAGGTGCGAGTGAAGAAAATGAACTTTTATGCACATAGTAAAGAATTAAATTCTTTAGAATGCTTGACCGGTTAATATCCTTTAATCGAATCTCAACTAAGAATTAAGGAAATTAAACTTATTAAATTAGCTATAATTTTCATTTTCAATACTTATACAACTTGAAAACTCCTATTTTAGGGAATTTAACGGAATACTCGGATAACTGTAAAGAAATCTTAGTTTGAAAACGCCAAAAACTCCAACTAGACAGAAATTTCAGAGTGAGAAAAATAACAAGAAAATTAAGTCTAAAGAAAAACGAACTGAAAAAAAAGGCAGACAAAAGAGAATAAACTTTTTGTCTCCACGGCTGAAGAATTTCTAATATAGACACTACGAATCATTGCAGATTTTTTTTTCCAAAAATCAAGTTCTCTCTGCATAAAAGTACTCTTATGATATAAATGCTCACACTTGAACCATGAAATTTTATGCCGCGACAGCTAAAATACCTGAAATTTATCTGCTTAGTTAATATTAATTTTCATACCTAATACTAATATAAATAAATAAATATAAATATAAATATACTTGTATATAAATATAAATATAAATATAAATATAAATACATAATATAAATATACTAATACAAATATACTTGTTACAGCTTCCTTTTCCCTACACTTAGTTAAACACTGGGGACAAATAGTCGACGCCTATAAATGTATTTAATGGTGGTTATAGTATTAATAATACAATAACATTAAGTATCTCTAGAGGTATTTTTCACTAGGTAATATTAAGTTGTATAACTACATTTCAATTTGAATATACATATAAGAGAATAAACAAATAAATTATAATATATTTTTAAATTTATATCACTTAAGCTATGTATGATCTTCTTCACTGAAGGAAAGTTTAATACATGGAAGAAAATTACACCCATTTTAATGTATTACATCAACTGAATGCAACTTTCCATTTCATATTTTATATATATATATATATATATATATATATATATATATATATATATATATATATATATATATATATATATATATATATATATATACAGGGTGTCCAGCGAAGAAGTACCTGATTTCAAATTGAAAATTGAAAGCTGCTAACAGATGGTGCTGTTAGCAGCTTTTAGCAATAGAGCCGCAGGCATGGATTGAACTCCATATTCCCCGGACCTGAGTCCTTGTGACTATTTTTTGTGGGGCACTTGAAAAGATACTGTCTACAGGAACCATCTCATCACGCTGGGCGAGCTTCAATCGGCAATCTATGTGGCAGCTGAATAAATTTCTGTTGAGAAACTACAGGGTATGATGGCAAATTTTATTGCGCCACCTCCATAGAGCGAATGGTGGATATTTTGAAAAGATTGTGATGTAGTGATTGCAAAGACTACAAGTTTATATAAGCATGCTGCTACGAGTTGTACAGTGCCATCTATTAGCAGCTTTTGTAACTATTTCGAAAATTAAAGTATAAAATTCTTACAGCTTTCACGATAAAAATACCATTTGTTGCATTCTTCTACAGATCTTTGTTCTCGAGATTTTTCAATTTGAAATCAGGTACTTCTTCACTGGACACCCTGTATATATATATATATATATATATATATATATATATATATATATATATATATATATATATATATATATATATATATCCTAGGTTTCCAATCTGGGAGGCGCGGACTATTGACAGGGGAGGCGCCAAAACGTTTTAATAAAAAATCAATGTTTATACCATAATATCTATAGATAAACGAATAAACCATAATATCTATAAATAGACGAATTTGAGTTGACAACCATGAAAAAGGATAATTGAGAGTACTGACGTGCGATATCTCACTAAAACAAATGTTTCAAAATGAAATCATAATTCAATTTTGGATGAATCCTAGTGGACAGTATGAATCTTTGTATTGCAAAGCAATGCAAGGGCTTCTACCGTTTGTAATGTCTTATTTATGCGAAACGGGCTTTTCGGCACTGTCTGCAATGAAAACCAAATATCGAACCAGGTTAATAGTCGAAAAAGAGTTAGGAGCGGCACTCTCCACATTACCCCCAAGATTTGATAAATTTTGTGCCAATAAACAACAACCCTCGCATTAAATTTTGATGTGTTAGATGCAGTTTAGTTAGTAATTTAATATAAAAATAAATATGCATGTTCGTATTTTTATAGCAAAATATTATTATTATTCTGTTAATTATAGTTTTCATTTTTTGTAATAAAGTTATTATTATTTAAAGTGCCTATATTATTATATCTATTAAAAGATAGGGAGGCACGGGGAAAAAAATTTTTTTTTAGGGAGGCGCGAGAAAAAAACTTTTTTTAGGGAGGCGTAGTAGCATAAGG
This sequence comes from Dolomedes plantarius, assembly GCA_907164885.2. NCBI lineage: Eukaryota > Metazoa > Arthropoda > Arachnida > Araneae > Dolomedidae > Dolomedes > Dolomedes plantarius. The sequence continues at coordinate 151,342,449 of OU015494.1, read as the reverse complement.
TTGGAAACCACTGTGATATATATATATATATGTGTGTGTGTATATATATATATATATATATATATAACCACAGTTAATTATTTCTAATTGTACTTTTGTACTGTAAGTTAATGTGTGCTTCAAAGTAGTTATTAGATGCTGATATAATATATTTAGCTCTCATTTAGATTTCATTTATTGGAATATCTGAAAAATATTCCATATTTGACGATTTGCCGTTACGACACATTTTGTCGAATGATACTGGCTCATAAAATGAAGGCGCTCTTAAAGCAGGGATTTAGAGCAGGGTTGATTAATTAATCAACCCTGCTCTGAATACTGAATCGATGCTTGTCAACGGATCAAAGAGGGAGAAATATGCATTAAATGTATTCATGTTAAATTTCGAAATTTTAACTTTAACAACGACAACTGTATCTAAAACTTCAAGTTCAAATTATGTGTCAAAAATAAAACGAAAATAATGAATAATACAAATATGATTAAATTTCAAATCATTGTTAAACAATATTTGTTTTGTTTTACTTGTTGTTGTGATTTACGCATCTGTTCGCAATTGATGACAGAAAAAAACACTTGCATTGGGAACGAAAGAGTGGGGTATTGACGTATTTTCTGTTTCTTAGAAGATTGTACTTTAGTTTCCTTTACTGTCGAAGTTCTTAAACCGTCAAAAACATTTTTAATTATCTCACACTGCTGTTATTGGTGCATGACAATAATAAACACTACTGAAAACAAAATGTAAGGGTGATGGAGGACATAAAACATAGGCTGCAGATCTATGTTTTGACTGAAAGGTTAAGACTGAAAGGATATTTAGTTAAACTATAGTTTAGAATGTTCAGCCAAGTTGCTGATATTCCAATAGTTTCTACCTTGCCAGAGTAAATTGAAAACAGCCATTTGAACGTCGTTGCGTTTGAGACAGGTAAAGAAACAGCAGAGAGATAACGAAATATGAGCGAGATGTTTTTCGATAGGAGTTGGTGATTATTGGTGTAACTTACTACAATACGAGTTGTTTATGGTACTTACTTGTATTAATTAATATTTTAGATGTAAATGGGGCTATTGTCACAAGCGAATCAAGTATTTAATTATCATTTGCTTTAATTACGACATTGACTTGCTCTTACCCCAAAACTCAGATATTGTAGGTTAGTAATAAGGCTCAAGTATAAAAATGATCCACTTTATTTTACAATATATATATAAGACAAATAATGTATAGCTTTATTAATCATTTTAAACCGCAGTCATGGATATTTATTAAAAAAGAGAAAAAAATATTACTAAATTGTCGTAATCGGGTGGAAGGCATCTTAGTTGGAATCTAACCAATAATTTAGGATTTTTAAAACCCGTTTCTTTAACTTGAATGCGTTTCTCACAAATTTGCTTGTGGTATGTTTCAGTACTTTCTTCATCGGGAAAAAATCGAATAGTAAATGATTCATTAACTAATACAGCTAAACATACCCTAGAGGTGGGGTTGAAAATTGGTTTTTAATATTACCCATGCAATTATTCCATCTATCGTTTCAGATATCAAGGGCTGGGATGCATCCTTGGTATATTGCTCTATATGTTCTTTGCTTCAGCGATGCATAGGCTTTTCGAACTCGTCCAGGTGCATCTACTTCATAAGGTACAGTTTCCCCTTCAATCAATTCCCAGCTTCCCCGATCCATCTGCATAATCATGTATCTAGAACGAGTTGTTGTAATCTGTCAGCTTTGTAAACATTTAAGTTATTCAATATGGAAGGTCTGTTATTTTAATAACTCAATTTCAAAAGTTTCTTATTTGAAATTTTAAAACAATTTTTTGGGATTTCATTCAATACACCATAACCAATGCTAGGGATTTAATGCTAAGAGTTGAGAAGTAAAGCCAAAAGAATAAAAACGTACTTCAAGAAATGATATTAATTTATTAAACACGAACATCAAAATGGCTTAAAGATAGAACATTCAGTTATATATACAGGGTGTCCATAATTAAAGTCCCACTTTCAAAAGGCTGCAAAAAAAGAACCACTGGTCAGAATGACTTCAAATTTAAACTGAATATACTGAAAGAAGGGGGAAACGATTTGGCATAATAAAAAAAGTTCCAAAATGTATCAATAGATGGCGCTGTAACATTTTGGAACTTTTTTTTTATTATGCTAAATCGTTTCCCCCTTCTTCTAGTATATTCAGTTCAAATTTGAAGTCATTCTGACCAGTGGTTCTGTTTTTGCAGCCTTTTGAAAGTGGGACTTTAATTATGGACACCCTATATATATATATATATATATATATCGGACTTGACTTCTACTCCCACACTATTTAATATAAATCCGAACCTCTTTTGTATCATGATGCAGTTGGTGAACCGGTGGTGACGCTTATCCTCTAAATATTTCCATCAAACAGTGTTATGTCAACACAACAAGCATAAAAACACTCCAATTGAGCATCCTAAACATCTTTATTAATTTTCCAATAATTACTCAGCTCCATCAAACATTAATTAAGAACCCCACCCAATTTAAATCTGTGCGCCTAACAGCACACGTCTTTTTCGTTCCCTAGTTATCCATGGCTCTGAAGATTTCCTTTGTCCCTAAGTTTTAATAATGCGCTACCGACGCTCATTACTTATTCATTTCGTCATGTCGGATGATCTTTTTGCTAACTAAGCATTTCCTTTCTTAGCGCCAGCTCAAGGCTAAATCCGTCTACTAAAAATTCTCCCATGTGGTTCTGTGGTTCTTCGGAATTGAATCAAGTCGAACCCACTAATTCTATTTTCACTGCAAAACCTGATGCCGCTTATTTGAACTCCCAGACTTCTAAATTGTTAATCCTATATTTTACAAACTAATATCCCGTTTAAAGGTCGCGCGATTTCCCCCCCCCCTATTTTTAGTCTCACGCACACACACACACACACACACACACACACACACACACACACACACACACACACACACACATATATATATATATATATATATATATATATACACTCAAGAGCCAAAACATTATGACCACCTGTCAATAACGAGTTGGCCCACCTTTGGCGCGCAATACAGCTTCAACCCGCCTTGGCATGGATGCCACAAGTCCTTGGTAGATGGCCGGAGACAGATTGTACCAGATGTTTAAGCAACGGTCACGCAAATCCGAGATATTGCGAATTGGTGGTCTTTGAACTCTGAGCTGCCATCCCATGACATCCCAAATGTGTTCTATCGGATTGAGATCCGGTGAGTTAGGCGGCCAGGACATTAACTGGAATTCAGCATCATGTTCCTGGAACCACTCCAACACAATTTTAGCCTTGTGACACGGGGTGTTGTCCTGTTGGAACATTCCATTTCCAGCTGGAAAAACAGAGGCCATGTAAGGGTGCAACTGGTCAGCTATGATGTTCAGATACCCTGTAGCATTCATTGTCTGCTCTACCACAACCACGGGTCCCAAAGACGCCCAAGAGAACGTCCCCCAAAGCATAACACCGCCACCACCGGCCTGTGTATGACCTACTGTACATTGAGGGAGCAACAGTTCGCCTGGAAGACGGCGTATCCTGACACGGCCATCGGCGTGATGATTCACAAACCGTGATTCATCTGACCAGGCAACTCTCTCCCACTGATCCATGGACCAGTCGCGATGTTCCTGGTCCCAGCGCAGGCGCAGTTGGCGATGACGCTTGGTCAGCAAAGGTACACGAGTGGGACGTTGCTGCGTAGCCCCATATCCAACAGTGTCCGCTGAACAGTGTGCTGCGATACTATTCTACTTGGCCCTGCATTGTATTGGGCTGTCAGCTGAGCCACTGTCTGGCTCCGGTCTTGCTTCACCATGCGAGACAGTCTCCGACGACCTTTTTCTTTGATAGCGTGTGGACGTCCAACACCATGTCGTCTACTGCTGGTTTCACCGTCATTCATCCACTTTGCATAAGTACTAACAACTGTAGGTCGCGAACAACCCACGAGTCGTGCAGTTTCGGAAATACTTGTTCCGAGCTTTCGAACCATTACAATCTGCCCTCTATCAAAGTCGCTTAGGTCCGCAGCCTTTCCCATCACACACAGAAGTAAGTGAAAGAATGATTCTTCAGACTCTCGAGCAGCAGTTAAATACCACTTCCACCTGATCACATGCCTTCCACGTCATCCAGGCGAATTCATTGCAAAATGTAGGGGTGGTCATAATGTTTTGGCTCTTGAGTGTATATATATCTGTGTGTGTGTGTGTGTGTGGTTGCATGCATTCGGGGGAGGTTATTCTGATATATACAGTTACAGTTAAAAAAGGGAAAATTTATGTGAAAATTTATTTGTTTGTGCACGAGATAAATTTTAATATTTCAACAAATGGCAAGCTTAAAATCAATAAATTTAACTGAGATAAATATTACAATTCATTTAATAATTACCGCAGACAAAATTTCTTGAAATAAAAAAGTGTGTCAGATATCAGACTACTTGATATAAATGCTTCCAGTTGAAGTATTGATGAAAAAGTATCCGAAGAAAGTATTGAGAAATTGTAACTGGCAATTGCAAAAGTTCGTACACCACAATTGAGTTAACGGTGAGTATTGGATAGGTTTACAGTATGATAAATGACAACACTAACTTCCTTGAAAAAATCCCCATCGGTACAAAATATACTATTGAAAAAGTCTGAAATTTTATTTGTCAGGAAAACAGCTTAGATAAATGGGTATGAAAAGCATGAAATTATATAGAAGGAAAAAATGTGATTCCTCACACGAATTAATGAATTTTTTTGCATTTTTAGTCATTACATATGCTTAAACACAAGCAATACCATTTTTTCACACGAAGTTAATTATTTTAAAATTATTAAAGATGATCACTTTTTCATATGGATACTATAACTTAATTTCAGTTCTATATAATTTATAGATTTGAACTAATATTGTACAGCGATTGTACAAAAGTTAAAACGTATTAAAGTGTCTTTTTAGAAAAAAAGAAAAATAATAAATCTACAAAGTAAGCTAATTTTCTTCTTTCATTAAACGTTTTCTATGATATTGTTAAATTAAAAATCTAATAGTACTTAAATTTCATATCTTAATTTTAAAGTATATATATATATATATATATATATATATATCTTAAAATCCAATTACTTTTTTCATACGAGAATCCATTTCTTTCTCACTCACTGGCAAAGCTCTCGAATGCAAATTTTTCTATCAAATAGGTTTGCTTCTCTTGCTAGATTCAACGTTTTTTGTCAGAAAATAAATTCCCTATTACTTTTAAATAGAACAACATCTTCATATGTTTGCTATGCAATATCAGTCCTGGGTGTTCGATTTCCCCATTTCTTTAATAGAAAGAGGAATAGCACTGAATTCAAGCTGGAGAAATCACGAATCTTCTTTCTATATTCATTATACGTGGGGTATTTAAATGTCAATATGCCTATATTTAATTAGCCAAAACGGTCATCAGTTTTACGAGACGTGGACGCTTATTGTTTCCATGCAGTCATCACTTTCATGTATATTCAAATACGGTTATCAAATCATTTTGCATCGAAAGGCATCGTATGTATATTTGATATGATAGACTCTCATGATTAATAAATTATACAGCATTGATACAATAACTTAATAAATTTATACGATCTATACAGGGAACACACACGCAGTAGTAGAATACATACTTGAAAAAATACGTTTACTTTGAATAGAATAGCAATCCGAAAAACTCTTTACTTCCTTTCGCGTTTAGGTTAGAAAACTAAATTGCTATTTCCAATATCAAAGTTTTCATTGCAGGATATTATTACAGGTTGTAGAAAAAAAAGTTAATTAAGCACCTTTAAATTTTTGTATAAACTCTGTTTTGCAAATATTTGGATAAATACGGTAATACTTTTTCACACATTATAAAATTAAGCAGCACCAAGAACTTTCCTGGCTTTTAGTCCTGGATTTTCGTCTAAAACAGTTTCTAATTTTCAGAATTTGTTTAGATTATTAACAGTTAAATATTTTACTCATTTTATGGATAGTCATTGTTAATATTCAAGTTGACAATTTTTCAAGAATGTAGATCAGAATCTTGAGAAGACTTATCATGAAGTTAAAATCAGGGGAACAAATTTATATTTTCACCTTTTGAAGATGATTATACCTGGGCAGTATTAAATTTCCACATTTTCCGTGGTTATGTGAAGCAGCTCTTAAATAAACTACAAACAACTTTTCAATTATAGGTTTCTTCAGATTTTAAATATAACTTAGAACGCAGATCGAGAACCTTTTCGTATACCTTTGAGCAGACACTCTCTATGCTTCAAAGAAGGGCATGTTCTAGGCATGTAACGCAATGAAATGTAATGTAAACATACAACATTAATTTACATTAAAGATTTTCAAATATTGAGATAGACAGTAACACATCTTCCTACACAATTTTTTTTACCATCATCCATCTCTACTTAAAACCAGATGTCTTACTTGGAATCAATAGTGAAGGTATAATTACCGTGACTTAAGTTTCTAGAAAATGAAAAGAAAGAAAAGAGAAGTAAAATTACTGCAACAAATTACGGGGGAAATTTTGGAATACGCAAAGTTTCATATATTTCGCATGTCGCGTGCTTTATTTACCTATGATTATGACTACATTGTAAAAATTCTAAGTTAATATTTCTATGCGCATAAGTTCATAAATTGTAACATTACTTTAAAACGAATTCTTAATTTTGAACAATTTTTTTTAATTACGTGAACTATCTCTGATATTGAAAAAAAGTGACCTGCATTGAATGGGTATTTTTTAATAAAAGAAGATGAAAAAATCGAAAACTACATAAAATATTTAATATCAGGGAAATGTGTTATAACTAATTACATAGTGTCATAAAGGAACTTAGAAACTTATCATGAAACTATTCAAATTAATAAATTCAAGTGGAGAGTACACGAATTTCATCACTAAAATAATTACAATATAAAATAATTCTAAATTTTGCAATTAGTTAAAACTTTCTCAAGAAGTCCGAAATAATTAAAACAAAGAATATTTTAAAGAATAAATCTGCTGTTTGAAGTATCCCTTTTCCCAGTTTTTAAAATTTATTCTACATTACCTGAAAAATCCTGTAATAAATTTCCAAGAAACAAAAAATGAATATGCTTCACCACGCTTACAGGAAAAAAAGCAAAATTCAACAATGTAAATTTTTACTTGCATAAAATGTTTATTTACTTCTGGTGTTTTCTGAACAAATAGTACATTTAACTTTCTGAAGAACATAAAGTACTTCAAACACTTTCTATTATTTTCATAGGTTTACGTCAAGAAAAATCTATGTTAGCATTTTTGAAGCCAAATAAATTCTTTTGATCTTCTGCGAAAAATAATAAAGATATTGAAAACTATTTTTTACATTTGACATATATTTATGTTTGGCTGAACCGGTATCCTTGAATTTATACTTGTTTGCCGTTTTTAGTTCACATATATTTATTAAATATCACATATTGTGCATTTATACTAAAAACGTGAGTAATTATTTATACAATTAATGGACTCATATGTAAAGAATTTGTAAATGAATTTTATTTGCATAATTAATTTCACATGAATTCGAATAATCTCCAGTGTTAATTGTTTACATATTATTTATTCATAGATAGATATTACTTCTTATATTACACTTAAACACTACAAATAGGATTTTTTGTTGATTTACTGGTGAGAAACAAGCTATAAGTGTAACTCAGATAATGGAGACATAACAAAACTCTGACTAGATCTATCAGTTGAGGTTACCTTACTTTTTAATAAAATACTTTATGAGAAAAAAAACCTGCATCTTAATTTACTTATATCTAAATTATTTTATGTTACATCATATATAATGGTGTACCTAAGAAAAGTAAATTTACTTAAATATACTGATATTAAGTGGATAATAAATATAATGTCCTTTGCTTTTATGCCTGTAATATGAGCAAATAATTAAGTACTTCCATGCTGTTTGTATTTGATTTTCAAATTTTGATCTTAAGTATTAAATAACATCTTATATTACATTTGAAAACACTACATATATGATTTTTGTCGGTTTACTGGTGAAAAACAGAAAGCCATAAGTGTAACGCAGATGAAGGACTCGTTATACCTCTGTGACTAGATCTAGCAGTTCAAGGTTAAACTACGTTATGTAAAAATATAGCCTAAGTCTGAATTTACTTGTTTCTGAAGCTTTTTTATGGTACAACATATAGCATTTTGTATCTGAGGAAAGTCAATTAAATTAAAGATACTGATATTAAGAGGGTAATAAACATGATGTCCTATGTTTTTATCCTTGTAATAGTAGCAAAATGTTCTGATTATTCACCGAGAAAGCTTAATGTTAATATTGCTATATTACCTATTTTATCACGCTATTAATGCAGTGTTTCTTCCATATTTACTTCATATCTTTATCCTATCAGTAAAATTCAGTCAAGGAAATTATCTTTGAATGTCTGAATATGAATATTTTATGTTTCATCTAGATTTCCCTTTGTTTTGCATTATTTATTACCAATTTCTTTAATTTTTAAGAGTATCGAGTTTCCCTGGTATTCTTAACTTTAAACATGTAGTTTGGTAAAAATTATTATATGCATGTTCATCGAAACTACCGTCTAAAGGAACACTTTCTCACATATACACCTTTTCACATATACTCTTCTTATTCCCGAGTTATAAAACGTACACTCCATACACTTGGGCTAATGTTGGGCTAACTAGTAAGAAAAGAAGGTTTCCAATTATTCAATAATACTCTTTTCTATGAAACTGACTGTGGTCTTTAAAAACATATGCCGATCAATGAGTGAGTCGATTCAGCCACCGCAAAACAAAACTCAAAATATTTCTCATCAGTTCATATATTCTCATCAGAAAACCCTCTATATTAATTGGACGTCAATTACACATTTTCTCCCGAAAATTTATTTTTGATAAAAAGATCCTTTAAATATCAAAACTTATTTATATTTTCTTCAAAAAATCCTTTAAATATTAAAACTTATTTATTTATTTTTAAAATTTAATATCGTTATAAAACTGTCCAACTGCGATATTTTTATAAAAAGCCTAAAAGTTGCTTTCGAATTCATGAGGAATAATAATAATTTATAGTGAATTCTTAGAACAGTTTTAATTTAGAAAATTAAAATATGAATTCAGGTAACAGCATGACACTGTGTTCTGCAAAAGTACACTAGTATTAAAAAATTAAGGAAAAATCCCAAAAAGAGGGATAACACGTTCAAAACTAGGCCAATCTGTTTAAAATTTGAATATGTTGTTAAGCAAAAGGTTCTGAATAAAACTACATTATGCAAAATAGTGGCGCTGCAGTCGGAATACGTCATTTGCGAGGAGCATAGAAGTGCATGTCTCAGAGCAAGGCGACAATTATCGCTGCGAGGCTGAGATTAGACATCTGGCATAGCCAAATTATAACAGTGATCACCAGGCATTCTTTGACCGAAAAACTGCGAGCTATTGGGAGACTAGACGCAGGACAAAATCAGACAGAGGGGGACAGATGGCTAAATGTGAATTCGTCAGTGGTTCATAGATTTTGGCAACAATTTCTAACCACGGATTCGGCATCCAGGAGGTTCAGCCAAGGATGGCCATACGCTACTACGAGTGCCTATGACCGATATTTGTCATTATGCGCATGAAGGATTAAAACCGCAATTCCGTCTCAACTCGATGTTCCCTCGCTGCAAGCTCCGGAAGATTGGAATCAACGTCAACCGTGCGTACAAGGCTTTACAAAGGTGGTCTTTTTGCGAGGCGACCAGCCATTTGCTTCCCGCTCACGTCACGCCATAGGCGGGAACGTTTGCAGTGGGCAATCAACATGTCCACTAGACACGTGATCAATGGAGCGCTGTTCTCTTTACGGATGAGTCCAGGTTTAGCCTCCAAAGTGATAGTAGGTGTATTTGGATTTGGAGAGAACCTGGAACTCATTTTCATCCATCACACATCCGTGAAAGAGATGCATACGGATCAGACAGTGTCTGTGTTTTGGGTGGTATCTCTTTGGGTGGACGGACAGACCACCACGTCTTTCCCCGTGGAAAAGTGAAAGCTTACACCTATAGAGATGATATCCTTGATGCTTATGTGCATCGTTATGCCGGGGCAGTAGGTGATGCTTTCGTGTTACAGGACGATAATGCGAGACCGCACAGGACTCGCATCGTGGGTGCTTATCTTGAGCAGGAAACAATTCAGCTCATGGAGTGGCCAGCTCCATCCCCGAACTTGAATCCTGTCGAGCATGTTTGGGACGCTTTAGGACGACGCGACGTATAGCTGCTCTCAATCCTCCTCCTAGGACCCTAGCCACGCTTTCAACTGCTTTGCAAGAGCAATGACTCTCACTTCCTTCCGAACTCATAGACCGCATAATTGACAGCATCACACATCGCTGTATGTGCTGTATTGCTTCTCGGGTGAATAATTCGCCATATTAAAGGTACTTTTCCTATACCAAATTGACTCATCCGATTTGTTCATTGTATACATATGCTAGTTTCTACAACACCCTAATTTTCTGGCGATTTCTTTTTACGCTATTTTATAACTACCTATGTGTTATACAGGTATAATGTGTATAAGTTACATTCAATTCTACGGGTAACTTTTTGAGTAATTGCTATTTTTGTGACTTTACCTTAATTTTTGATAACCAGTGTACTTTGAACTGAAGCTCATTTATTCACGATGAACAACTTTATATTTTATCCTCTAGTGATAATACACAAATGACATTTCACAAGCGATTTCGTATATTCTGGAACTGTGATATTTTGCTTCATACATTTCCTCCGAATTAATAATTATAACAGATAACTGTTTAGAGTTTAAGTAAAGAATAAATCAGCTCGTTATAATTTAGAAATATACTTTAGAATTATTTTGAATTCTGTCATGCCTTAAGCCTAAAGATTAGATTAATTAAAAAATGTTATTTAAATTATTAATGAAGTTCATATAACTGAAATGTGTTATCTAACACATTTAATGTATTAATATAATCAACTTACAAAAAATATTTTTGAGAGAGAATTAAAGAACATTATGGTTACTTATCAGTTATTACCATACAATAATTAAGAGTTATTAATAGTAATCAAAGAAAATCTTTTGGTCTTGTTGGAGGTTATATTTAAATATATAATTTGGTACATTTAAATAAAGACACATTTGAGAATTTAATGGAAAATCCCATTAATTCATTACATTAGTGTAGCCAAACGAATAGTTAGATAATAAAAATATGAAACGTTGTACCGTAATATTTAGCTTTTGTAATTTATGCTAAAAAAACTTCTTCCAATTTTCTTCCACCAATCGAACCATAAAAAACCTTCAGAAGTATTTTCACTCCAGGAAATATATTAAAATACTTTAAATAATTATTCAAATAATTTTAAATCCGTTAGCAGTGATCGAAATTAATAGAATAAGGTTAAAAAATAACGATAAATTTGTTAATGGCTGGAATTCATAAAGGTTCTAAGGTAAAAAAAACTGTACTTGATGAAAAATATTAAAATATTTTTATTTAAGACTAAATTTACGATTCAAAACACATTGCTTAAACTTTCAACCAAATAAAAAAACATTGTGAGATGTGAAATCTTTCCTTTATTTCACGAAAATAAAATTTCAATTTTTGCTTAGACATTGACAAAAAGTTATCAAAGAGGAAAAGAATTAAAATTCTCAAAAGAGTCTTTCAGTTTCTGTGTATATTGACGGGTAGTACTTTTCTACGCTTCCTGGGTGTACTCTATGTTCTTTATTCTGAGGTTTTCCGCCGACCTAATCAAATACTTTAAAAGGAAACATTTGGCCACCTCGTACTGCTGAAGGACTAACTATAGATTAAAGTTTCTGCTAAGAACAAACTAGAATGATTGGTCGAAGGGAGGAAAAATACTAAAAACTTTTGATATTTTGTTTTTCTTATAATTTGAGAGCCAGGAAATTGAAAAATAAAATTTTACTGTTGTAAATTCACAAGAGCTTTTTACAGATCTTAAGTCATTAAAGTTTCCTAATGACTTTCACCTTTTCCCTTAGTCATTAAAAATTCTTATTTTTATTAGTAGTTTTAGTTATAAATCAATTTACCTTTCTCAATTAATTTAATTATAAGGGTTACATTCTCATTTACTTCCCCAACTATTAAAACTAAGAAAATCATACACTGCCATTGAATTTGCAAGGGTTGCATGGATACGGAAAAACAAATTAACCTACAATCTTATTCTTCGGAGATTCTATTTTTAGTGATAAAAAATAGTGATTTTAAAAATTATAAAAAAGTTAATCTTGAGATCTTAGAATCAGATTTTTACTTAACAATGCCATAAGTCAGGAAAGGGATATTTTACAAGTCAGAACTTTTCCTAACGTCGTGAAAATTATAAATGTGACTGAAAATAATGACCACAATGTAAGCATTTTGTGATAGAAACATTTATAAAAATGAAATAAAAATCTTTAAAATCTCATATTTTTTTTTACTCCAAGGTAAAACATTTACATTCTCCTTCAGAAAACAGTAATTTGAAAGAGTGCATTGTTGTTGTTGTTGTTGCTTATGCCCCTTGACCGATAGTAGACATCAGATCAAGTCCCGAAGGCTATGGACGATGAAGTTGTGGCTCCTGTTTTGAATTAGCACCACAAGGGTCGGTGTCCGACTTGGCTAAATGACCGGTCCCGCAATTTTGAACCGAGTCAAGTGACGAGACCGGAACACTTGAACCCGCACCTCCAGAGGTAAATTTGAGAACTTGGAGGATTGCCACGCCCTATTTTACGTGCCCCGGCCACCATTAGTGAACACAGCGGTAGATTTTCAGCGACGAGCATCGAACCAGGGACGTTCAGATCACTGGCCCGCTGCTCTTGCCAACTGGGCTACCGCCCCCCATAAGAGTGCATTGATGGCTTTTTGAAACAATCGGGTACGTTTCTTTGAAATTTTTTCTAGTAGTTGTGATTGAAGAACTTTCACATTTCAGAACTTTATCAACTGCAAGCTTAAATTGCAGGCTTAAAGTGATTTCAGTTAAATGTGACAGTAAGAGGCGTCTCAGTGAATCAGCTTAGTGGCTAACGCACCCTATGATACCATCCGTAGAGACCACTTCAAAAGGTGTAAGCAATGGTTGATGTGATTCATTGTTAATAATACATTTAAACAAAGACTATATATTAGTCTCAAATAGATAAAATTATATACAAATTTTTTTTATGTAGTTTCCCATTAAGACAACCCTTATTTACGCAAGGGTCGCTAACAGGAGTTTCTATAGTTATCTTTCGAGTTTCGGGACTTACTTATCCATAAGTATGATTCAAACATAAACTAGTTTAAAGATGGACATGTCCAGCGAACCCTGAGGTCATGCGCTTAGGTCTTTCCCTTGTTACGTGCTCTTCAGCATTGCCAATAAGATTTACATCTTTGCATTGTGTTGGACGCATTTTTTTTCCTCTTCAAGCAATCTAAATTTTACAATCTAAATTTTTTCTTCGGAAAAGACAATAATTTTTCCCTTTATGGGCTGTAGGACGGCACTTTGTCTGTCATTAGGGAAAATTTAGAGGAATTCCACTTTTGGAATTATTTTCCTGTCACAGTGGATGTTCATCCTTGGCTCCTGGGTACACTGAAGATGTAAACTTTTGCACAAGAGACCCCTTCTATTACGGTGTTTTTCGTAATATATTGTTTGAACAACGTTACTGGTAACAAATGATTGAAATTTCTATACTTGATGCCTTTTATTCTAATTGCAGATAAATCAAACGCTTTATGTGATAAGTTTTGATATTTTTACTTAACGCGTCTATATTTTCCCCTCAAACTCTTAAATAGAAACGAAAAAGCCTTGCCACTAAAATTTCTATTATAAAAGTTCTGGGATTAATGTAAGTTATCCCATGAGTCCTGCCATTTAATTAGATTTGAAGATTTATTCAAAAAAGGTTCAAACCTCAGGACCACTAATAAATGAATATCTTGATTTGTCACTACTTTATTAAATAGCATAAAATATTGAGATAAGCGGCGATATCTTACAATTTCTTTTCGTATAATTTTGTAAATAATATAAAAGAATGCAAGTTTATGCTTATAAGCAAGCCTGTATGCATAAATTTACTTACTTACTTACACACACACACACACACATATATATATATATATATATATATATATATATATATATATATATATATATATATATATATATATATATATATATATATATATATATATATATATATATATATATATATATTGAACAGTCGCTTATTCTTATGAAAGCAAAGTTATTTGGTGCTGGCGTAGATAACTTAATAGTAGTTGCCGCTATTTTAGTAATCCGGTGCTATGAACATCAAGAGCACCTCAGCATAAAATGATGCAAATGGAATGTTCGTCCTTGGCTTTTGGCCAAAAATAGAAGTTCCCATTGTAAATGGTTTACATCTTCACCCATACAATTTAGAATCGATACAATTTGGTCTATACATTTTGGTGTCCTTTCTATCTTTCTTGTTGCTAACTTCCTCCATAGGTCACTACCCTTAAATACGAAAAATACCCTTAAAGTTTTCAAAACTCTTTCATGATAGTATAAACATAAATTTTAAAATGCACAAAAACGTCCCTTCTGTATATTGGTAGTTTCTTTACGTTTTTATGCAGACGGCTTAGCATAAAATATAATTATAACGGTGGAAAAGAGAGATACAATAATTATTTTTTTACTAGAAGTGTTTAACTTTTATCTTTCTATAATATATTAATTGGTGTCTTATAAGACATACATAGTTTCATTTTTACTTTTATTCTCATTTTTAATACATTCCTACTCTGAAATCGTGAAAATAAAAAAAGATAGTTGCACAAATTCGAATTTTATTTTTATTTTTCCTCTGTAAGTTTCATATTTAAAACTTTTAAGTAGATATGAATATTTTAAAATAATTTCACTAAATATGTTTTATCATTCTGCTTGCAGATTTTTGAGGAAAAGTTCAACATATATCTGATACCCTTTAAGATTAGATATATTTGTTTCTTTGAACATTTTTATATGTTGCTTCAGCTCCCTTTCACAAAAAGGGCTTTAAAACCTAAAATTGAACACAAAATACAAAGTAAAGCACTTGAAAATGTTCTTCTACACTTTATTTCAGTATACTAATTAGGGAAAAAATTATTTAGGAAAGACAAAATTTAGTGGATTTCATGAATGTAGAGTATTAGCTATGACATATCAAGTTTAATAGCAAGAAATATAAGAAAATTATTACTCCTACATTTTATACTGCTCCTATCTGCTGTGGGAATTAATTCGTTTGAATTAACATTTTTAATTACTTCTGTTTAAATCTTATAAACTTCGAAAAATTCAGAAAATTGTCAACAACCTACTTAGACAACAGTCGTGTATCACTACTTTGATGAATTGCTTTAAAAGAAACTGTTGTTTACAAAGGTTAAATAACATTTTCCCCCACAACTAAGAAATATGGATACTGCTTGCTTTTGTTTATGTCGAAGCTATTTTTTATCAAAGATTTACCCAAGAGGGTTTGGAATAGATTTTTGTGGGACGTTTTAAGAGAAATGACTTTCTTTTAGTTGAAACTCTTTTTCATTCTGTCACCAGAATAGCCTTTGAAATAAAGATATTTAGTTTGAGAATAGAAAGATTGGAAGACGCCTTTTAGGACAACTGCTTAAAAGTTTATTGTCTGATTTAATTTAGAAGGTATTTGTATACATTAGGCAGGTGTAATCATAATATTAAACAGGGTCCGTATTTAAAACTTTTTGTTTATATGCATTGTTAAAATTGCCTTTGACTGAAATTTTATGTTGTGCAGCAGCCTTAACTAATTAAAAAAACATCATTATCTCTCTCGCCTTCATGCATACACACCTACGTTACGCATGTCATAGGACTAAAATATAATTCTAGAATCATAACAAAACAATAATGCTTCACCTATTAGACATTCTTTGCATAAAAAATATATTGATGAAAAGATGAAACAGAGGTGGGAGAAAAACTAACACTTTAAGTGAATTCAGGATTTTCGTATTTTTGTGTTTATATCTTATATTCAAATTTCGTCTTTTGGTATTTATAACTGGGGAAGGTAGACGGAAATGAAGAAAAACTATTTAAAACATACTATTATAATTTTTCTATTAAATAAAGTATACAAAGGAAGTTACATACTTTCCTATTAAAATCATTAATTTAACCCAACAGATACCCCACAATTAGAGCAGAAAAATCTTAACGAAGAGAAAATAACCTCCGGTAACGATAAATATTTTTAACGCAAGTGTTTCGCTCTGTATTCATTTATTAAAGCACTAGAAGAAATGCAACCAAAAATGCGATTATATTAATGTTTATAGCCGGTAAGTCAAAAGTGCGAGCCTGCTGTTTGGCAAAATGCCTTATGCTCTGTGATTAGCAAATAAAAACTTGAACCATATAAAACCCCGTTTTTCTGTATTTTCTCCCAGTTTCTCTGCCCAGAGTTTTCAATAACATTTTACTTAACCATCAAAATACGGGAATAAGTAACAAATTTTATGCAAACAAAAAATCAGGCGGAAGGGAAACAAAGAAAAAGAACGTTTATATCATCTTATATGATATGAGATTACCTCCAAATCAGACAATCCCGGGCTGAGTTAGAATGTACATAGATATATTCAACAAATAATGCCTTAAACCATAAAAATTTATCCCCATAACTCAAACTGATATCAACAGAGATTCAGGAACTTTTATTTTGAGTTCGGGACTGTCTGCTAAGTGCAACTTTTAGAAGAAATTATAAAATCGCTGCTTCTCAGAATTATACATCGCAACGTTACTAACACGGTCAATATTTTGCATACATTCATTACATGATTGTGTTCGTTGTATGGGTGGTATTCATGTTTCACAGTTTAATATGTTATGAATTATATACTGTTATGAATAATACTATTATATCGACTATCAGCAGGACGATGGCCTAATGACTAGGGCGCTGGCCTTCGCTACCACAGTCCATGTGTTCGAGTCCTATTATTGGCATGGATATATGTAGCGGTTCGGAATTGGCTTTAAGCAGTTGGTCAACGTCTAATTAGACCTTGTATAGCAAAAAATGATCGTAGTGCTCAACCAAATCTTTCGAATATGAAAAGCTTTTTATGAGTTGACAAAATATGTGTCTTTGTATAACAGAATGATTCCTTCTCAAATTCTGCGGAAAAGAATTGTAATGAAGGTTTTTGCAAATAATATTTTATATATTTGAGGGGATAGTATATCCTTCGTCATTTGTAATAACAGGATTAACATCAAGTAATATCCTTTAGCAAAATTATTTATAAAAATTCTTTTTATTGGTCTAATTTTCAATCTTAAGATTAAAAAACAACGGATACATAACGTGCGTGATATTAATATGTTATGAATTATATACTGTTATGAATAATACTATTACAATATTTTATGTATGTATTGTTTGGAAAATATTTTACCTTTTTTTCTAAATCCTATATTATTACTGGCCATGATTGTTAAAAATATATTAAAGAAGCTAATATCTTATTTAGAAAAATTAAAACATCTTTCAATGGTAAATTTTTGATAAAATAAGCTTCATTCTTCTCAAAATAATAATAATGAAGGTTTTTGCAAATTATATTTTATATATTTGAGGGGATAGTATATCCTTCGTCATTTGTAATAACAGGATTAACATCAAGTAATATCCTTTAGCACAATTATTTATAAAAATTATTTTTATTGGTCTAATTTTCAATCTTAAGATTAAAAAATAACGGATACATAACGTGCGTGATATTAATATGTTATGAATTATATACTGTTATGAATAATACTATTACAATATTTTATGTATGTATTGTTTGGAAAATATTTTACCTTTTTTTTTAATTCCTATATTATTACTGGCCATGATTGTTAAAAATATATTAAAGAAGCTAATATCTTATTTAGAAAAATTAAAACATCTTTCAATGGTAAATTTTTGATAAAATAAGCTTCATTCTTCTCCAAATAATAATAATGAAGGTTTAAAGAATAATAATGAAGTTTTTTGCAAATTATATTTTATATATTTGAGGGGATAGTATATCCTTCGTCGGTTGTAACAACAGGATTTACATCAGGTAATATTCTTTAGCACAATTATTTTTAAAAATTCTTTTTATTAGTCTAATTTTCAATCTTAAGATTAAAAAATAACGGATACATAACGTGCGTGATATTAATATGTTATGAATTATATACTGTTATGAATAATATTATTACAATATATTATACATACATAAAAAAAGAAACTCTCTTTGACAAAGCTCTCATTTTACTATTTCATTGGACCACTTTCCCTCTTATTAAGTCATACATAAATTATTAGCATAGTTACGATGACCTTGCACCAAACCGCAGCAATCGATATTTGATTAGTCCCCCCCCCCCTCCAATCCTTTACTGTCTACGAACCATTTCATGCACTTTTCTTCCGGTACATTAAAAACCGAAAAGATTGTGTGTTCAGGATTCTGTGACGGCCAGTTAGAGATTGTTCCTTATGATGCCTTGATTTCTATTTAACATTTTGAACTTCATGAATCCGAATATTCTTGCGAACACTGTTATAAATAACCTCGATATTTTGCGATTTGATTTCTGCAATTATGAAAAAAGGGTTCACAGACATGATTTTCAAAGAAATAAGGAGCTACCCTCAGCATGACTTAAAACTGAGGGATATATGCCCTGTTGAAAAAGGCAAATGAAATTATCGTTAGTATATGTTTAGGTTATACAAAACAGTATCATGGTTTGGATAAGAATGAAGCTTATTTTATCAAAAATTTACCATTGAAAGATGTTTTAATTTTTC
Source organism: Dolomedes plantarius (assembly GCA_907164885.2). Classification (NCBI taxonomy): domain Eukaryota; kingdom Metazoa; phylum Arthropoda; class Arachnida; order Araneae; family Dolomedidae; genus Dolomedes; species Dolomedes plantarius. The sequence continues at coordinate 151,323,389 of OU015494.1, read as the reverse complement.
AAAATAAGATATTAGCTTCTTTAATATATTTTTAACAATCATGGCCAGTAATAATATAGGATTTAGAAAAAAGGGTAAAATATTTTCCAAACATAAAATTTGACTTCTATGTTAGATTTTCAGTGTAATATCATTCATATAACATTAAGGGTACAGTGGACTTTCAAAATTGTGAAATTTGTCCAAAAATTCGATTTTTTTTTATTCTATTGAATTGTGAAACCACGGACGAGTAGGAATGTGTTGCAAAAAGAATTTTTAATTTCTGTGATTACTTTCCTAGTTATAGGCATTTGTATTTTAATTTAGATATTATGTGGTTACTAATAGCAATAACTTGAAATGTGTTTTTCTCAATATAAAAATTTTCATGTCATACGAATATTCAAACTGCTCCAGGCGCATTTCTAATTATCGTATTGCTTTGAAATTTAAGTTTTATATTCTTAACTGTATATCAAATAAATCTTATTGAAAAAAAATTATGCTTCGTAGCTCAGAATTTCTAAATTTTGTACTTGAAAAGATGATTTATAAGGTATTTTGCGTAATAAAAAGGGTGTTTTCACTGTTATTATTTTTTTCTCTTTATATTTTTAGTGAATGCTAAAAATAAGCAATAAGTTTCATTGTTAGTTCTATAAGGTATTCTGTAAATAAAAATTACCATATTATATGCAAAAGAAAGGCGCATGGAACATTTTTAATTAGGCCAATTTTTTATATAATTAATAATTCATAATTCATAAATTATTAATATTTCATCTTTAAATTTTAACCACTTTTATATATCTATGGTACTAATCACATATTCAAATTTCAAGCAAATCTATTTAAAACAAAAAAAAAGTTAGGTTTGAAGGTCCACTGTCCACTTAAGCAATGTAAAAATAAAAAACATTATGCTAAAGATAAATTTAAAGTATTACACCTAACCTATTGACAATCAAATTTTAGTTTCCAAGTGTTTTATAAAAAAATTCCTAGCATTTCCTTTTGATCTTACATGAAACATTTATTTTATCTAAGACATAACTTGCCAATCTAAAACACTGATTTAAGCAAAGTATTTGTGCTATTGAGCAAAAAGAAATTATTTCAACTGAATTCGTTCTTTAGATTCTTCCCATATTTTCCTCACTTGTAATGGTGTGTTTCTTTTTAATACAGTCTTTTACAATCTCTCAAAGGAGGACAAAAATATTCATTTACGTTTATATTTAAACCAATTTTAAAAAAGGTCTGTAACTACCAAAGAAAATCTTATTCCGTGCTTAAATTATCACTTCCCCCAAAGAATATTTTTTATCTTTGTTCAAATACGAGTATTTTAAAATTACTGCCCAATTCTAAATGCAGCATCTCATTTAAAATTTCTGCACTTCTAGTTCAGGGACCCCGAATTATCTTTTGTTCGATCCAAATACAAACAATGATGCAATTGAAAATGTAGCTTTATGTTTTGGCTTCGAGCCAGTTACTGTGATGAGAGAGCTTCCTTGTGGAACAGTACGTGATTTTCTCACTTACAAGACTAACAGTTAATGCTACGTACTGAACATTTTCAGATGAGTAAATTTTACAACTCAAACTTCCAAACTCCAGTTTATCAAAAAGAAAAATCACAGTGTGCATTTTTTTTCGAATATTTTGCAAAGACATTAGAGTAATAGGGCTAAAAAGGTCTATTTATATTCTAATTCCTATCCTTTTCGAAACTTGAAGAAAAGACAGATACAAAATTAAATTAGTTGTAAATAAGCCTGAAATTTCTTTGGCACATGTTTTCAGCTACTGTACCATTGATTTACTTAAGAGTTTTGAATTCATAACTTACATTTACTAATTGCCTTCAAATAGTAACACTTTTTGTTGTTTTAAACACTTTAGAAAAATTAGTTTTTTTTACCAATATTGAAACGTCAGTAACATATTCAACATTAATATGTTTTGTCTGCTATTTATGCTATTTTTAATTTCCTTAAACATAATTATGCAGTCATTGTTCCCTATTTTAATTTGAAGATATATTATAAATTTTGCTCTGCAAATTGAATGCAGGGTTTTATCTCAATAATATTTGATATTACTCCCATTTATAAATATTTTCCTCTTTTGAAATCAAAGCAGCTGAGAAATTCTTATAAAATTTTAAAAAAGGTCTTTATATCATTGATGCGAAATGAAATTTCAACACCTGTACTTTATTTTAATTTATTCAAGAAGATAACCAATGTACATGAAGAACTTTTAAACAAAATCTAATCACTTAATATTACCTAAAGAAAACTTTAAATAACTATTCGTAGAATATTTTTCCTTATCTTGATAATTGTTAATTGAAATTATGTTTAAGTGTCACATTTCTTCTTACTTTAGAAACATAAAATTCATGTCTCCAAGAACAAAATCAAGATGAACTGCTTTATAGACATGAAATAGTATAAAAGCTAAGAGATAAGTTGTTTGATCCTCGAACTTTGTATGTGACTAGTCCTTCACAAGAATAGCGGATTATAATGCTAATCCTTGAAAGTTTATTACTAATACTAAGATAATTTTACTAAATATCTAAAGCAATATTTTCATAATATATTTTCTAATAGATCTTTATAAATTACTACATTAACTGGGGTAGCAGAAACCCAGCTACATATGTACAAACTAAACTCTTTTCACACAGGATGCAGGCACATCAGTATTAATTTTAACGATGCAATTAAGAATATATTTTATATTCTCTTAGAAATCTTCGATCTCATTTAATAATCTAGAATCTTTATTTCTTTATTTTTATCACATTTTCCGATGCTTTTCTGTGAACCATTCTGATGTTTAGCTTTTTTATAGTTTATCTGAATAGAAGAATCTACTTGAAAAAATTTTAAAACTTTTTCTTCAAAATTTTGTTAGATTTTAAATATTGTTACGCACGAAGGAAAATGATATTTTTTCAAATGAAAAAAGGATGAATGCTTTGTCAAGAAATTTCTGAAAAATACAGGTAAAGATAAAAATATAAGAGATCAATATTTCAACATTTCATTCTCAGCTGTTATTGCAAAAAAGTCAGTGACTGAATTTGTATAAAGTTTGACGTTTGTTTATCATTATTATTTTCTAAGAAGCTAATATTTTTTATTCATTTATTCTCCATCTTTGCTATACAGTTTTTAGTTTAAAATAAATTTAAGTGCTAAGATACCTATTAATAATGCTGCTTTCACGTCATTACAAAGGTTTTACTTTTCTTTTTTTTTTCCTTTTTTGTGTAAGGTATTTAATCCTCCTTTTATTATGAAGATTTTTTTTCCTGACAATAACTGTGTAAAAATACTTGAATATTTTCTTTTTATGACGGTTGAAAGAAATATCAATGTTATTGAGAAATGCATTTTTTGAATAGGCAAAAATTTTTAATTATATAATAAAGCGATCCAAAAACAATTTGAATTTCGATCATAAAATCTTTTAATTCAGAAAAATTCTCAATGTCATCTTTTATATAATTGTAAGAGTAGATTTTCAAGTTGAAACTTATCTTTTAGCTTACTTTGACCACAACTAGATTAAGAATTTTATTCGTTGCATTGCTTTTAAAGTTTACAGCCTATGGGAGAATCTTTTACCTTACTTTTCTTTAGTGTGTAATCTGCATCATCTTATTTAATAGGACGATATGAAACTGTTGGAAGGGAAGTAAAAAATAACAATGATTACTGAACGTGAAAAAGTTTATTAGCCTATTTAAAGTAGTTAAAATATTAGAGAATTTTTTATTATCAACAAAGAACAATTTAACTGTGCACAACAGAATAAATTTATTACACCTGACTTCATTACTAATTAAACATTAATAACTCATTCATGGGAAATTTTTACCACTACTTTAATTGTAATAGATTGCAAATAAATTTAAATAAGATGTTAAGAAAAAATAATTATATACCATTAATACCTGAATAATTTTTCTATTTTTATATGGAGAAATGATAAGTTTAATTTATTTTTTCTTTGGATGTCATAATAGGTTTTAATTTATTTTATGAATTTTCCTTTCATATTCTATCTATTATAATGAGTACGTATATTTCTGTCTCACGACTTCAAAGTGGGTGATATTTTTAAGTTAACATGAACTTATTCTCCTGAACTAAGAACTCGATTGTCTGCTTAATATGAAGATTGCCTTGATTATATTGCCTTAATATTTCCCATTATATAATTTGCCGTATTGTAGGTTTATTATAACATCTTATTTTTCTGCACTGTAATTCTGTTGCTTTCTACTCATTCTGCTCAAATATCTTTGCACTATGATTTTTCCCTGTTAAATAAATTCCATACTAAAGACATTATAGGAAAAATTACCAACGGATAAACTACAAACGTTAAACTGTTGGTAAAAGTAAAATTTCATTAATTACTATTTGAATATTTCTACAGTAACACACAAACAGAGAAGACTTTTTATTACAGTCCAGTTAAAAAACATAAAAATTTTAAAAATAATCAAAGAAGTTAATTTAGTACTTGAAAACATTGCAAAGAAGGAAAAACATTGCAATAATTATTTCAGGCACATTATAACTGTCGTATTTTGTAAAAGTTTAAAAAGGGAGAAAAATAATTTTCATCCCTCAAGATAATGCATTTGATGATATTGTTTGTTTGCCTTTACTTTATATATCAACTCAAATAAGAGAAATTTCTTGACAGAACTTGCTAGAAATAAATTTGCTGGATTTTTTTCCTAAAAGTTCTAATGTTAAAATTAAGGAGTCAACACAATTTTCAGTTAGCTATGGATATATCATTTTTGCTTCTCTTTAAAAGGTTGTTCATTTTTAAATATAATTTTTAAACAGAATAGAGCTTTAGATAATTTATCTATATAACAAATTATTTACGAAAGGGCATAATGTTAAACTAAATTTATGGCCTAAAAAGATAGACTAAAGATGATGTTTCACATTTTAAAAAGGATATTAATGCATATTTTATTGTCGCACAATTTTTCCTTAGTCAGTAATTTTTCACTAGACTAGAATTTTTCCCTATGCATTTAATTTGGTAATGATAAATTAAATAAATTTAACAAATTACTATTGGTGTCATCAGAGGCGTAAAATAATAAAATAAATTTATGTATCACAAATGAATCGACGATTTAAGAGGTTTATAGATTTTTTACTCCTTTGCTAGATGAGCGTGTTTCTGAAAATTAAATTATGAAATTATATTTTAAATGAAGTAATGTAATAGGGTAAAAATTATGAAAACGTATAATTTTATAAATGCGAATAATTAATATAGAAATTTATGTTTAATAAGGCAATGGTTTCAATTGAGAGTATTAAAAAAAGTAACCTTATGTTATCTTCCTAATTTAAAATCTTGACAGATTAGAAAATGTTAAAGAATACACAAAAAATATCATTTTGTAAAGTTAATATGTATCAAATTGAGTTATAATAAAATACAATGACCTATAAAATATTTTACAATGTTCTTTGAGGTGTTTTAAAGTTCAGTCCTTCGGGATCCATGAAGAGAGAAAAAAAGTAAAGCGAATTACTCTCTGACTGACGCCAGAACGAGAATGTTGGTTGTTCTTCGAAGATATCAAACATTTTAAATCCCTTTTCTGGCAATACTTTATAGGATTGATAATGTTTCTTTTTTGTTGTTGTTGTTTTTTTGGTTATCACAGTATAGATATTCTTCGATTCTTTCTCTTAGAATACTTTAATATTGAGATATTACTCTTTGGGTTGTTTAAATACGACGACACACAGTAACAAATTAATTTCGATGTAGATATTCATTAAAACATAATCACCTTTTGCAATTTGATTCGAAGGGGAAAAATAAATTCATAAGTATGTAAAATAAAAGGCTTTAAGTTTATTAATTTGAAGGATACAGATCTAGCACTATATCTTTTACCGTAATTTCCTACATATATTAAGTAGACTAAACGTTTTTAATATCTTGATGCGAATCAGAAACCGTAGCTTTCTTTTCTGGGGATAATACCAGATAAAGTTATTTTTTTTTGAAAACGAGCTTCTAAAATAATTTTCTTTATTGATAACAAATGGAGCCATAAATGTGAAAGAACAGGTATTTCACCCCAAAATGACAGACTGGTGTTATTACGTGGAATACACTTGATGTAGACTGTAAATTTCATTCGGCATGATCCAACTGCCATATGAAGTTTTGCCCGATAATTTAAGTAGAAGGTGGTTCAATAATAAAGGAGTTAAAATTTCTCAGGATGTAAAATCCGTAAAAGTAGTAAATTTGGAAGATGTAAATTCAAGCACAAGCGAAAGTCTTACATATAATTTTTGATCAATCTCGTACCACGATTATTGAATATCACTTGATTCTTTTGTTGTCCATAAATTTCTTCTGTTAATGCTGTTGTTCGAAATTATAATAACTATGTTGATATATAGCATTGACAAGTAGGTTTTGCCACTACTGAAGGTTAAACTATTTTATTGCATCCTCTATTAGCGTTATCTTTAGTAGAAGGTGCTTGAACATCTACGGATACTGAATGTATTCATTAAAAGAGCAAAAAGATTTTCGCAAAAGTAAAAGATGGTTGAAGATTGTACGCTGCTGCAGATTATAGGTTGGATATTTCGATATCTGATGATTATACTTGGAATCTATGCTTCCGATCGATATTGAGGCACTTTTAGCTGAGATTCAAAATAATCCATAGGCGCATATCTGAGTAATGAAAACTCACTTCAGAGAGATAGGGAGCTTTATGATATTAATAATGTCTATTGTACACATAAATTTGCAGTAAAACACCGTTACATAGTCGCTCAAAAAATCAGAAATATTTTATAACTTGAACTGAAAATACTGATTATGTTCTGGTGGCAGAAATTAATCGGCTTCTCTAGGTAGTTAATCTCTAAGTTCTCAAGTAAAATGTTTTCCCCTTTCATTTTTCTGTTACACCTCAGGGATTCACTGAAATATTTTGATGTGGTGTCTTATCAACTGCTGTCTGACATAAAAATGGACTAAATAGGGAGTGATTCATGCTAGACGTCACTCTACTGTATTTTATTGACATACAACTATTCTTACAGTAAGGAGTTCTCCAGACTAGGATTTCAATTAGCAATCAGTAAATAACAGTTTAATCACTTTGTTGTCTATGTCAAACTGATGGAACATAAAAAAATATATATGTATGTAGAGTAAAGGGTTATCCAGGTGAGAATTTATCGAGGTTTTATTATAGCTTGTATAGTGATAGCAAATTATTTTAGTAAGAAACTATTATTATCCATAAACATTTTGCTACTTTACAGAAAAAGTATCTTCGAATAATGCAGTTTGAAGGGAGGAAAAACAGACAAAAACATGCATTTATTTTAAGGAGGTTAATTTTAAAACATTTTAATAAACTAAATCTCGTAAGAAAATAAATGCTTATAAACAGTGCAACCATTTACAATGCTTTTCGAATAAAACAACTGTAAAGATGTAAAAATTCTAAACCATGTTACTTGTGACATTACATCGCAGAAAAAAGTAAGACAAGGTTAGTTATTTACTGGCGTCTTTATTACTATTAAATATTGTTAAGTTGTAAAACTATTTAGTCAATAAATGCGTTTCTTATCATACAACAGAGTTTTCCGTTTGTTGCTAATAAGCAAAGTTAAAACAACGTAATTTTATTATCTATCCCGATGAAAATCAAAATAATAAATCAGTATTTTTTCAAAATTATCCTAGTCTCAACATAAAAATATCTGGTCTAATGAACGCCATTTGTCAGTAAGGAAAATTTTCTCACAGTCATGAATTTTAAACAAAGAACTTTTGAAATTTTACCAAAACTTTCAAGTACAATGAAATTCTTAGACGACATTCACTTTTGGTTTAACAGGAAAATACCTCTTTTGCAAAAGTTTCAACATTTCAAAGAGGAATCCTAGGAATATTCCAGAGATATTGAAAATATGTTATTCAAAGGCCACTTCGTTTTTAAAGTGTCTCTTAGGATTGTCGCTTCATATATTTTTGTTTAAAATTAACTGCATTTCACCTAGAAATAAATAAGAACACGTAGAAATGAATGTGATCATAAACAATACGTTGTTTTTTCTTTTTAAAAGGAAGTATTGAAAATATTTTACCGTTATTATTTTTTTAAAAATATATGTTGCATAATGATTTTGATATCGAACATAGGGTTTATCATCACATTCGATGCATTCTGCTCTAAGTAAGACTAGTCTATCCTCTATTCATTTTGAAAGTGTCTGTAAAATCGGGATTAGTTAGCACAGCAATTCCATTCTAATTTCATGTCAATTGTATCCAATTATTTTTAATGTACAATTTATATAAAATTTACAGTTAAATTTTTGAGTTATATGACAATTCATTGTTATCGAATTTAAAACTCATTTATATAGTATATTTTTCCATTTATATAATACAGTTGAAAAATAAAAGTAGAAAATTTCTTTATTTGACACAGAAATTTATTATTCGTTTATTATTCACTATAATTTATATGAAATAAATGCAATTACCAATAGGTATACTTTGTTAAGAAGAATATTTTAGCTTAGTATTCTTTAGAAAAGAAAATGCAAGCTTCTAATTAATTGCTTCAGTAAAGTATTATTTCGGAGAGATATAGACCTGAATACAAAAGTTTAATTTGAAAGCATTTAAAGAAAGCTTCTGACTAGAGGAAAAAAAAACTATTGCAGTTTCTAAGTCATATTCAGTTTGTTTTCAATTCAAAATAAATACTTTCTGTACTCAAAGGGCGCCTTAATGAAAATATTAAGCAATTTAAAAAAATAACTGCTTTGAATACGTTCTTAAAATTTTAACATACCATTTTGAAAATTTTTATGTTGTATTGTCAAAAGATAGTTAATTAGTATGATGAATGTAATCGTCTCTTTAAATACGAGAAAAATATACATTTTCCAATTAAATACACGAAATAAAACAGCTAAAAAATTCCTCCATATACTTAATGCATACATTCAAGATAAAAATATTTCATGCATATGAAAGACAGCAGATTCGTATTCAGATGACAAATTTTTATGTCACGGTTCTTCAATGGTTGCAAGTACAATTACTTCTCAAGAAAATGCAAATATGTCAAGGCTGAAAATGGAATTCAGCAAAAATTATACATGAAGTTAAAGCAATAAAAATGCAAATTGAAAGTTCTTTTGTTTCAACTTTCATAAAAAGTTTCCTTAACAAAATAAGGTTTTTTTATCACTTAAGGAAAATGATGTCTTTTATCATTACATATTTGTAACTTTTGATTTGTTGATATAAAGAAATTTTCCTCTTTTGAGTGATATGTTTCATTCCTTGATAAGTTTAAAAATTTTATTTTTTTCTTTGGCGCTTTATATATGGGACGTAAGAATTTTTGAAAGAAAGCTAAAGAATATCATAGAAGAAATAATTAAAGCTGAAAGAGGGGATAAAATAACATTGTTACATTATGCATAAATTTTCCTTTACTGAGCATCAAATCAATAAATTTTTTCTTTAAGCAGTACCGTATGGCATCTCCGTGCAAGAAATTCCCAATTTTAAGTATAATTAAATTCTAGTAAGTTTTCAAATCTTTAATTTAATTTTCGTTTCAGGGAAACTTCGTTTCAAGAAAAAGATTGCTCGTGAAATTGGACGGTTTTGTTCGTTATGATAAACGATATTACATAGCACATTCAATTGCATAAATGAATAAATTAAAACACATTATTTTATTAAGAGAGCAGTAAAATTTAAACACTGTTAACACAAAAGAATTTTTTTTCAATTTTTGAAGTGAACCCATGTACAATTTATATTATTGTACTACAATTTATATATTTAAACTACAGCCCGGATAACAAACTCTTAACTAATATATTTTAAATGCGCATTTAGCATTTTCTTGAATTCAATTTATGTAAAACTGGATACCTTTGTAAATGTATTCCTATTTTTACTGTTTACCACTGATGATATTATTCCATGCATTGATACATGTGGTTTTGTTTTTTGACCTCTTTTATTTAAAACACGTTCTACTTTTATTTCGCTTTAACAACTTTCACGTAAATTCTGAATAAAATAAATTTTAAATGTTTCCGAAGTACATATTTAAATGAGTATGTACTGAAAATATCTGAAACTCTCTTGGAAAAAATTTAAATCTTCATTGGAATTCTGAAACCGAAGTGTCATTTTTCAAATTCTGAACACTCGAAGAAAATCACAACTCTATTTTATTTGGTCTAAAACATGTAACAGGAATTAAGCTCATAGCATGCAAAAAAAGCATCTCGTAGCAGCAGGATAATTTCTTTTGATTTTCTCTCACCAACATTAACTAATGACCACTAAAATGGATGTATTTAATTTATGATCAATTATACATAAAGTATTAAAATGTAAACAATTCAACACAAACTAAAAATTTATAAAGCGGGCATAGACTGCCGAACGAATTAACTGAAAACCTACCCAAACGTTTAAAAACTTTTAACGTTTCAATAAAAGATTGCGCAGTTGCAACAAATCTTTTTATTGAAAACGAACAAATATAACTAAAATTAAATATTCCAACAGAGCTAGATAATTATAGGAAAAATGTAGACCAAAAATTAAACAGAAATCAAGCACTCAGGATCCTACCTCAGGTAAAGCCCTCAGTGCTTGATTTCTGTTCATTTTTTGTCTACATTTTTCCTGCAATTATCTATCTCTGTTGGAATATTTAATTTCAATTTTACTTAAACAATAGATCCATACAGAGGATGATTCAAACTATCCCCCGTAACTGCGTATGAAATATATAAAAATCTCAATTAGATTTTTTTCCATCCTTTCAGCAGCAACTGTATACCTACGTGTTATGTTACAATTTAAGGTTAATCAACCAGTTAATCGCTATGACCACTATAAGAACTTAAACATCATATAATGTAAGTTAAATAAATAGTTACCTGAAAAGAAAATGGAAGAATAACAATGTTTCACGAAAGTTAATCTTAGCATCTTCTTTCGCTGAAACAGGCGAAAAAAATGTCTCTCGGAGGAATTATTATTTTCTTTTTATATTGTTCTTTTCTTTTTGATCTTAGGGTACTTGGATATTCTTGAAGATTTTAATGTTCTTTTTCATGTGAAAAAGGGAACATTCGTTCTATTATATTTATATGGTTTTAATAATAACACCCGTTCCATCATTGCTAATTGATTATCCTTAAGAATTCTGTTTTTATTCAGCTAAGAGAAACAAAATATTTAGTTCAGCTTCGTAGTATTGTATTTCTAATGGATATGTCAGTTAACTAGTTCAAAATTTTAAAATTTTAATGAATTTTTTCTAAATGATTCAATTGAAGTATGGTACATAGAAAGAGCATATCCTATTCATAGTAAATTTATAAAATGCTTAAGCGACCAATTTCAAAATTAGAAGTTTATAATAAATTTTACTGATACATTTAATTATTCTTTTTATTTGTTCTTTTCCCTTGTTCTGAGTTATAAACTATTCAGTGATATAGTATTTTGCAATTTTCTGCATGAGTTCATTTTAAACCAGATATGATTCCCAAATACATGAGATTCCTAGTTAGACCTTTTGTCACTGTGTTAGCTATCTAACATTAACAATCACTACGAACTTAACTTATTATAGGATTTATAGAAATTGTAAGTGATTTTTTTCATAAAGAATCAATAATTAATAATTATAAATTCTTGTCATAATTGTTTTACATTCATAATCTGAAGAGTCTTACAGTTTTGATCACTGGTATTACGAACAACATGTGTTTACTAAAATAAAATTTATGATATTACATAGATTCCTTTCATTTGAAGCATCCGATAACTCTTGTGTGTGAATAGGGGGGGGGGCATCAAAATCAATTGTCGAATTGCAATGCAAAATATTGATGCATTAAATGGCATACATTGGATATATACGCCTAATTTCCAATGCTTTAAACGCGTTAATACTAACTCTGATGGTGTTATTTACTGGTTCTTTAATGTCATTTAATATATAGTATTTATTCCCGATTTAGTCATTTGTTATTTTATCGAAATTTCTATAAATCTCTTAGATGATTTTATAGTTTCCAATCCGTTCGTATAATTTTATTTTCTTTAGCTCTGTAAAATATTGTAGCCCATTACACCACATGTATCCATCGGATGATGTATGACGTTTGTCTCTTAATATTAATGCCAATATCTGTGGAGTTTATTTAAACGAATTTGCTTTGTTAAGGTTTTCAATGTTTAATTTTGGCTTCCAAACAAATGTTGGTAGTTATAGCAACAAAATATGCTTCACAACTCCTAAAAATTCTGGCATTTGTACAGTAATTTAGAATTTTTAAACCCAAAAAATGCAATAGAAGTCAAATATGAATGATTTAGTATTCTTTGCTTCATTAGCTCGCTAAAAATTTATAATATTTATTAACTCATCAAAAGCCTGTTCTTATTCCCACTCACTCTTCTAGCTTTCTTTTCTCCATTGAGACCTGAGAACGAAATAAATGTGAGTAGAGCCCTTTTAAATAAAGAATTATGATTCAAAGTAAAATTGCGAAGCGTGATTTCTTAATGAAAGAGGAAATGAATGCAATTTGTAACAGATTTGTCATAAAATCAGTAATGAATGCAAAAATATTTGCAAAAATTCGTGCTGAAAAAAATTCTGTAGTCCTTCCATTTCTAAAGCAAAAATGAATGTAGATAATATTAATGACCTATGTGGAATTTATAAGAGAACTTTGTAAGTTTGATTACATTTTCGGATGATTTATACATTGGAACATATAAATTATGTGAAAATTTATGTGAACGTATAAATTATGTGATTGCCAGATACTTTATTTTCCACATAATCAACAATTTTCCGAATAAATTAATTTTTCCTGCGTATGCTTGCGGCTTTAAACTGAAGAATCATAGTCTCACCATCCAGTTAAGTATAATGTAAATATCCGGCTATAGACAGATGGAGATTGCGTGAAATTAAAAATACAAGTATATAGTAAAGAAAGTTATAGGATTTTATCAGTCTTAATGAGTGCCTGTCCGTTAGGAAAAATAAATATTTCTGTTTATTATGGATCTCGCTCAAATCTCAATGAATGCGCTGCTCTAGATCAAAGTTATATTGACTCAAGTTATATTGACAAGTTATATTGACAGGCACATAACAAATTGTTTGGTCTGAAGTCTACTATACATTAAGGTGGGCTGAAAAAACTTTTTTTTTCCATTTTCGATGACGAATAGTGCTGAAAAGTTGCCATTGGTGGCACTAAGTTCACACAAAAAATTTGAGATTTTAGGACAACTCCTGGATTTGCTGCAAATGTCTTGAAGTTTTGCTAAAACGCTGATTTTGGAACTTTTATAGGAAAGTTTTTCAAGATGTAAAACTTAATTTATTTTAGTTGTATTTGCTTGTATAGTCATGTTTAGCGGGTAAAATGCCTAAATAAGCTCTGATTACGTATTGTTTAGGTACTAATTACCTTCTACACTATCCGATTTTTACATCATTTTCGATTATAAGTGGGCAAAGTTTTAAATTGTGTTTGAATCTCTCACCTGTTTCCCACTTTTGCTTTTTTTATGTTCCTTGCTGTTACTTCTTATGTTCATTTCGATACGTCAATGTGCGATATTTTTTGGTGACGGACCGCAGCACGCCTTGACAGCAAGTACGGAAGGAGAGGATAGAGCAGACCGGGATAGGGTGGGGTGGTGTTTGTTTAGAGTTTCTGAATTAAACCAAAGAGTCATCGTGGGGATCAGGTACAAAATAGGAAAGGGGAGAAGGTGTGAGATGGGGTGTTTAATTATTTTTCTGCCCTCAATTTGGCTGCGAAATTTTTCAGTGTGAAGGCGATACCTTTGTCTCGTGCGATACAGTGCTCTTGTGGATCGTTTAGCGTGTTATTACTGGGTCTTGTGCGTTTTATTAAAACAATTTTAGCACTGGCTAGTGCGAAGGGCCCTGGCCGTATAAAGACATGCAATAGTGTGAAAATTAGCCTTTTGGGGGAACCGTGCGAAGTGAAAGACTTAGTGCAATTGCCAAGTTATGCTGACATCATGCGCCACTACTACTGGTTCAGAAGTGACATTAATGAAAATCATGATATTTATCTTCAACCAGTGGAAGATCTTATTAATATGGTCGGTGAAAAGCTTACTAAAATCTGGATAAAGGCATCCATATCAGTAGTTTCCAAACGGACCGTTAATGGAAAGATTAAGGACTACTACAACAAGCGTCGATCGTTAGAGGAATCACTTAATCGTACGAACGTAAAACAGACCGTAAAACAAGACGACCTGCAAAGAATTCGTACGAAATGCGGAAATCTCTCTCTTCGACATTGCAGCTTGTAAATGTAGAGACTTTGATAATTGTAGCTGCGACATCAGGCGTAAAGTTACACACGGAGAGGTGAAGTTCGTGCAGGATCAAAGAACTGTTCAAAAAATGGTTATCGGAAATATTGTCTTAAAAAGAGCAAAACCCTTAAAAAGAAAGCGAGCGGAAAATGAAAGGAGATGCAAGTTCAACGAGGGATAGTAATTCTGTGCCAGGGCCCTCAACGAGAGAAATTCTATCTAGACCTAAGTTACAGATATCATCAGAAGATTCATGTAGTTGGAGCTTTGAAGCAGGTAGTTCGACAAAATCAGAATTTCAACCAGGACCTTCAAAAGCAGACACTTCCAAACACATATCCCCACCTCGAACAGCGTCCAAAGCATTTAGAACTCGCGTATCAGAGAAGGAAGTTGCGTTAATCGCTTCATCAGTGCTGCAGGGTGCAGGAATTGTGACAGCAGAAGATAAGAACTCGTGATCGATAAGAACAAGGTGTAGAGAGAGAAAAAGAAACTTGGAAAGAAGATACAGACGGAGGAAGATCTTGAAGGAAGAAAATTTAAAGCATATTCTTTAATGATAGAATAGATAAAACGACAATTATAGAATAAAAGGAGACAAGCGGCACCGTCGAGAGAAAGACGAAGAGCATATCACTGTGTTGTCGGAACCTAGTTAGGAATATTTTGGACCCTTGACACCTCATTCCGGTCACGGTGAAGAAAACGCAAAAGCATTATATAATTTTTTAAACCAGAACAAAGTGGATATT
Source organism: Dolomedes plantarius (assembly GCA_907164885.2). Taxonomy (NCBI): domain Eukaryota; kingdom Metazoa; phylum Arthropoda; class Arachnida; order Araneae; family Dolomedidae; genus Dolomedes; species Dolomedes plantarius. Next base: position 151,308,159 of record OU015494.1, on the reverse strand, counting down.
TATGAACTGATAGCAGTCGAGTGTGAGGGCACCACTGTTAATACAGGAAAATGTAACTGTATCACTGCCTGTCTTGAAGAAAAATCAAGAAGAGAACTGCAACATTTGGTATGTAATCTTCATATGATCAAGCTCCCACTCCGGCATCTACTACCTAAACTAGATGGAAGAATCACAGGACCTAAGACTCTTTATGGTCTAATCGGAGCTAGACAAATGGGGTGCGAAAACCTTCGTTAGTTTCGTTCAAACCTACTCCTGTCGCATGGACATCAGAAATGCAAAAGACTGAGCACAGATGTAAAGTATTTATTTGATATTTGTGTAGCGGTTTCAACTTGTGACATAACGTCACTATGTAGAAAATTAATTACCTTTTCAGCTTTTAAATATTAAATATAATTATCAATATCAACTTTAACTAACTACTATATTTAACTTTATTAATTAATATCATCTCTTAAATTAATTATTCGCTAGCTGTATTAATATTAACTTTGCTCGGTTAACTTAATGATTAAAATATAACTTATAATTTTCCAGGAACAGTTTGAATTTTTAAAGCAATTACATTGTTATTATTTACAATAATCAAATATATCAACAATAACAGAATCGATTCACGTATTCGAAATCGCATGGTGATTCAAATCCTTCACTTAACTGCAGTTTAACTGATAAACACGTGCAGGATAGAGAATGTATTCATACGCAGAGTTTTCCCTAATAATAATAACAATGTAATTCTCAGGTTTTAGTATTTAGTTTTTTATATAGTCTTTTGCTACAGCTAGCATTTGTAAATTATTTAATTATTCTTTCCTACAATTTTGATTTGATTAATATGTGCAAAAGGAGATGCGATCTATTTATCAGAGCGGAATCATACTAGCACTTACGAGCTCTAGTCTGTGAGCAGGTTATACATTCTATATAAGAGAACGCGCTTGCTGTGACAGAAGAGGATTCTTTTCGAGAGAGCGTTATCGCCATGAGTGGTGTTGATTGTGATCAGGGCAAGTTCCCTCAATTGTCCAGTCTCCGGACAGAATTTTGTGATACTGGCTGGTTTTAACCTATATATTTCTGTGTCCATATTTTCGTCAAGATATCTTAGATGAATAAACAGCATTTATTTTAAACGTATGCCAGTGTTATTTCTTCGTGTCGAGTCAAGACATTCATAATGCATCGTCCAACAAGATCTACTAAAGTTCCTGAGTTATCCAGACCTTTGGGTTCATCATCTTCATCGCCGAGCTACATCTAGATGTGTGTCACTTTCAGAAGTCCAATTGTCTGGTTCCTCGTCAAATGTCTATGCTTCGACTCGTGGACCAGATTCTACGTAGTAGGCCTAGCTCCATATTTCCCCCGTCGCCTGATCCTCGTGCTTTCTAGCTGATGTATGTCGTCTTCCACGTGCTACCAAGATCACGGAAAAGAAACTGTGTTTCTCGAATGTTAAAATTCTCGAGTGTAGATAAGTATATATTTCACTCTGACTATACTTTACAAAATTTAAAAATACACAACGCAATAGATTTACTAACTATACTTTGCTGGTGTCAAAAAATAATTTGATTATCACCAGATAATACGTGCCATCCCCCATTTCTCATCATTAATTTCTTATCTTTTTCTCACCAATTAAATTTTATCGTTGGTACCATTCGTACAACACCCCATTTTTATCACAACTGTACAGTGCTCTCAAGAACTTCAATACAGAAAGCCAGTGTCAATTGTGTAGTCGAGATAGATCACAACTCTCTGCAGAATTTTACGCTTGTACGATAGTACTTCGAATCCTGACGAAGCTCTGAAATATCTCGCGCAATACTTGATACGAGTTTATGCGCCAATATGGTTTGGAGAATGTAAACGGCCAGGTTGCGCAGACAGACCTAAACATCTGTGTCAGATTGTTCAACTCTCAACTTTTCTCCCGGATGAGCTAAAGACGACAGTGCACTCAGTGGTTCAAACAAATGAATACTATGCCCATCGAGAATTTATTGGTGGCAATGGCAACTGACGACAAGCAAGATATCAGAAGATTAGCATGGAGAATAATTTAAAAATGCCGAAAATCAAATAAGAAAAAGACCGACAAAGTGCGAGAGTTGTAGGTTCCAAATCTGAACTTCAAAGCAACAGAGTATTATGACTGTATCAACTGGGTCTCCACCAAATTCAGGGAGCCTCCAGTCACCAAAAGTCTTTCATTAGAAGAAATTCAAGTCAACATAAATTCAGTATCCATGTTAGAAGAATTTCTAGTCTGCTTTCCAAATCACTCTCAGGCCGTGAAAATCACAGAGAAAAAAAAGTCGGTCAGTCGCCGGAATAAGTGGGTTCTGCAACCAACTTCGCGTAGGTTATTGTGAGAGGTGAGTTAAACAAACCACTGCCCATGATTTTGAACGCGGATCAAAGTGAGTTAAAGTACTACCGAGTTATCGCAACTGTGTTATCGAAGCAAGTGTGTTAAATAACTTATGTTATGTGTGTTTACTGAGCTGAAAAACCAACTTTAAGTATTAGACCGTAAATGTCACAAAACGCTGAAATGAAGTATTCGGAATGAAAATTTTCGAATGTACTTAAATTTTTATCCATTATTTTTTATAAGGAATTTAATTTTTGGAATACAATGTCTACTTTTTTAGACGAGATTAACAAAAATTCTTTTCTATTATTCCAAATCAATTTTTTGTTTATATTTATATTTTACATATTGACTATTGTTCTCAACTTATAAATTATTTCCTTTATGTAGAAATGTTTTCCTTTAAAAGAGTATCTTTTAAATCCAAGTTATTGAAAAATTTTGCAGAATTTTTTTCATAAAGTAATAAATGTACAAAACAACTATCAGTTTCAGATAAATTTTTTAACAAAATTAACATTCTTTTACGAAAAGAAGCTGAAGTTCTTATGCGTATGTTGTTAATATTTTACGCCTTGATCTGCAAGGCTGACGCCTATAGTTCGATAATAAAAGGCTGGGATTCGCATGTTTGCGTTTTCATACTTTTCTCCTTAATTTTCGAAGGGTTAGCTTAATAGCTTACTAATGATTCGCACGCTTCATAAGAAATACTTGTGACAATATTTTTTAAAAATTAATAAATAAAAGAAAGAAGTCCTAATTATGGGACATCGCTAATACAAAATCGCGTAAAATTGATCGGTATAGAATAAACCTCCATCGCACAGCTACCAAAAAGTTATGCTTTATACACCCTTACACACACATATATCGGATACATTATATACGTATATACATAACACAAACAAAGATTATGATTATTTTCATTTTACAGACTTTGCGACACCGAAGCTGCTTATGGAAAAAAAAAATTTACAATTGTAACTGTAAACTATATTCTTCTCCAATATGTTTTTTTTTTTTTCAAACCTTATTTTATTATAATTTACCGGGCCAAAATCTAGCCACTAATAGCATCTTACATTCACAGAGCATTGACGTTTATGATTGACAATAGTTTAAAATGTATATCTCGATTCATAACTTTTAAAATATGACATTTGTAATTCTGAAAACGACTATTTTAACAGCTATAAAGAATTGCAATTAGCAAATAGAGGTAATCTTTTCAGTTTGAATTCTATCGTCCGAGTTTCCCGAGGAAAACGTGTTTTCACATGTGTTCGCCAGAGATAGGAAATAGTCTTTGTCCGATCGCTATTTATTCCCTCGCCTTAAGTTCTTCAAGAGAAACGGTGGGTCTCCGCCATGTATTGTCTAGTACGTTCCCTTAAGCATGGCGGGAATCTTTTAAGCAAAGACATCTCAAATCAGGTGTCCCAGGTGTTCTAAGATGTACTATTAAGTACATCTTAGAACGATTAGTAAGATGGTAGTAAGATGTGCCCGACCACCGACTACATATGTATATTTATGGGTGGGAAGGGTGTTAAAGTTTTGAGGGCAGTGTCAGCTCATCGTACTACAGTACCCGACTGCTTCACATTGAAAATAGTTGGCAGTGGATTGCGGCTTCAAAATCATCCCTTTTCTGAGCTAAGGTGAGTGCGATTTATTTAATACTTTTATTATTGAATCTTATTCTATGTCAATGAATGTAAACCTTATCTATTTTACATTTTAAAATTTATCAGTAATATGCTATAGTGAGGAGGAAAAAAAACTATTGTTTTCATACATACTGTATGTGTAAATTTATAAAATTAGTCTGTTTTGTCTGTTTAGAAAAAATATTGTAGCTGATCATAAGGTTCCAAGTATTAAAGACTAATGCCCCTAAGACCTAAAAATTTAAAAGGTCAGTGCTTTCCCTGATATAGGTTTACATTTATTTTTATTGGGCTGAAATATATATTTCTGTTGTCTGATTTTACATATTCTGTTTCTATATTGTTAATTTAGTTATTAAATTAACTAAGCATGCTATGAAATACGATCTTGGGATTTACTTTATTATTGAACTTAAACTATTACTAAAAAAAAGTGACAGCGTATTTAATTTTTTATGCAAGCATTTTTATTCAAATAAGTTTAAAAATGTAATTCCCAGTAATTTTTGTCTTTCTATTTATCATTATTTATATATACATACATATATATCCTTCTATCCATCTATCTCTCTCTATCACATATAGATACATATATATAAGAAGGGAATTTGGCAATATATAATAATGAATTAATGCACAGTTTTTGTATTCAACTGATGAAACATTCATATTCTGATCTAAATTTTATATTATAAGTATGTAAAAGTTATAGTTAAAATTTTCTTCTGATGTAACTATTTCAAAAGGATTTATCAGTAATTTTATCATTAATCTGGGAATGCTGAAAATAAAACAATACAGGATACTGTGTTTCAGGCATACATAAAGTTTTAATTTTTAAATACAAAATGAGAGGTTCTCCCTCTCTTCAGTTCTTTTTATTTTAGATGAAATATAAAAAGGAAGCATATGTTTTTCTTTTTTAAAAAAATTTCAAGTGCTGTAATTAGTTACATACATAGTTTTTGTTAAAAACCAAACTGAATTTCATGTGTTAAAACCTGATATTTTGTTTCCATTTGTTAATTTTTGTTGTTTATATAACTTTCCTTAAGTATTTTAATAATTAAAAGTCCCTTAATAATTTTTTCTGTGGTAAAAACTGAAAGTATAGTTCAGTTTTATGTTTGCTCAAATACTGCCTAAAGTCTATTATGCACTTGATGTCTTACTCGTATAATGATAGTATTCTCCCTTCATATTTAAAATCTTTGTATATGGCATATTTTGTTCACCTCTCAAGCAGGACTTATTTATTCATATTATTAAAAAGTAACCCCTATCTCTACTCTGTGGCTAGTTTTACCCCTAATAAACCAAAGTACGGTTGTCTATATGGATTGGTAAAGACATTGTAAGTAATAAATTTTGAAAAGTTATTTTTTTATTACAAAAAAAATATTGTTTTTGATTCTGTTGAAAAATTTTATGTCTATTGATGAGCATGTTGAGGATTTATTTATTAGAGTGAATTCTTAGGGTTTTTTTTTTTACTTTCAATCAAAACAAAAGTTAATTGTGTTCTTTTAAAAATAAAGTAATTAAAATTATTGAAAACCAAAATAATATTTTAGCTTAAATGTATTTCTTTTTAATTTTGAGGGAAATAAGTATTCTGGTTTTAATATAAATGTCTGTTAAAGAGGTTAAGCAATTTATGAATTTTAATTTCGAAATATATATGGCACGCCTTTTGTATTTTTGCAAGTTTGGCTGTATTTTAAAGAAAGTGGGGAGAAATATAGATGAGTTTTTTAATGGTCTGAAAAAGTATGGATCTGCATTCTCAAAAGAATCTAAAAATATAAATCTTGCCATAAGTTATTTAGGATTATTGACCATTGGAATTAATGTGTTAAGACAAAGTCCTTTTTTTTTCCTTTTTGAAAAAAATATCAATACAGGTTAAGAATAACATGTCTATATAATTTTTACTGCAGACAGTTGAATGTTTGTTAAAACCTTGAAGCAAAATTACTTTTAACTTTTCCCAAGCAAGTTTGTATATGTAAATGTATTATGCTTTTTAACATCCTTTTTTAAACAATTTAAAAAAACTTTATATAAGAATTGTATAGATGCGAATATGTATAAAATGTTGCTACACAGTTCTTATTTTTATGATTAATTAATTTTTTTTCTATTTAGCTATTAAGTCTAGAATCAATTAGTGTAGGAAAACAATTTCTTCATAACATCTGCACTTCATTAACCTTTACCTTACGGGGTGGGATAGCATATATCCCAAGAATACGGGCACAAGAATATATATATATATATATATATATATATATATTTATATATATATATATATATATATATATATATATATATATATATATATATATATATATATATATATATATATATATATATATATATATATATATATATATATATATATATATATATATATATATATATATATATATATATATATATATACATTTATATATATATATATATATAACCCGCTTAATGACCGTTGGGGGAAGAAATTTCCCGTTCTAGAGCAGGTATTGGAAAAATGGGCCCCGTAAACTAAAGGTTAAGTTTTATTCTCTATTTTTAGATATTAGGAGCTCTTTAAGACCTGCCTGGCTTTTCATATTCCGCCAGATCCCAAAACTATCAACTCAAGAGGAACTTGAAATGGTAACAATATGGATTTATTACAAAATTGTACTTTGCTTTATTTGAAACATACGTTACACTATATGAATTTTGCACCTGTATCTAATTCATGCATTAAAATAAATTTATCTTCAATATCATGAATTATAAAATTTTGGTTATGCGCATTTTGAAATTAATGTATTAGTAGTACCTGTATGAGATTCATCCTTAAAATAATAATAATAGTAATAATGCACACATTAGGATTTATACTTTGGAGGGACTAGTCTCTTAATCTAGCAGTTACTTTACTGAAACATGGAGGATCAGTTCTCTATGCTGCAACTGAAGTTAAAATTTTGTTATGGACTGGTAATGACAGATATATCCACTCATTCTCACAAACCTTTTTAGCTTAATATGGAAAAATTTGTTCGCTCTTGTGTGTCATTTCTTGCTAGCTGTTTTCAAAATTTAAAATTTCAAAATTTAAAATCCTAATGTCAAGATCTGACAAACATTGCAATAAAAATTGAGCAAAAAAGTGTCCATTAATGTAGAAGCTGTCACTGGGCACTTTAAAAGTTTAACTACGTGAAAATTAAAATCAACTTTGATACTGAAATGCATAACATTTATGAAGTTTATTTTATAATTCAGATGAATACTGCAGCCGAAAAAAAGCTTGACTATCTGAACTGAAGATTTTGATTGAAAATAATAAATTTTTATAAAATTGGGCCTGGTTAAATACAAAAATATGTACATATATATGTAAATAAAGTTTCTCTTTATTTGCAATTTTGTTTGCTGGGATTTTTTTTATTTAAATGTGAGTTTATTTTCTTTCTCATTAAAGTGTGCATTTGAAACCATAAGATTTAGCAGGAAGGATGAATGCAATTTACATGAGTTATTTCATTTCTATGTAGAAAAGTATATTTATAGTAAATATCTATTAGCACATTATAAAATTTTCAGACCATGTGCCTGGAGCTATTTTTGCTTAGAGCAACTAGGTAAGTATATTAACACATTATGAAGTTTATAAAGCATGTAAGTATAAATGGGTGATTTATCGAATAGAGCTAGTTTATACTTGTGAAAAACTTGTCTTAGAAAATAATTAACTATATTTCCTGAAATCTTTGTTGTTGCAGTTTGAGATATTGTAATTGTCTCTGAACTAGTTGTTTGGGATCATGGTATCTCTACAAATTAGAAATTTATATTACTGAACTCAAAGTAATTAATTTTCTGCTTCATTTAATAAAATGTTAATATCTCTCCTATGTTAAAGGTAAGATCTGAAAATTCCTTGATCAAATATTTGTACCTCAGTTTAATCAAACTAAAAGTTGTAAAGAAAGCTTTTTGTCCAACGAAATATTAAGGTTTTATACATTATAATATTCATAAGTTTCCTGTAAATTTTATTTCACTGGTATATAGAACCACCACCACTAAATCTCATCATAAAATTCAGTTAAAAGTTGTTTTCTTTTAATTTGGGTATTTTTTTTTTTGTTCGTCTCTGTTACCCCGTGACGGAAATTGATTTAAAAAAAATAATGGATGTTTGATTAACATTTTAAATTTCTGATATCCTTACAATTTTTAGACAGCCTTTCATCACTTATGATATAAGTTTGCAAAATTTTATAACAGATATTTATCTTTGTTTTTATGAGACTTTGAAAAAATATCCTTAAATTTAACATCAATTAAATTCCAAATATAGGAGTATAGCGCAGGGAGATTTTTCTTTCCACGAGAAAGAATATGAGGGAATTGAGATAATAAATACATAAACAATGAATAATGAATTACGGGGAAAATAGGCAACCTTTCGAATAATATAGTTTAAACTCATTTATTTAAAAGAACTCATTAGACATAGGTTTTATAACCCGAAATAAAGTGAGATATTGAACTCGAAATAAGAGTTCGTCTGCTCGTGTTGGTGTGATTTTCGACACACTTTAATGTGAGTTGTATAACCCATTTTAATGAGTTGGTGGTGGGTAAATCAACCCGCTTGGGATCTGGGTTCTAGAACCCACTTTCCTACATGGGTTGTACGACTCACCAAAAGCGAGTTCCCCTGTGCAGTGGATTTGAACTCGGAGAAGTGGGTTCACCGAACGACTTTTTTTTCTCTGTGAAGAATCATTAAAATTGTGACAGAAGCTACATCAAAGATATGTGGGAATGAAAGAACATATGCCTTCATCAGAGCAAATCGACAATCACGAAAAAAAAATGCCAAAATTCAATTCGAAGAAGGACTTCGTAGCCTAAAAAGGTTCACATTCTGAATACAACATTCAGTGCGTCGAAGAGAGGGCGGAACTCGCCGTACAGATACCTCCTCGTGCTGAGTTCTGGGTTTTTCGCGTTAGTCTCGCACACAAAATGAGCTAAAAGCTGTACATTTTCAGAGCACATAGCACCTAAATAATACATAATCAGAGTTTACATAAGCATTAGGCACACTAAACATGACTATACAAGTAAATACAGCCAAACTAAATTCAATTTAACCTCTTGAAAAATTTTGCTAAAAAAGATCCAAAATCAGCGATTAAGCAAAACTTCAAGACATTTGTGATAAATCAAGGATTTACCCTAAAAATCTCAAATTTTTTGTGTGAACTTAGTGCCACCAATGACAACTTTTCCGCACTACCCATCATCGAAAATCGAAAAACGTTTTTTCGGCCCACCTACTGTATACCATGCAGTTAAAATATCTTCTACCATCATACTAAGCGCTATCGTGGTTAACATGTATAGAAGGTCGTTCGCACTTTATGGAAACGATCTTGATAGTTACGTTTTACGTATAAATGCCGTATTTTATGCGGTTATTTGCATCTATCTGATAGCCATGGTTCTTGACAATAGCTCTAACTCGAATTTTCCATGAAAGAAAATTTTTGGCTCAGTACTGTTATGTCAGTTTTACCTCATTCCTCTTAGACCGTTTTCCAAAGTCCGTTCAGTGTTCTAAGATTCCGTTTTCCTAAGGCTCGTATTAAAAAACCGAAATCGCAAAAGTCCATTGGAGAAGAGTCAGGTAATTTTACAGGTATTTCATTAAATGGAATACATTTTATTCCTGTTTCTGATTCTTTCTTTGCTAAATAAGCGGCAGTTGATTTAGACGTGTGTCTAGAGGTTTTGTCCATATGAAGCTCAACTTTATCAATGTCCTTTCCATATAAGGCTGGAATTTCTTCTTCAAAAATTGGTTCTAAAATATTCTGCTGATAGTAGAGTGAATTAATTTTGGCTTTATTTGAGGCTTTTTTTATTTTTAATTTGCCTTTGTAAGAAAATCCTTCTACTGTCATGAACTCCTTTGAGAACTTTTCTGTACACTGACGTAGCCATTTCGTACGGTCATTCCCGTCAGTTGAGCAATAGAAAATTGATCTTTTTTTTATTACAGTCACTTAAATACACCCATTCCCCATCGAGTGTTACCATAAATTTGCATTTTCAGCAGCTAAGTGTTTTTCATATAATTTTCTACAATTTGTTATCCTTTCAGCAATATGCTTTGGCAAAAGCAGATGAACTTTAGGTTTAAACATCTTTTTTAACTTCAAATCTTTATGAATGATTTTACTTACAGTGCCAGAAGACATTCCTAGCTTCGATGCAATGGATGTTTGAGTCGCTGTATTTTCTTTCAGGATCAGAGACTTCACTTTCTTACTATTTACCTGTGTTCGAACAGTCTTAGGATGCGGTTTAGTGGTCATGTTTTCCTTTTTACTTTCAGTTAGACGCTTTTTCCCTTTCAAATTTAATGTATTATAAGTACCTACCTATCTTTGAAATGCCATGACCGCAATTTTTGTTGCTATGAATATTTCTCACCGGAAAGTGCAGTTACGTAACCTTCGAGCCATCTATCAATTTTAGGAGCCATTTTCAAAATAAATCTTTTATTTTGCATTCCAATCAAAGCAAAACAATAGCAGGTGATTATTCTGAAGTTGGCAAATTTTTATCTTAAAATGCAAACGCCAAAAACAAATTACAAAATCATTTCCATAAAGTGCGAACGACCTTCTGTATGATGTACTAAAACCATATTACCTTAAATGATAATTCATCCGTTTCGATAGAAACCGGAGATGAAGATATCTTTCTTGTAACCAGATTTATAGTTGTAACACGTATTTATTTAAGATTAAGATTTACCTTAGTAAGACTCTTTAGGAAGGAACATAAACTTGCAACTTTGTATAAATTACGAAAATAAACTTTATTTACATTTTCCTTGTAGCTTTCAAAAAGTTTTTTTATGTTATCACTTCTTTGAAACATATACTTGAACTTAATTGTAATTGTGTCTTCCATCTATAAAATAATATTGCTTTGATTAAGTTATCTTTAATATGAAATTTGCTGATTAACGGCAAAGGGGAGGAACATTTTTACAAAAATTCTTGAAAATCTTGAACAAATAAATAAGTTACCCCTTAATTTTATAGAAAGAGATTTATAATTTTCGTAAAATAATTAGTGTCAGCTTAAGCATTGATGTTCTTAATTATCAACTCTACTTCGTCTTAAATTATTCATCAAGCTTATAATGACAAGAAAAAGATTAAATTTGACTCAATAAATTTAGAGTTATTTACATTATAATCCTTTGTCTTAAAGCTTGAATACTACATTTGAGATTAACAAAAGTAAATGAACAAAATCTCATCAATACTCTCTTGATAAAAATGCTTTAAAATTTCTTTCATTTAATTGTAGTTTATACGGGAGTTTAAATATCTCCAAGAATTGCAAATCGGGCTTTAATCTGCAAATCAAGCAATTATAAAGAAGAGGTAATTATGGAGAAGTATGTCTTAAAACACACAAACATTTATTTGGAATACAAATATCTAAGGAATAGACTTTCATTAAGTATATTAATTTTATTCTTTTAAATAACTTAAGCTATATGTCCATCTCTAAGAACTTTTCTCGTCTTATTCCTTATATATTTAATCAATAAAATCAAAATTATCAATAAACAGTTCTATGGGGATCAACAAAAAAAAATCAATTAAATCTTTAATGTTCCTAATATACTTTACCAGATTTTCTTCTTGAGAGGAAAAAGATACAAAAAGTCCTGAATAACTGAAAATTCTCCCTAAGTGGAAAATTTATATATTATATGTATTATTTATAACCATAATCATTGCTTTTAACCATTACCATTTATAAAACTAGAAAAAAATTTCAAATCGACTGAAATTTTTAAGATATATTTTCTTGAATATTACAGTTTACGAGTTATATGTTTTTAAAGATGTATTTTCAACTACTGTATTTAATAGCTGCATTAACAGTTTTTGCTTAAACGTAATTTGCTAAATTTTTAATCTTCTGGTGAATTTCTCTCTAATATCTGACTGAAATATACATATACAGTGTGTCCCAATAATAACGGTGGAGTTTTAAATGTTTATATTTTCGGAACAAAGCTCTGTAGAGAGATGAAATATACTTCAAATTGAAGAGAAAATCTCCAAGTTTCTTATCTGTTCAGCAGACTTCGATGTGTGCTCACTTAGTTGCCCTGCAAACGTCAAGATGATATTCAGTCTCTTCCCATAGACGGAAGAAAACATCCGGCGTTATAGACGAAACAGCTTCAGTGATCCTTTCGTTTAAATGGTCCAGGTTTTGGACATCAGTGGAATACACTTGCATTTTTACATGATCCCAAAAATAGAAATCCATGGGGATAAGGTTTGGAGATCGTGGAGGTCAGGCAATCCACCCTTCTCGTCCGACTCATCGCTGAGGAAATGTTTCGTTAAGGGGAGTCATCACCTTTACACATGTAGAAAATACAGAATTTTTGCTCTTTGTTTGAACTTCTATATTTTTTTTTGTTATTGGCCATTATATACGAAATTTTCAGTATTACTTCTCTAAACTTTATAGATTATGTTCCTTGAATTAATTTTATTACATGTAAATAAGAATTTTTTTTATAAAGTAAGAAGTGGGTGTATTTTCTGAAAATTTCCAATTTATACTGGTACATCGCGCGCAGACTTACAACAACACTAATTAAGTTTCAATAATATTTTTTGCATTTTTGTGATGCTAAAACATTAGGTATATATCTACACCAATTTAAATTTTAAAACACCTAAAAGTATTTACTCCAGGGCATTCAGATTTTAAAAAACTGAAAAAACCCCATTAAAATTACAAATCAAATGCTAAGAATTCATAGTAAAATAATTTTTTTAAGAAAAAATTAGGCGGATATATTTGGTGGCATCATTTTACACGTATCCTCAAAATATGAAAGCAATATGCAGTAATTTCTTTTATACTGTGCGCACAAGCGTGTTAATGATCATTACGAGAAAAAGGCTTTTAAAGTTCCCACAGTGGTAATGTTTCCATTGGAACTACTTCTTTCATGTCAATAGATTTAATGTTCTAGTTGAAATATTTTAACGCGGTTTGTTTTAAATGATTTAGAAATGCTCAAATATTCTGAAAATGCAAAAAACAAAAATTCGATTTTTTTGAAGATTTAAAGGTGATGACTCCCCTTAAGAAATTCCCTCACAATTGTAGCAAAATGTGGAGCAGCTGCATCTGACTGGAAAATAGAAATTTCCAGAATTCTCCGGCGATAGTCTCAGAGTCTGTATAAGCCTGCACGTAAGCTTTCGCACACACACACACACACACATATATATATATATATATATATATATATGCATATATATATATATGCATATTTATATATATATATATATATATATATATATATATATATATATATATATATATATATATATATATATGCATACATATATATATATATATATATATATATATATATATATATATATAGATTACAAAAGACAGAAGATAATTCGCTGTAAACATATACTAAAACAAATCCCCCCAGTTTGCGCGAACAACATAACCAGGAGATTGCTATAATATTACAAAAGATCAAAATTTAATAAAGAGAAAAAAGAAAAAGGAAAAAATGTGGAGCAATGTCCAAAAATGGCCAGACAGGGGTTGCGACCTGCCTTACCCCGGTTAAACTAGTTTCAAATGGCAGGCAAACACTCCCGGTAGCGTAATTTGAAATTGTAAGGATCACAGGGCATCGCAGTTCCCCTTTTCGCCGCTAGAGGGATAGCTCTCAACGTTTGGCGACGAATCGAATTCAGCATAGCATTTTATACTACAATCACCAAGAAATAACAGCAATAAACTGAAATAGAATTATAAATAAGTTTAATTTCATTTTATTTTTGTCATTTGCAAGCTAAATTGTAGAGACTTAGCTTGTAATACTAACACAATATTTGGAGTTGTGAAAGTTGGATAAGTTTACATATTGATTTTTTTCGATTTACGTTGTTTAATAATTTTCAGCTTTAAGCTGTTTATTTCGAAATATGTATAGTATATGTGATTAATATGTTTTTAACTTTTCTTTTTTTTTAATGCTATCTCTATTCTTTTTCCCACTCGTTTTCATATCTCTATTTTTTTATTAGGGTGGCTTTCACTTAACTGCATTTACCAAAGAAATATGAGTGGATGCTGCACTTACGTTTGTAAATAAATATATATGTACGTTTGATGCTGTCAATTTTATTTAGCTTTTTCACAAGGGATTCCAAACATTATTTCAGGCAATTTCTTAAGCAATTAGCTATTATGTAAAATGTTCTCATATTGCACTTTCATGCATGTAATCACATCAGATAGTTTTTTAAAAAAAGGTGAAATTTTATTGAGGAAATAAAAAGTAACATTCATTCAATATTTGTAAGAAATATCTTTTTTTCTGCGTACATTCTTTTACTGTGTCCCTGTTTTTTTTAAGTCAAAAATATTTATATATAAATTCAATTTTGTCCAATATTTTTGGAATTTTGGCACTATTATCGATGAAGTGTTTTTAAATATTCTGAATCAACACAGTTTCATGAATTGTAATAAAAAAAATTTTCACTGCATTGACCATTTTGTTCTTTGATACTGTCAGTTTTATTTAGCTTTTTCACAAGAGATTCCAAACATTATTTCAAGTAATTTCTTAAGCAGTTAGCTATTATTTAAAATGTTCTCATATTGCACTTTCATGCATGCAATCACAACAGATAGTTTTAAAAAAAGGTGAAATTTTATTGAGGAAATAAAAGGTAACATTCATTCAATATTTGTAAGAAATATCTTTTTTTCTGCGTTCATTCTTTTACTGTATCCCTGTTTTTTTTAAGGAAAAAATATTTATATATAAATTCAATTTTGTCCAATATTTTTGGAATTTTGACACTATTATTGATGAAGTGTTTTTAAATATTTTGATTCAACAGTTTCGTGAATTGTAATGAAAAAATTTGTTCACTACACTGACCATTTTGTTGTCTGATATGATTTTTTATGCATATTTATAACATGATATACAACATTCATGCTTATTTTAATTTCTTAACATATAAGTGTTGAATAAGACAGAACACTAAGATTTCCATTTAACAGTATCTTTTATTTATTTATTATTTTTTTCATGGTTATAGAGTATTCATGGTTATAGAGCCCATTCTTCTTTTCTTTTATAAAAATTTGCAAACCGCTTTGCAAATGCAGGGTATAACACACTGCCTGAATATAATGCTGCCACTGCATTATCGAGATCTGTTACTGAAGCAGCATACATAACCTAGGGAGGAAAATAGTAATGTTTTAATAAGCAAGTATGCCTTCTGCAAATGTATTTAAATTAAAAAAAAAACAATTGTCAGTTTTTCATTAGGTAACAACACATTTATATATGTAATAATAAATAATGATTATCTTCCTTTTAATAAAAATTGTCAATCATATTTATATTTTATAAAAATAAACCCTTTCTTGAGTATGTATTTAATTTATACATTTTACTGTACAAATATTTTTTATCAAAAGATAATAATACATAAATTTGATGCAGAGTAAAGCTCTAGTTTAGCAATCTCCAGGTCCCTAATGGTGATTGTAAGATTGCAGTGGGTGATGATAAAAGTTATTATTGCAGTATTTAATAACTTAGAATGAGGAAAAAAACAAGACAGACAGATGGACTGATGTAAATTTCTATTAATAATTTCTATTAAATAGATTATTTTAATTATGCAACATTTGCAATAAAATATATTTACAAATTCTCATGAGTCTTATTTTACTTTCAACAATCTAATAAATATAGACTCTTGTTATAATTATCTAATTTTTACAGTGAATTAACTTTGTTTAAATGGAGATTAAGAATCCTTAGAATGTAATCTTAAGATTGTGAAGATATTTGTGATCCTTATTCTTAAATGAAAATTTCAATTATCTTTAATACTACTTTTTTGTAGAAATATAAAAAATAATGCAAAGTTATACTAATCTAATCACAAAAACTTTTTATCAAAGAAAAATTGTATGTAATTAGTAAACATGTTATAGGAAAAGATGAAATAATTTTGTTTCCAACAATATAGAATGACTAGTTTCTTCACCACTAAAATGTTCAATATGGTGAATAAGTTATTTGGGTTTAGTGGCCAATGGCCACCACGCTATATTGTCTAATCTCTTTGTCTGCTTTAATGCAGAGGTAGTTAATCTTGCTACACATTTTACTGTTAGAGCTCATCAGGCAAGGATAAAAATTATAGCTTTCTGTACTGGAAGTATAAAATATATTTCTTTTAAATATTTATATAAAAATATTACCGATTTAAATAATTGCATCATTTCTGTCCTTTTATCCTTTGGAACATCACTCGATGATGACAAAAGCCAGCGCCATTCTGACTTTCCAACATGGAAATGACACAATAGTTGTTTAGACGATGGCCAAATTGATTTCAGAGCTCTTTTTTCTGCAGCTGCATTGTCTGTCATAAATACAGTGGGTGACTACAAGATAAAGTTATATTTTAAATTATAAAATAAAATATAATGAAAAATGTTCTTGTATCTTTCAATGACATTTAAAAAAACAATAATATTAAGGAAATATAGTGTTGCACAGATATACACTTAAATTGACATTGTTATTGTACCTCTTTGAACAAAGCAAATCATTCTACATACATTGGTATGCACATTACACTTTCAGAAGTTTTTGACCAAATTAGAGGACAAATTTTCAGAATTAAATGACCACACATCTAATAGAATCTTAAATGTTTTGTTTTCATTAGAACTTTAAGAAATTCTAGAGATTTTTTTTTAAATATAAGATCAATATCTTATTACAGGTATATGAGGAATATATATTAATAATGATCTATACATTATTTGTATATTATGATATATACTAAAAGAATTATTTCAATAAGTCTTACTCTTCATCTTGCTCACCCTAGAACTTTAGCATATTACTCGATTAGCATACTACTGGATTGCATTGTTTGCATGCACTTGGCCTACTCAATTCCTGATTAAAGTCTTATTCTAAGGTAACAAAAAACATCTTTTTGTGCATTTTCTATTATAATTGCTTTTGAAAATACACAGAATGCTCAAGTTAATGATTATTAGTTTAAAAGTTAGTTACATTTATAAAATTTTTAGTAAAATTCTTTAGCATTTCTTCAAAATCCTGATTTACATGCTAAAATATTCTTGCATACTTGTCATTATAAGTACTTTAACTGATCAATGCAGTGTGTAGATGGCAGTGTTGTTTGTTGATTTTTGTTATCCATATTTGTTTTAGCTTAAGTTTTGAAGTAAACCACCATAAAACTAATACAATTAATATTTCCTAATAGAAATATAAGTAAAAGAAAACAACAAAAAAGCACATTAAACATAGAGAAGAGTAATTTTGTCAATACATAATCAATATTCCAAGTTTCAAATACTTCTTTTATACCCTTCATTGTATTATAATTTAAAGGAAACATTTATAAAATTTAATGAACAAATTAAGAACTTAGAACAATATACCTCTTTTCCTCCAAAACAGAATGGAAATGTTTCTTTAAACAGTTTAAAAGCATTCAAATAACTGGCTGTTGTTTGATCTTGATGGAAAAGGACAGCTAGTGGAATAGCTCCTATTTTGGTTACTGTCACAAATACTGTTAGAACTGATTTGGAGCTTTCACAATTTGAAGTGGAATCTAGAAAAATTATTTCGCCACTTGAAGCAAGAGAGTGGGTTCTTTGCATAACTGATGATGCTATTAGTATGGACCATGGACGGTTAATACTTCCAGGGTGAACTTGCACAATCGCACCTATAAAATGAAGAATATTATTTCATCTGCAAACAGCAGAGCATTATAAGTATCTCAGCAAACTATAACAATTATTTAACATTTTCTTACCTTCATTTTCATACAAATTTGATTTTTCCTTAAGCTTATCTAGGGGGTCAATGATAGGTCCAAAATTTTCATTCCTCCATTTGTTGTGCAGATAATAACACTGATTTTTTGTTGGGTTAATTGAGGAATTTTCCATCATTGTATAGTCAAATTATTCCGATATCATTAATTTGCTTTCATGAAATCTTTTGGCCTCACTCGGTGTTAAGCCATCTTTAAAACATTCAGAAAATTCCATCTGGACCTAAAATAAAAATTTAGATATTTGTGCAATAAACTATTATTTTCCTTTTAAAAAAGAAATTCAATGAATAATCTTTTTTTAAATAAAAATAATAATAAAATTAACAGTTTGAACAACAAAATAATTATATATTCTAATTTGAAAATCAAAAATTTATAAAAGATATATAAATGTGTTTTTAAAACAAAATGATTCTAAAAATGAACTTTCTAAAATAACACTGCAAAAGTATTCAAGCTATTTTGAAATAATGTTTATTTTGTGTGAAATTAAGTAAGTGTGTATTTTTAATAAGTGAAGTAAAATCTCAACTAGAATGTAAAACATACATCTTATTTAAAAAAGTTTTATAGTGTAAAAATTTTTAATAGATTACAGAAATGTCTTACTTTAAATTGTTATTTCATTATACTTTTATATGGATAATATAAATTAACATAAGCTTAAATATAGAACAAGAAAAAACTTTTCTTTAATTTTCATTCTTTAGAATTTTCAGAAAAAACACATACTTGTTTTCTCACTGGCAACATCCTTAAAGAATCAGCTGTATCCAAATAATGAGAATGCATTCTGTCAATTTTAATGACACAAGGAAGGGGTGGTTTTAATTTCAAAAAGGAATCGTTTCTCACGGTTCCACGATTTACTTTTTACCAAAACATTAATTTGGGCTTTGCAAAAGGCATTCTTTTGGGAATTAACCTTCGATTTTTTTTTGTATGAGTGATGACAGATCCAACATTTTTGGTAAACAATTCTAAACAGAAAGAGAGAAATGTTTAGATAAAACATACAAAGTGAAATAGAAAAAATTAAATTGGTCAAATTAATATGAACACGTACCTTTGTGGATTGGCATTTTCGCAATATATAACGAAGCATGTATTTGTTTTTTCACTGACGGCTAGGACAAAGTTCTCAATCTCATCAGGCGTAGACATTGTTGATCTGTACACAATTCTGTCTTTGCAGGATGATTTTTCATCAAGAACTAGACAAAAATCGTTTTTTAAACGTTCTAAACTACAGTTCGATATTTCGAACGACATGGCGGCGATGCAATTTAAGTACTATTATATGTAAAAAAAAAAAAAAAAAACGCGCTCCGTAAACGAAACCAAGTAATTTAAAATTGAGCGGCCGGCTGGGTTACTAGAAAGATCGTCGATTCGTCGCCAACGCGTAGGTTGTCGCCAAACGTTGAGCGCTATCCCTCTAGCGGCGAAAAGGGGAACTGCGATGCGCTGTGATCCTTACGATTTCAAATTACGCCTCCCGGTAGCCAGGACATCGCGCAACCATACATACTACTCAATTGGAATACAAATGAAACAAAATAGAGAAAGAACACTGGAAATATAATATAATACAGCTAGTTTTTTAAAATTAATAATCAACACAACTAAAACATACACTATTACATACCACTTTTGAAATCCACAAAAGACACCAATCACATTACCAAAAAATGATACATCATTCTCCGTGATGTTACTAATATATGATGGATGTTAAATCGCTGTAACTCTAAGTCTGTTAAATTCGACTGATGTCATATCGAAGTACCCTCGAGTTATCCGTTTTATAAAATTCATTGGGTATCCGTAGGAATTAGCCAATGTTATGAATCTAGACAACTGTTCCCTTAAATCTACTTCCCTTGAGTAAAGGTTTATAAATCGATTAAATTGATTAATTATTATATTTCGAAATATAGAAACGTGTATACATGAGTTCCAATACGTCATCTTGTGCGTTTGGAAACCGAAATCATCGCGTTTGTCGTGTAAATAGTGTACAATGCCTCCATTTTCTAACTTAAGATTTAAATCAAGGAAGTCAATGCTTCCATCATTACGTGTCTGATTTTTAATTAAAGATAGTCCACTATGATAAAAACTGAAGTCAATACTATGAATTTTATTCCGTGATATCCAAATTAAATCATCCACGTATCTAAACAACATCGTGTCCCTTTGTATATTATACATTTTTTCATAATGGTATAGATATATATTTGATAATATAGTAGAGCATGATCCACCCATTTTTCTTTATTAAATTTTGATCTTTTGTAATATTATATATATATATATATATATATATATATATATATATATATATATATATATATATATATATATATATATATATATATATATATCAGGGGATCATAATTAAACTTGGCCTATCCAAAGCCCTCTGTAGCTGTAACTAAAAGGCGGATTGAGCTGAAATTTTGCAGATAGACAATTCAAAGGATGCACTGAAATATTTCGGAAAAAAAAATAAATGTCGGCTATGGGGTGCATTACATGGAAATAATTTAATCAAGATACAAATTCCAATTCAAGCATAATTTATTTGCTACACACTGTCTAGCGATGTAAAGAAAATTGTTCAATGTGGGCTCCCTCATTAGTATGTAAAATGTACAGGCGATGACCATCGTGTTCAACAGCGGACCGCAGCTGGTCGCCAGTAATCTGTCAAACATACAATGTTATGCAGTCCTGCAGGTCAGCCAAAGTTGTAACATTCCCCCTATAAATAACGTTCTTTAAATGGCTCCAATAGCCAAAAATCACAAGGAATGAGATCGGGAAAACGGGCCAGCCAAGGAGTAGGAAACGATCGGCTAATGACCCTGTCATCCGTAAGATGTTGTCGCAAAAACCTCCGCACACAGAATCCATTATGTGGGGGGGGCACCAGCCTGCATAAAAGTAATAGACTCAAGGCATTGTCGCTGCTGGAGTTGAAGTAAAACGAAACTGCTGAGCATGTAACGATATCTGAGGGCTGTTACAGAACATGTGACAGAGCCATTATCTCTCAGTTCTTCGAAAAAGAATGGTCCAAGGATAAATTGGGAAAAAAATCCCCACCAGACAGTAACTTTAGACGATGGTTGCGGAATTGTGCAGAAGGCACGTGGATTTTCCAACGCCCAAATTCGACAATTCTAGGTGTTCACTTTTCCGTTGAGATAAAAATTAGCCTCGTCACTCCAGAGAATGTTCCACGGCCTGAAGTCATCGACTTCCATTCGGGCAACAAAAGTCAGGGCAAAACATAAGCGACGGTCGTTGCTGGTCAGAAGCAGTTGCTGGTTGTGGCTGATCTTACACGGAAAGAATTTTACTATTTTTCTCAGGATCTTCTGCACTATGCTATCCGGTACGTCTAATTGTCGTGACACCGCACGTGCACTGCTGACTCCATGATCATTTGTCAGTGACTACTCGACAGCGGCCGTTGCAAAGTCTGAAACGACTTCTTCGCAGATAGGCATTCGCCCTCTTCCACGTTGAACGATTAAAAATCCAGTCTTTTCAAATCGAGATATCATGTCTCTCACACCTTGTGGAGACATAGGATCCTGACGCAATTACTTTTGACGTCGAAATTCGTGAAGAGCTACAACAGCATTTCCCTGGTTTTGATAAAAAAAAGTTTAACGATTAACGCACGTTATTGTAATTCAATTGCCATCGTAACTGAAAGAATGATTCTCATTCGATCTCATCCTTTTATACCCAGAATTCACTTTGAATTAGTGTGCTTATGGAAAACAGATTGTTTTCTTCTTCACTTGCAGTGCCCCATTTATCAACTTTTGTACCGTCAAAATGCTTCAAAATGTAAAAATAACAGTTTTAAATATCATAATGATTGAGAATGTAAAAATAAAAGTTTTTAATGACTTTTTTACTGTGCACAGTTATTTATCGCTTGACTTTTGAAGCATTTAGGCTCTAATGCGCTCCCTAGCCCACATTTTTTAACTTTCTTTTTTAATCTTTCAGCGCATCCTTTGAGTTGTCTATCTGCAAAATTTCAGCTCAATCAGGCTTTTAGCTACAGCTACAGAGGGCTCTGAATAGGCCGAGTTTAATTATTATCACCTGGTATATATATATATATAATATATATATTATATATATATATATATATATATATATATATATATATATATACACTCATGGACAAAAAAATTAGAGCACCAAGAAATAATTGCGGGATCGTAACGAAACTTGCAATGAAGGTACATGTCGGGGAGATATGCAAATGATTAGAAATGCAGCGTGATTGCGCATTACGTATAGCCGGTAGAGGACGTTGAACATCGTACTCTGTGGAGTATAAAACAGGTAACCAAAGATTGTTTGAGTGACCTGAATCATTTACAAAGGAAGATCTGAGATAGACATGCCATTACGCCGTGTTCGAAGACAATATAAGCAGTTGTCGCAGTTTGAGAGGGGGAGAATCGTCGGGATGATGGAAGCTGGGTGGTCCGCTAGGCGAGTAGCTAGTCAATTAGGCCGCTCTGATTGTGTTGTGAGGAGGTGTTGGGACCAGTGGACCCGAGAGATGTCATGTACACGAAGACCAGGCTCAGGACGCCCTTGACAGACCAGTCGTCGAGAAGACCGCCACATGCACGCGTAAGAAATGCACGCGTACAGCCAACTGCTTCATCGGCCGCCATCCAGGCACAGGTAGCACCTTCACTAGGGGCCTCTGTGTCTTCTCGAACCATACGAAGGCGCCTGGCTGAAGGACAGTTGGTATCGCGGCGCCCATTACGTGTGCTGCCCTTGACGTCCACCCATCGACGCCTCCGTTTGGAGTTTTGCCGCGCACGAGGAAAACTGGACTGCAGCGGAATGGAACCAGGTCGTCTTTAGCGACGAATCCAGATTCAATCTCGGCAGTGGTGACAATCGTGTTCGTGTGTGGAGATCCCGTGGTGAACGCTTCAATCCTGCCTTTGCTGTACAGCGACACATCGCTCCCACAGCTGGTGTGATGGTATGGGGTGCCATTGCCTACAATACACGGTCACCCCTAGTATTGTTCCGTGGCACCATGACAGCCCAGCGGTATGTTCATGAAATCCTGCAACCACATGTGTTGCCACTCATGCAACGGCTCCCAGGAGCAATTTTTCAACAAGACAATGCTCGGCCTCATACGGCAAGGGTGTCACAAGACTGTCTCCGCACTGTTACTACCCTTCCTTGGCCTGCCCGATCCCCAGATTTGTCTCCAATCGAGCATATCTGGGATCATTTGGGACGACGAGTTGGACATCCAACGAGTTTGAACGAACTAGAGGCAAGGTTACAGCAAATATGGAACGAAATGTCTCAAGACATCATACACAACTTGTATGACTCAATGCCCGATCGTATCGCATCGTGCATTCGCGCTAGAGGGGGTCCAACGGAGTATTAACTCCTCCGTTCTTTTGCCTTTTTCTCTGAAATAAATTATCCTTTTGCTTTGATTTTCTTATCATTTAAATATATCAAAGTAGTCATTACGTATGTAAAATTTCGTTTCATTTTGACGACTCCTTCTTGGTGCGCTAATTTTTTTGTCCATGAGTGTATATAATATATATATATATTATATATATATATATATATATATATATATATATATATATATATATATATATATATATATATATATATATATATATATATATATATATATAAACATGACGAAGGAAAATATCTAATGTTATAAACCTTTTTCATCAATTATTATACTTTGCAAACTTGCGTTAAATTTCGCCTCAATTCCATATGTATCAATCAGTAATAAAAGTAACTTTACTCACATTTAGAATATAAGAATTGAAACAAATATATTCTTTATCTATAGAAATAAAAATGATCCAGCCTCAATTCTGAAACCAAAGTATTAATGAAAAATAAATTTTGTTGAATTTTTATTCTCCGATTTGTAAAATTATTTCACACTTGCGTGAAAAAAAAAGTGTATGATGGACAGTCATCACTAACAACAGCTGGAGATGAAGCATTTGAATTATTGATCACTTCATATTTAACTCTACGTATATCCAAAAGTGTGCTTTTCTCATTTAAAAAGAAAATTTATATGTACTTACAAGAAAAATCCTTTTAAAAAACGTTGGTTAATGAAGGTTGCTGTCAGCAATAAATTTCTAAAAGTATCCGCTTGTTTTTAAGATGACCGAGATGAGATTTTCTTTTCAAATTAGTTCCTATTAATACTTTTGAGACCTTTCATAATACTTCCAAAATCACATTAATCTTTTCTTTCTTTTAAAGAAGCATAAATATTGATTTTTAGAATTAACACCAAGGAAAGGATTGTAAAATAACGAAGAATAGTGTTTTGGGGTTTTTTAATAAACTGGAAAAGGCTTAATGCACTTTTTCCATGATTCCACAAATAAGGTCATTAAAAAGGAAATTTATAAATTGATTTAAAGTGTGAAAACTGAAAGTATGTTGAACTTTGTAACTAACAACTGTAAATCGTATATGACAAAGCTTCTCTTTTCACTGAATCCGTTTATTTTAAACTATATTTAGCATCAGTTCATAATACACCTCTGACATATAATATTAATCTAATGTTTGTGTAAAAATAATTGTCCACGTTGTTATAAACTCAGTGTTTTATGAAATTCTGCAAGATTAAAAAAACTTCTGCCTTCTTCAAAAAAGTATGTATTCGAAATTTTCTGGGATTACTTTTTAATTAGTTATCTTAAGCACTTTCTTTGGTTCGGTATAAAAATTACACTCGAGGTCTAAATAAACTAGTTTGGTTTCAGTTAAATTAATGTATGTTAATCCCATGAAAAATGAGAAAGAAACATCTTAACAGTAAAACACATACAAGCAAAAAACAATAAAAATATATTATTATCATTATTTATATCATTATTATATATATTATTTTATTTATACACACAAGCAAAAATTTATAGGTAAATATGGGCATGTGCTGAAATTATTTTTACATTTTTCCTCTTTTAGAGTTTACAGGTACTCACAAACACATACGCTTTTATACTCGTATATGATAAGTGGAATCAGGAAAACGGGTGACAATGGTATTGACATATATATATACTGACGTGTGCCAGAATAACTGGGATAGACGGGCGCGTTCGAAATAATAATAAAATTTTGGTAAATGGTTGGTCCGCAAGCACTGTATATTTAGAGACAGAAATTTGTGAAAACTTAAAGAACTGATGGCGCAGTGATCAGGGCAGGCGATTATAATTTAAGCGAATTTCAACGAGTTAAATAGCTGGTACTTTGAGATGGGTCATGGCATTTCCGTGATGCAGGCAAAGTTTAGATTTTCCCTTTCGACCATTTCAAGGGTTCCTCTCCAATACAAGAATTCAGGTTAAATATCGAACCTACGGCAATGGTGTGTCCGTCGGAATTCTCTGGACGACCGTGAACGGCGTCTTCTGTCGAGAACGTTAGTGCAGTTAGTATTCAACGCTGGAACATCTACCAACATCATTGTGAGGACTGTCCATCTGTTAATACATGACGTGGGCTTCAATAGCCGATTCCCAACCCTAATGTAACTGCTTTCGTCATGACATAGAGCTCTGCGCCCCTTTAGGCTCGGGAACGCCACTGTGGGCACTGGAACACTGGAAACGAATAGCCTGTTCTGACGAGTCTCGTTTCCAAATGATTCGAGCAGTTGGAACGCTCCGCGTGTGAAGATCACTCCAAGGACTGTATTGAGGTGTTTGTAAGGATCGTGCAAGGTACTGTACAGGCTGATGGTACCTCAGTAATAGTACAGGGTGTGTTGAGCCGGCACGAATTAAGACCCCTTCGCTCATAGATGTACAACTTCTCTGACCGGTGAATGCTACGGCAACATCCTTTCAGATGTGTTACAGCTATTCATGCCATGCATTCAATCTCATGGATTTGGGCACCCTCCAACAAGAGAATGCACCACCACACACATCCTAAGTCACTAAAGTATGGTTTGAGGAACACTCATCAGCTTTGGAACAGCGTTTATTCAGAGTTTTGGAACATGAAATGGCCCCCTTCTCCACCAGATCTCAACATTATTGAACATATCTGGGATACCATGCAGTGTTCTGTTCAAAGAAGATATCTTCTATATAGGAATATTATACAATTAGGGGCCACTCGTCCGGAGGCCAGGTGTTCTTTGTCTACAGACTTCCTCCAAAATCTTATACAGTCCATGTCCCTTCACATCTCTGCAGTTCCACGATCCTGAAGTAGAACTACCAAGTACTAGACAAATATCCCAGTTTTTCTGCCACATCAGTCTATATAAGTGTGTCGGGGGGGAGTATGTGTGGGTGGGTGTGTCTGTACCGATTAAATATCTAGTTTGGAGATTAACGTCTTTCAACAGTTAGATTGTCAATGGAATAAATGAAGGTATAGCTCACATATGAGGCGGTGAAAGGGAAAGTGGTGTAAGTCAGAAAGTCAAGTGGTGTAAGTCAAAAGAGTTTAACTGCAAAAACTACAAAAATTTCCACCATAAATTGAACAAATTATAACTCATAACAATTATTACAATATTGCAAATAATAACTATTTACAATTCCATTATAAATTGAACATGGAGATTACATATTTGCCCCCAAATGAAAAAAGTTGAAAATGTGACTTACACCACTTTGCCTTTCAACGCCTCATATTTTGGCCAAATACTTAACAAGAAAATATCTTTGCAATGATGATAATAGAGGATTAAAAATAAAAGACTTCATTCTAGAAGCATGAGGAGTAAAACAATTTAATAGGATATATTTTATATGAAATATTTTAGAAATATAAAATATAC
Organism: Dolomedes plantarius; assembly: GCA_907164885.2. Classification (NCBI taxonomy): domain Eukaryota; kingdom Metazoa; phylum Arthropoda; class Arachnida; order Araneae; family Dolomedidae; genus Dolomedes; species Dolomedes plantarius. Next base: position 151,281,186 of record OU015494.1, on the reverse strand, counting down.
CAAAATATTGGAATATGTACATTAATACACATTTAGGTAGTCATTGGAGAGATAAAATGAAGTATATAACGTTTTGCCGTCGTATGTTGGCTCCTTGCCAGAGACCTTTTCAACGTTGTTGTCCTATGTCTGCTTTCATCCACCAAAGCAAAGAATGTTTGAAATAGTAGATCATACCGAGTTAATACGGAGCACTTGGTTAATACTTGGGATTCTTATTAATGCTTAAAAAAATTTGTTTTAAGTTCACTTCGGTACATTCACCTCTTGATAATTAAAAGTAATAATGATAAATTTTATTTTGGCTGTGTACACTTCCTTTCCTAGAGACGGTGTGTGATGATAATGTTTATGAAAGCGACTCCAGTAGAGAGCTATTTCTCACGAATAAACGATTACACAGTTAGAAATATCTAGTGATATATTCTAGTGATATAAATTTTAGTGATATTTAGTGAGATATATATTGTACCAAAATCGTGGTACGGAAAGTTCTTTTTTTTTTTTTACAAGTGCATTCAACGAAATGAAATAAATATGCCAGTTACCACAAATGAGAAACAGAGATTTTTATAGACATCGAAACTAACATAAATCTTCTTTTTACAATCTTCGCTGGACTTCAACAATCGCCAGCCTCTAGGTAGCTTTCTTGACAAATTGTGATTTAAAAGAGCTTTAATTAATAACACATAAAAAATATAAGCAAGTGAAATTATACAACCTTTCACAAGTAAATCGAGGCCTCCGAAATCTAAGCCAAGGTCTCACGTTACATCCGTCACGACAAACTACCTAAATTAATCAATCACCTATCTCGTCAAGGATATCGCTTCAACTCAATTGCAGTTCTAAAAACCTATTTTATCTCGCAAAACAAAACCCGCGTTGCCACACTACACAACCAAACGATTTTCCAACAATCAACCTAAAATCCGGATTTATCACTTACTCCTTGGTTTTAATTCCACAACTCCCGAAACATCGCACTTTGGCGATAAAACGCCAAATTGGCTCCCAAACATGTAACATTGCCCCCTCCTCAAAAGACTGGACGTCCCGGACAGTCCTACACTAACAACAACGGTCCTAAAAATACTACTACAAAATACAATTTCATAAAAACACAACACATATACCATTACAAATTAAATAAATAAACACATAAAAACGACAGTTGCAACATTAGTATATAAAATAAAAATAATAAATAAATAAATAAATTGGGTAGCCTGGATCTACTTAGGAGCAACAGCCTACGAGCCGTGGCTCGGGTATCCTCAAACTCTTCAGGACCCACTCACGTCCCATGGTAAGGAGCGAGCCGGTCGTAATGCACGACCTTCGCTTTGCTGTTCGCAGATTTGCGAATCCGTACGACGACATCGTTGATTCTGTTGACCACGACGAAGGGACCGCTCCAGTGGGACTGTAGTTTGGGGGACAAGCCTTTCCTACGAACGGGGCTCCACAGCCAAACTTTACTTCCTTCCTGGAACTGATGATCTGTCGCTGTCGCGTCGTACCGCCTCTTCATTCTGTCGCTGGCCACGTTGATCCGCTCCCGGGCGAAGAGGTGGATTCCTTCCAGTCTGTCCTGGACATCGCGGACATACTCCTCCGGAGAAGAGGATGTATCAGGGGGGCAGCCGAAAAGGAGGTCACACGGCAGCCGCAGATTCCGTCCATAAAGCATCTCAGCAGGAGTGTGCCCTGTTGTCTCATGGACGGCGCTACGATACGCTAAAAGGAAAAGAGGTAGGTGCCGGTCCCAGTCCTTCTGGTGCCTAGATACAAGTAAAGAAATGTGGTTAAGGATGGTTCTATTAAAGCGTTCGACCATACCATCCGACTGGGGGTGTAGAGGAGTTGTTCTGGTTTTCTCGATCTCCAATAGTCGGCACATTTCGGTAAAAATTGCAGATGTGAAATTAGTCCCTTGATCAGAGTGTATCTGCATGGGAGCTCCGAATCTGGAGACCCAATTCAGAACTAAAGTTTCAGCTACGGTTACTGCCTCCTGATCAGCTATGGGGTAAACTTCTGGCCACTTAGTAAAATAGTCCATGGCAACGAGCATGTACCTGTTGCCATCAGTGGAACGTGGAAGAGGTCCCAGGATGTCGATGGCGACGCGCTCGAAGGGGGCACCTACGTTGTAACGTTGCATCTTCCCTCGGCTACGTCTCTTTGGTCCTTTGCGAGCTGCGCAGGCGTCGCAGTCTCGGCACCACTTTTCGATATCGTCTCTGGCTTTTCCCCAGAAGAATCGCTCCCGCACCTTGTTCAGGGTCTTCATCACCCCAAAATGCCCTCCGGCGGGACTACTGTGGAGTTCTTCTAAAATTGCAGGAATTTTTGAGCGAGGAACCACGAGCTGCCATCTTGTTGTTTTTCCATCGTCTGACTCCCACTTTCGGTACAGGACACCGTTTCGTAAGTGCAGGGAGTTCCAGAGGGCCCAGTAGTATTTGGTATTCGGGCTAAAGGTCGATATCTGTTGCCAGCCAGGTTTGGTGCTGGACAACCCCATGTGTTCTACTATGGGTTTGATGTCTGGGTCTTCATTTTGTTCCTTTCGAAGCTGCTCATCACTCCACGGGTCCGGAGACAGGGTGACAGCAGTGACTTGCTGAACAGTAGAAGTTTCAAAGCCATACTTCTTCTCGGCCTTGGTGCAATATCGGCAACTGTCAGAGCACGGTCTTCTGGATAGCGCGTCAGCATTACCGTGCGAAGAACCCTTATGGTGTTTCAGGTCGATAGTGTATTCTTGCAATCTCTGTATCCATCTGGCCACCTGGCCTTCAGGATTTTTAAAGTTCAGAAGCCATGTGAGAGAGGCGTGGTCGGTTCGCAGCACAAACTTCCGGCCGTACAAGTAATGATGGAAATGTTCTACGGCCTTCACCATGGCTAGCAATTCTTTTCTTGTGACGCAGTAGTTCCGTTCACTCTTGGAAAGGCACTTGCTCCAGTAGGCGATAACTCTTTCTTGTCCGTCTATTTCCTGCGACAGGACTGCCCCGACGCATCCAAAACTTGCGTCCGTGTCAAGGATAAATTCTTTATCAGGCTCTGGGTAGGCCAGGATGGGTGTAGACGTTAGGGTTTTCTTAAGCTTCTTGAATGCGTCTTCACACTCATCAGTCCAGACGAACTTCTGGTTTGCTTCTGTCAATCTGTGAAGGGGTCGAGCTAAATTCGAGAACCCTTTAACAAACCGCCTGTAGTAAGAGCAGAGACCTAAAAAGCTCAGCAATTGATGTACATCTTCTGGTCGGCACCAGTCTTTGACTGCCGACACTTTGTTAGGGTCAGTCTGGACCCCTCTGTCGGAGATGATATGACCGAGGTACGTCACCTGGTGGCGAAACAAGTTGCATTTCTTAGAATTGAGCTTCAAACTAGCTCCCCGTAGCCTTTGTAGCACCTTTCTGAGATTTCTTAGGTGGTCTTCGAAATCTCGCCCTACAACGATTATATCGTCCAAATAGACCAGACAGGCTTCGTAGGAAAGTCCTCGCAAAACTGTTTCCATTAGACGCTCGAAAGTTGCGGGCGCATTGCATAGTCCAAATGGCATAACTTTGAACTGCCATAGCCCTTGTCCTGGCCCAGTAGTGAACGCTGTCTTCTCTTTATCTTCGGGTCTGATTTCAACCTGCCAGTACCCGCTTTTCAAGTCAAGAGTGGAAAACCACTTGTGCCCGGTGAGGGTGTCCAAGGTGTCATCAATTCTAGGGAGCGGGTAGCTGTCCTTCTTAGTTATGTCATTTAACCGACGGTAATCTACGCAAAACCTGGTAGATCCATCCTTCTTCCGGACTAGGACGATAGGAGAAGCCCACGGACTGGTGGAGGGCTCGATAACATCATCCTTCAGCATCGCTTGTAGTAGTTCGCCAACCTCCTCTTGTTTCGCCAAAGGGAGTCTTCTGGGATGTTGCTTGATTGGTGGGTGGTTCCCCGTGTCAATTCGGTGTTGCGTCAAGTTCGTACGACCCACTTCCGATGCACGGGCGAACACGTCTTGGAACTCATCGATGAATTTTTCTGCCCCCATCCTCTGTAGATCGGTCAATTCTACATTCTTTAATAAATCTTCAGTCAAATTAGAGCGTTCGACGACTGACAGGTCACACTTTCTGCTTATTCCGGTGATCGGGGTACAAGTTGCCAGCATTTCCTTCTTCCGGATTACCTTAGCTTTGTCACTAACATTGGCAATCCTGACAGGAACCGCACCTTTCGACAGGTCCACAAGAGTTGCAGCAACTAAAAGACCTCTTTTACTATTGTCATTGTTGGGGTATTCGGTGATGGCGAGAGTATAGTTATTGTCATTCTGAACTAAACCGGTCGTTACTATTTCTGACATGGAAGGAATGCTGATATCTTGGGTAGCTATTATCTGGTTGCAAGATTCACTATTGTTACGAAATATAATTATATCTTCGGTCATGGCATGGATTTGATTAAGTTTAAAATCTATTATGAAGTTGTTTTCAGTCAAAAAGTCAAGTCCTAGGATGATCGGGTCAAAGATATCGGCAACATATGCCGTATGCCGATAACTACTATTCCCGAAACTTATATTAAGAGCAACTTTTCCTCTTACCTTTACCTTGTCCCCAGTCACGGTCTGCAAAGTGATATTTGGCGGCGTGAAAAGTAACTTCTCGCCAAATTCTTGGGCTATGTCCGTCCTGACGATGGTAACGTTAGCACCTGTGTCAACCAACATGCAACACTGTTGTCCATTCACGAACCCTTCTACAAACGGTCCGTTCTCTTCGCGATGTGTCGACGACACATGCAGTGTAATAAAAGAGGGCTTCTCCTCGTCCGGCTGCCTTCGCCCCTTAAGGTGGCCGGGAACTAGTTTCCCTGAGCCTTGGCGTCTTTTGATTCGTCGACTTGGCGCGTTAGGCAATTCCTTCTGAGATGTCCCTCACGCCCGCAGGTCCAGCACTTCAAAGGATTTCTTCTTGGCGGCATGTTTGAATTCACCCCTGCCAAGGCACCGATTCGTTTTTCTATTTCTTCAAGTCGAGCGGCTATTGGGTCGTTTTCGGGGGCGGTCACCCCTCTCACTAGTTGGCGGTCACGGCGAGTCGCCCTCTGAGCGGACTCGTACTTCATTGCGTACACCAAAGCTGACTTCAAGTCTTTAATGTCCGCCATTCTTAGTGCTCGTTGACTCTCCGAATCGCGGATGGCGTCCACAAAGTATTCTAATGCTAGGTTATCCCTAACTTCCGTCGGACATTCTGGGAAAGCTAATTGAGCTAATCCCTCAATAGCTGACGCAAGTTCCTGTAATGCCTCTGTTGATTTCTGTTGGCGGGACTTCAGCTGTAAGCGGCTATACTCTTTACGGCATTTCTCGCCAAAGCGCATTTCGAGAGCACTCGACAAGGCCTCAAAATCTAGTTGTTTCTCTACTGCGATGGTCTGCAGTACATCGGCAGCCTCGCCACGGAGTGAAGTAGCCAATTGGCATGCTTGCATTGCAATGTCCCATCCATTGGCAGTCGATGCCATATTAAACTGTGTTTTAAACACCTGCCAAGACGTTTTGCCGTCATAAGTAGACACTTTTACGGCAGGGCGGGACGATTTCGACACCGGGTACGCCTCCTCAATACTAGCGTCAGAGTAGTAAGGTACAGTAACTGGCGTTGATTCTTCTGCGAATTTCTTCTCTAGGCCGTTTATTTGTTTCTTAATGGCTTCCCTAATTTTCTGGTCAACAGTCTCGACCGTAGCTTTAAGTTTCGACTCGATAGTGTTGACGCGTTCTTCCATTTCATTAAATTTCTCGCCTACGGTAATTTTTAGCTGTTCTTGGCTTTCGCTAATTTCGCCAAGTCCCGTTTCCAACTTCTTCTGGCTTTCGCCAATTTTCGATTCTAACTGATTGGCGAGTAAATTCTGGCTTTCGCCAATTTTCGATTCTAACTGATTGGCGAGTAAATTCTGGCTTTCGCCAATTTCCTGTTTTAACTGGTTCTGGCTTTCGCCAATTTTCGATTCTAACTGATTGGCGAGTAAATTCTGGCTTTCGCCAATTTCCTGTTTTAACTGGTTCTGGCTTTCGCCAATTTTCGATTCTAACTGATTGGCGATCTGGGACTGGCTTTCGCCAAGTTTAGCCATTGAATCTAACAGTATTTTAAACTGATCTTCCATTTTTCGGGTAACTGGCATTCACTTAAAGAAATCCCACTGTCTGACACCAAAAATGTACCAAAATCGTGGTACGGAAAGTTCTTTTTTTTTTTTACAAGTGCATTCAACGAAATGAAATAAATATGCCAGTTACCACAAATGAGAAACAGAGATTTTTATAGACATCGAAACTAACATAAATCTTCTTTTTACAATCTTCGCTGGACTTCAACAATCGCCAGCCTCTAGGTAGCTTTCTTGACAAATTGTGATTTAAAAGAGCTTTAATTAATAACACATAAAAAATATAAGCAAGTGAAATTATACAACCTTTCACAACTAAATCGAGGCCTCCGAAATCTAAGCCAAGGTCTCACGTTACATCCGTCACGACAAACTACCTAAATTAATCAATCACCTATCTCGTCAAGGATATCGCTTCAACTCAATTGCAGTTCTAAAAACCTATTTTATCTCGCAAAACAAAACCCGCGTTGCCACACTACACAACCAAACGATTTTCCAACAATCAACCTAAAATCCGGATTTATCACTTACTCCTTGGTTTTAATTCCACAACTCCCGAAACATCGCACTTTGGCGATAAAACGCCAAATTGGCTCCCAAACATGTAACAATATATATATATATATATATATATATATATATATATATATATATATATATATATATATATATATATATATATATATATATATATATATCCAAGTTCTCAAATTTACCTGTGGAGATGTGGGATCAAGTGTTCCGGTATCGTCATTTGACTCGGTTCTAAATTACGGGACCGGCTTGTAGGATTAATGCTGGCCACCTATACGGTTCCCCCTTAAATAAATGGCCAATATATATATATATTGCAACAGTCTTGCCCTTTACTGTGAACAAATGGCGTAATAGCCGATCATCCGGGCAATTGTAATAAATAAATAAATAAATATAAGAGACAATAATGTTTTCATTATCAAATCAAATCAAATATTATTCTATTAAATACACGAAGTTTAAACAATAGTAACCTATTAAACTTTAAAAACTTTTGTAAATAAAAATTGGTGTAAGCAAGATTATATAATTAGTGCACATTCGATGAAAAATAATTCTGCCTCCACATCTACGGTAATTCGGACCGCAAATGATTTAAGATCAATAACAAAATCCTCCAAATGAGAGGTTAAATTTCTGATCAAACATATCTGTCTATTTAGCTTCATACGACATTTTCACCTATGCCTTACAATACCTGTAGACAAAAACAATTGATTACGTTGATATAAACATTATTTGAAAAAGCTTAAATATATTATTGTTCATCCTCTTTTGCATTCTGTAACATTCTACATCGCTTGTTTAGGACAAAACTAATAATAACTTATTATATCTAAATAAACTAATGATAGTTAAAACTATTGTTATTGGCATCACAGACGTATTTATATAACTAAGTATAAATTACAAAGTCAAACCTTTCCCAAATATTTTGCTAAATAAAATTTTATTTTCATACATGTTTACTACTAGCGGTTTTAACAATAACGGGAAAAGTTGTTGTCAGTAAATTTGTTGTAACCTGTCCATGTTTCTGTGATCAAAAGATTGGTGATCAGCTATAAGTCATACTGTTTAAAATACTACAAAGCATTAGACCATTTGAACATAGTGAAGCTTATATATATATACAGGGTGTCCATAATTAAAGTTCCACTTTCAAAAGTCTGCAAAAAAAGAACCACTGGTCAGAATGACTTCAAATTTGAACTGAATATACTGGAAGAAGGGGGAAACGATTTGGCATAATAAAATAAAATTCCAAAATGTTACAGCGCCATCTATTGATACATTTTGGAACTTTTTTTTATTATGCCAGATCATTTCCCCCTTCTTCCAGTATATTCATTTCAAATTTGAAGTCATTCTGACCAGTGGTTCTATTTTTGCAGCCTTTTGAAAGTGGGACTTTAATTATGGACATCCTGTATATAGTTACACATTTAAATTGAATTTTCAATTCAAAATGTACATTTTAGTATATTTCAGTATATTTCAGTTTCAATATTTACTTTCTGTTTTCTATTTTAGCAATACTGTGTGTTTCAAAATTTCCATTATTCTTAGGATATATTATATTCTAGTACTTTTATTTTTTAATTATTTATAATAAATGCATGAAATTTATGGCATTATTATATTGTATGTATAAATTAATATAATATATTAAAAAGCAAATATTATATTATTCAATACGTACAAGTTATATACAAATGAATTTTCCTTTAGTTAATTTTATTATAAATTTATTTCGTCATTTAATTAGGTAATATTCAAAAATATATTCTGCTTAAACATAATTTAATTAAATGGAATAATTATAAACTAATCTGTAACGCCCGCTTTTGTCGACAAAAGAAAAAGTCTATTTAAATTTATGTTATTTAACGTAAATTTAATATATTACGGTTAAGAAATAATGCTAAAATGCATATTTTGACATTTGAAACATATCAGCCCATTTGTTCTACATACATTGAATAATCTAATACTCAAACACTGGGAAATGTCTTTTAGGTAAACACTGGTAAATAGAAATTGATCTCTTCGGTAAACACAACATCGTATTTCGTTTCCTATCTGTAAGGCATGCTAAGAAAATCTTTTCTGAAAGAGCAATTTATCACGATAATTTACAAACAATGAATGCATAATACAGCTCATGGGATAATACTTTTATATATCGTTTTACATTAAGTACCTTTATAGTATAATAAATTACTGATAGTAAAAATGCCAATTTTTATATTAAAATATAGTGAAACTTTTATTATTACACTAGGTCATTAACTTTATATATAAAATTGATAATGAAATAATATATATATAATGATAATTACAAGGAAAACTATTGATATAAATACAATGAGAATTATAATGATATATTTTAAAGCTAAAAACTCTTTTTGTAATTTAAACAATAGCTCTAAAAATAGTAGCATTGTGTGTGTGAAAAAGTTTTAATTGCATTTCAGTTGTTTAATGTGTTTGTAACAAACCTCTTTTTTAAAGGCAAAGTGAAAATCTCAAGTTTCAAAAGGCATTGTAAAGATAATGCACAAATAACCAAGATATACATTTGAATATTTTGCGATTTAATATATCAACTAACCAAAATTTGCGTATTTGTAAGGGCTTCTTTAATTGCTATAAATCTTGCTAGGCATTCCACATAGACCAGATATTTTTTAGAGAAAAGTTCTAATAAAGTCACTTCATTGTAACATAAATAAGTTGCAAAAAATATAAATACAGTATTTGCAGATTATTTAAAAATACTATAATAACATAGATATTTAATGAAATTTATTTTAATTCTATTCCACATAAATACTTTCTTTTCTTAATCGATCTACATTAGGATTTAAAGATTGTGACAGTGAATATTATTAAATGGAAAAAAATTATTATTTACCCAACATTTTTCCTATGTAAAAGATAAATCTTATCTTGCTTGTTACTTCATTTTCTTCTTTTCTTCCTTATTAATGTCAACACTAATGAACAATGGGAGCTACCATCGATCATCTACAGTTGTGTACAGTTCGGGGAGTGTCCGTAGAGTAGATTTCCCTCGCTAGTAAAGTAATAACGGAACACCTTCCATTAGAGTTATCAACAGAAAGTATCCTCCTTTAGCAGATTATTTGATGGTAAACATCGGTATGCAAATCCAGTAGTTCAATCAAGGACAGCCTTATTTAATACTCAGGTTTATTTCGACATCATAACTCATTATACATATATATATATAATAAGCATTCTCTAGCCGACCACCCCTCAAAACGGCCACTTTTTTTCGGACCCATTACTGGCCGCCTTAGAGAAGTTTCCTTGTATGTATATACAGGGTGGTTATAATTAAAGTTCCACTTTGAAATGGTCATAAAAGGAAAACTACTGGACCAAATGTTATCAAACTTGGCAATAATTTAAAGGAGGTCATGGGAATTTATTTTCCGCCAAAAAAAAAGAAGTTGAAAACTCACCAACAGGGGGGGGGGGGGAATGGCGCTGTATGCAATATTGTTAAACGAAATAAGACATGAAGACATCGTCGATGAGACATGAAACATATGTCGATGAGAAGATGGATATAAATCGACACTGATATACTCATACGAAAGTAAAATCTTCAAATTAAGATAATCCTTAAAGGAACAGAAAATTTAAACAAAAACATATAATATTTCATGAACGCTTTTATTTTATCAAAATCCACTAGGATTTTCGTTAGGGAGAAAAATTTTAAAATCTCAATTTAACTAATATACGTATATAAAGACATTGACATGTAGGTACAAAAATATGTAGATAAGTAGATGGATATACAAGGTGATTATAATTAAAGTTCCGCTTTGAAATGGTCATAAAAGGGAAACTATTGAACCAAATGTTATCAAACTTGGTAATAGTTTAAAGGCCATGGGAATATCTTTTCTGCCAAAAAAAAAAGGTTCAAAATTCACCACCAGGGGGGGAAAGGGTACTATATGCAATATTGTTAATCGACATATGACATGAAAACATCGATTTAAAATTTGTTTAATCGTTTCTGAAACGTGTTACAAAGTATGTTCAATGTGGCGTCCACCATTTTCGGAAAGCAAGTTAAATCGCATTACTGCATTCTCAACAGTAGCTCTTATCATATCAGGAGGAATGTTACGGACTTGACGGTGTATCGCATCTTTCAATTCCGACAAATTCTTCAGATTATCACCATAAACAGTGCTTTTGAGATAACCACATAGCCAGAAGTCACAGGGGTTGAGGTTTGGTGACCAGGGTGGCCATTTTGTGTTGAAGTTTTGGTCTAAAATCCATTCATTCGGGAAATGTTGCTTAAGTAACAGTGTGACACATGTACCAATGGGTGGTGGGGCCCCGTCCTGCATAAAAATCGTCGTGTCTAAAATGCCACGTTGCTGGAGTTCAGGTATCACAGAACATCTTAACATTGACTCTAAGCGAGCTGCAGTCACAGTGCATGTAACAGGTCCAGCTGTCGACTGCTCTTCAAAGAAAAATAGTTCAATTATGAAACTAGCTGTCAGACTACACCAAACGGTGACTTTAGGAGAATGTAATGGAACTGGGTAGATAACATGAGGCGTTTGTTTGGCCCAAATCCTGCTGTGATGGGTGTTAACACCGCCATTTAGGCAAAAATAGGCCTCATCTGTCCACAAAATGTTGCATGGTCAATGTTCGTTCATTTCCATCCGTGCAAGGAATTCCAAATCGAAAGATACTCTTGCAGCAGGATCGTTACGTTTAAGTTCTTGAACATGTGTGATTTTGTATGGGTAGAACTGCAGCACTTTACGGACAATTTTGTGCACCGAACTCCACGGTACGTCCATTCGAAGTGCGACAGCACGAACGCTACACATAACGTGTGTTCTTTCCGTTGTTGCTTCCCCCACTGCTAATGCAAGATCCTCCTCGGTTTCCCCAGAAGCAGGTTTCCTTCCTCTCCCAGGTGCAAGAGATAACAAACCCATGGCTTCAAACTTTGCCATCATTTTCCCCAAAACCTACGGTGTCATTGGTCCTCGGCGTATTCCTCTTACTGAACGATACCTTTGCAAAACACACCGGTCGTTGCTATCGCATTCATAATAACATTTAACAAGGAAAGCACGGTCTTGCATGGTTAGAGACATTGTCGATTCGTAACAATGAGAACTAACAAACAGGCTCACTTTTATCTGAAAATCAAATGACGTGTAAAGCGCATTTGCATAAATCATTTGCTTCTTCCTGCCGTAAGCCAATTACAAGCCATTGCGGTTTTGCATAACCCCACAAACAGTTTCATTTTAGAAACGATTAAAAACGTTTTAAACCGATATCTTCATGTCTAAGGGCCGAATTCAGGCATCAAACTCCACAAATTAGTGATCTGTAATTTCGTTTAACAATATTGCATATAGCGCCATTTACCCCCTGGTGGTGAGTTTTTGAACTATTTTTTGGCGGAAAAGACATTCCCATGACCTCCTTTAAACTATTTCCAAGTTTGATAATATTGGTCCAATAGTTTTCTCTTATTACCATTTCAAAGTGGAACTTTAATTATAACCACCCTGTATATATATATATCTCTCTCTCTCTCTCTCTCTCTCTCTCTCTATATATATATATATATATATATATATATATATATATATATTTATATATATATAAAAGTAAGAAGATAACTTTTTATAACCATTAAAGGAAACGTCCATTCAAAATTCTTTTATATTATGGCATTATGATAGCTCCCCTCAACCTGAATTCAACCTAGAAATAACCAAAATAAACGATTAGGTTTCCCCCTAAATCCCCTCGCCAACACCGTTATATAACGAAGAATGTTCTACAGACTTCGAGCGACGGTCACCCCATATGACGTTGAGGTCATGTGTCGTGAACTGCCCAATCAGGAGATCAGTTTCACTCGCACGGGGGCGAGAAAGTTACTCTCTTTTTGGCCTTTTGTGTGTTAACACTGGTACGGGAAAGACGAGGTTTTCGCGCTGCGATTATATATTTTCTGCGTGCTGTTCCGGCAGCATCAGGATGGTTCTTAAACATGATATTCCTAAAATAAATGTGCTTGAAAGTAGATATAGTTTATTCTTTCGCCCCTAGATGTCAGTCCAATGTAATCGAAATTTGAATAGTTTTGTATTATAGATTGGCAACTGCTAGTAATGTTTTGTCTTTCTGTAGAGTTAGTTTTGATTCGATATAAGACGGTTGTGTTCTGCTTAGCTTCGTGCTAAGCTTAGCATTGCGATGTTGTTCTGATTTCTATCTATGTGTGTGAAAATAAAGTACCTTGTCTTTGTGTCGTCACGCTAGATGATTATTTACAGCCGTTGTTTTTATTTCCTGAGCTTTAATCCGAAAATATGAACACATGGCTCCCGCCGGGTCAAAATGCCTACTATGAAATCTAAACAAGATGTAAATCCAACCAACGAAAGTTTTCCAAAAATAAAATACTGTTTGATGAACGTTTCTGGATAACTGGTGAATCTCCATTGCCTGTCTCCCCGCAACCCAGCCACCACTTGAGCCAGATCCGAAATACTATGAAGTTACAAGCCTTTTGCACTTCGTCCCGATACGTTAATATTACAGATACACTGGTGTAAGAAATTAAGAGAATTTGCAGACTTGGTCGATTATCTCTAGAACTACTGTACCGATTTTAATGAAATTTGATATGTACATACATTGATACAATACAAACCAAATAATCATTCAATAATTGTAATACACACGCATAATCATGCGTAACACTCGTTGGAGTCGGAAGGTATGAAACAGCGGTTGCAGAATAAACAAAAAAATGGGTTAATAGATGGGTTAATAGGGGGTATGGTCCCCTATTACAGATATACAGGTCTCGCAGCGTGATTTTATACTTGAAATAAGGCAGTTATCATTTCTTGTGGCAATTGGTCCCACTCGTTCAGCAATGCTGTTTTCATTCCCTAGATGATTCTCGGAGGGGGGGTTGCGAGTTGCAATTGCCCTCCCCAGAGCGTCCCAGACATGCTCTATGGCCAATCCATCCGGCTGGCCAATCCATCCGGCGAATATCCTCACTCTCTAGAAATTCGTCGACAAGAAGAGCTCTATGTGGCCTCACGTTATCATCCATTAAAATGAACTCACGGCCAATTGCACCCCTGAAAAGGCGAACATAGGGCTCCAAGACCTCATCCCTATACCTCACACCAGTCACAGTGCCTCTTTCAAAGACATGGAGAGGTGTGCGGCCATCCAACATGATGCCTGCCCTGACCATTAAATCTCCTCCGCCATAATGGTCGATTTCGCGGACATTGGAGGATAGGTGGCGGGTCCCTGGTTATCTTCATATGAACGTACGGTGAGAATCGGTGTTTAGTTTAAACCGGGACTCATGAGTGACGAGAACGGTCGCCCATTGATCCATACTCCAATCTCTATGCTCTCTGCACCATGATAAACGGATTCTCCTGTTCGTAGAAGTGAGCGGGACGCAAACACCAGGTCTTCTTGCAAAAAACTCTCTCTCATGAAGTTTTTTGGAAACAGTCACCCTTGATACACGGGTTCCTGTGACTGCATACAAGTCACGAGAGAGCTGAGAAGCTGTACCACTCCTGTTAGGCCTCGATATAATCGACAAATGGCGATCTTCTCTGGCCGTCATGGCTCTTGGACGACCTTGCCCAGGCTTTCTCTCGATGGACCCGGTATCCTTGAACTGTTTCCATAAGTTACACACGACGCTGGGCGTTAAATTGAACACCCTACAAATTTGGACTTGAGATTGGCCTGCTTCTAGCCTCCCCACAATTCGCCACCTCATTCCATCATCTAAACGTTGGTGGTTACTCATTTTTACTGTTACAATTTGAAATTAACCAATTGCTGCAAAATTAACCCATCTATTAACCCTTTTTTTTTGTTTATTCTGCAACCGCTGTTTCATACCTTCCGAGTCCAACGAGTGTTACGCACGATCATGCGTGTGTATTACAATTATTGAATGGTTATTTGTTTTGTATTGTATCAATGTATGTACATATCAAATTTCATTAAAATCGGTACAGTAGTTCTAGAGATAATCGACCAAGTCTGCAAATTCTCTTAATTCCTTACACCAGTAAGTCGGCGAGGAGAGTTACCTTCGCCGTGAAAATATCCCACTGGATTTCAAGGCGGTGTTCCAGAGGATAAAAGACGTGTTTTTTTTTCTACTTCGGAGAGATTTCGCCTAGTTCAGCGCTACCTTCAACATAGTGAGCTTTCGACGCCAGTGCTGTGTTTGGTAATAAAAGTGGGAAATATTTTTCCCCTTCGTTCTTCGTGTGTGCGCGTGTTATAAAATGTGGAATTCCGACATGGATGTAATAATGATGTGAAACTGGAAGAGAAAGATGAAAAATACTGTGATAGATACCAGGAGACCAGATTTCCTCCCACATGCCACCGGACGACTGACCCTAATGATAACAGAGACTGGTGTGCGCTAAATCAAGTCGTTGGGAAATCAAACGTAGAAAACTTTCCAGTTCATGATAATAGTAGACAGGCAATGTTGGATACTGTTTGTGAAATATTGGATGTAAGTTTCGACTGGAAACTCATTAATGAAGATAAGACTATGATTTTTTCCCCTTCTCATGAATAACTTTCATGCAGCTTCTAGGACTGCGCGTAGTGAATTTGACTCTGCCACGTAGGTCTACACCTACAGTGTGCCAGACCATTCGAGGGAATTCATGAGCGGCCTAGAAATTTTACTTTTAAGTGATTAAAAGTATGTGAAGAAGGCCGTAACTGGACACTTTGTAAAAAAAATTTAAATACATAAATAAATAAAAATAAATAAATAAATAAATAAATATTAAACGCTGATTAAATTAAATTAACCAAATTATGAAGTATATTAATACTCCAAAGGTAAGTTAATATTTGTGAAGTATTTTTAATTGAGTTATTTTTCCATGAAAGATATTATATGTGTGTTTAAGTATATTAGATAAAATTTTAGTGATATTATGTGTTTTTAAAATAAAGTTGAATAAATATGAGTAAATTAACATATTTTAACAGTTAAAGATTGATTAAAGGTTTTGAACAAAGTATGAGAAATTCTAACATGTTTTCTTAGATATAATTCAGAATATTAAATATATTACAGAAAAGATGATGAATAATAAAAAATGATAAAAATTTAGCTATGATAAAATAACTATATGTTGATAATTTAATTCCATACTTTTAAGATCTACTTTACTCTTTTGATATATCTTAATAACCTCATTTATTGAGTGTTTTAGTTTCATTGAGTGATTTTTAACATTTTCAATTTATTAGTGATTTTTTTGTATTATGAGATTTTAAGTGAAGTTAATAATTGAAGAAGATATTAAAATTTAGAATGGTCATAGTATGTCATGTTGTTGTATGCACAGATGAAAAATAATATTTAGTGTCCCTTCTAGTGATTTAATGCTTTTCATTTTTATTTTGTATTCTTGTAGTACATCTATTGCAAAGAGTGGAACTTTGGTTACCAATAAGGAATGAGAATGTGTTTATTAAACAAGAACTGAGAAACTATACACGCAAACGAAAGGTTTGACTGAACTTTAAAACAAAATTCTCTCAGGTACCATAAATTTATTTAGTGTATTTTTGAAAATATTTTGATGTTCTTATTTCATAATGACTATTTTGGTGTTTTTGAAATTTTGATGGGCCTTAGTTTTTTAAAGATGGATGATTACTTGTATCCGGATACTCTCAAATTAAACCAAGACCATACCTTCAAGATAAAACCAGGCCATCCATTCAAAATAAAACCGAGAAAATAAATTGGAATTCCTTGACATGTGTTTTAAAGAAAATCCTGTGTGTCCCTACTACGACTTTTCATATTTTGGACTCTGAATTTACTCTATATTACCCCAACGTTACCTGAATGTGCACTCTTCTAACTGAATATTGAAAGTATTGAGAAATTAATGAAACTAATTTAAGTCAGAACCAGAACTCCAATTATAATGTAATTCTAAATGATTCTGTTAGACCCAGAACGCAAAGCCAGCTATGATCAATCCAACCCAATGATAACTCAGTTAGTCTGAATTTAGTGTGTTTTCCCAGGACCTCTGTGGAGTAAAATTGTGACACCGCAGATTGTCACTATTGAAAACCTGTGCTAAGTTCAACGACACAGTGGTATAAATCCATTTTCTCCAAAGATAAATATGATGTTGTTGAGTGTTATTGGTTGAATTGAAGTTTTAAGATAACTATTGAAAGAACTATTTTTAAACCTGCTTATTCCTAATTATTTGAAATGTTTATTGCCCTATTACCTTCATTTAGTTTGTTTACTGTGCTGAACTGTATTTTTACGTTTTCCTTATTATTTTTTCATGATGCATTTTAAAAGGTCATTTGACAGTATGCCTCTAAAGATATTTACCAAAAAATTTTAACAATTGTATTTCCTACTCATCATGAAGCCTAACCTCATTTTTGACAGACCTTTTGATTATTATTATGTTCCTAATCCAACAACAGTAATTAAATGCAATTCAGATAACCTATTCTCTTAAATTGTATTAGAAACCCCAAAATTGAAAAAATTATAGTAAAAATTGACAATCCACCTGACAGAATTGAATAACAGCAAACCTCATGAACTCAGAGATGCATTTCCATCTGATTTTACTTCTGGTGCCTAATACCTTTGAGCTCACTTAGGTGATTAAACTTTGCGTGTCGTCCAAATAAATTAAATAAATTGAAAAAAAAACCCTATGTTATTTAAACTTCCTATTAGAAAATCTGTTATGTGTGAAATTTCTGGATCTCATGAGTGAAACAACAGAATGTGACAATTTTATTTTTTTTTTGCCTTTGTAAAGTTTTAGTACTTAGTTTAAAAGCAATTGTTGTGATATTGTTTTCCTTAATAAAATATATACTATTTTACATTCCATTTTAAGTGTATATAGAAATTTTTTTGTGAATATTGAAGTACTGTCATGGCAATCCTAAAATGATAATTTGGGTGTATTTAAATCTTCATATCATTTTATTTCGTGAAATGTTATATAATTTTTATGTTGCAATTGTGAACCTCTACTTAAGTGCACAGCAAGGACTATGCGGAGGAGGTTGAAATATTTTATATTATATTGTATTTCACATTATTAGTTAGAAAATTTTAGATCTAGTGTTCCTATTTTATGATATGTTGTGATTTAAAATTGTAAGGTATAATCATTATGTGATATTTCCATGACTTGTTCGAACACACAAAGGTGATATTTAGACCAAATTTATAAACTTAAGTTCCTAAATTAAAATTTCTTTGTCAGGCGCGGTCCTCGCCTGATGGAGGGCCTTGCTCGGGGAGTTTTGGCCGACTCCTTACCCTACCCCATCAAGAATTTCCTAGGTGAAAAGTCTTATTCCTGAAAGAAATTTTTTAAATGTATGAGAAAGGTTGTGGCGAGAATGGGCTTAATAATCTACACTGAGGCAAAAACAAATAATATGCACATCTCTGGAGGTTTCAAGGATCTCCGGTTTCCCATGAAGAGGAGACATTATAAATTTACGCCAACAGTTTTCCGATAGCGTAATAGTCAGCGTAGCTGTCCGATTAACTGGAGAGCGACACTGCGGAAAATTTTGTAGATGGAATATTAGAGCCTTTTGTCCCGCACACTAATAAACTCTTCTGAGTAGTTTAATATTTCTCTGCGTGTATTCAAATTTATAATGTTGAATGAGTTTTTATTCTTGAATATATTTATAACAAAAATTCCCTCTTCCCAAAAGTGACATTTCCCTGTATATTATGGGACTTAAGAGATTAATTTTGGTACACTATCGAAAACGTCTTCGTTAATAATAAGAATTTTTTTAGATGAAACTATTTTATTTCAGTATTTTGTTAAGTCATGTGAAGAATGCTAATTAACATTTAGATTGAATAATCTACTTCTTAGATTTAAGAATTCTTAGGGTATGGTTATATATTTTGGAATAGGATGCGTGTTTTTTATAATGAAATTAATACAATTTTTTTCTGTGAAGTTATAGAATTTCTAAAAGAAAACTTTTCCACCAAGGTTCCCTCGTTCTCCATTTCCTTTATGTTTGATAATTACTGTCAATTTACATTTCATCTTGAAATTTTCTATTTAGTCATTGTCGCGGGGTATATGGCAGCAACATTGAATAAAGTTAAAGAATAAAATAAAAGGGCCATAGTAACGAAGAAAGATCGTAAAGAAGGTATGGAAGGTTAAATAGGAGGTAAAAGAGAATAATATAAGAAAACGCAAAAGGGGCAAAGTTGATGAAAACAGGAAAGTGCCACAGGGAGAAATAGCCAAATTGAAAGAACATAGTTAGCTAGAAGCAGCGGTTAAGTAAAACTGCCCGGCGGGAGAAAAATGAAGCAGATGTGAAGGAATGATGATTAAGGGCGGAATGAATAAAGAAGGAAGGGATGAATGGAGTGATGATTTAGCAATGAGGGGATGAACGAGAAACAGATGCAAGTCCAAAAACGTGGTGGCAGTGGGAAAAATAGTAGTAATGAAGATAGGCGCCCAGCCCTCAGAGAAGGAGGTGATGGAAGGTTCTAGAACGATGAATAAAAACCAATAAAATAAAACAGGATGATATATAGCCAATAACAGTGAGGAAAAAGGAGGAGCCAATGAGTAAGAATGCAAGATATTTGAGAAGAAGAAAAAAATAGAACAAGCAGAATTTTGTGAGACAAAGAGCTAGCAACAGATTTTCTAAAGACGCCGAGCTGATAGCAGATGTTTTTATGACTCCGAGTGGATACCGAAATTGAGACGCAGATCGGGCACCGAAATTTACATGGAAAGCTAAACTGTTTCGAGAAAGCGAAACTGTCCGAAGACTTGTGGTGTAAGATTAAACAAAGACTTGAAAGGCCAAGCTGATGACCAGACTGATAGCTGAGATGAAGTAAAATAAACGTGAAAAGGACATAGCCCAGAAACAAGCCCGATAAAACAGCGACTAGAAATGACTCGAGCCTGAATTTCCTTACCCGTGGAAATGACCCATGCCCGCCACCAAAAAAGGACGCAGACCTGATGATAAACGAGTTCGACTACAAGTATATTAGCCAACCCCAAGGGACCGATTGAGAAACAACGCCGAACCGTAGATGTCAGCGACCCCACCCAGCTGCACCCCGGTTATCAACGAAAAGCTATGAATACATAGCGGAGCTTGCCTCGACAAAGAATTGGCCACAACGA
This sequence comes from Dolomedes plantarius, assembly GCA_907164885.2. Lineage (NCBI taxonomy): Eukaryota > Metazoa > Arthropoda > Arachnida > Araneae > Dolomedidae > Dolomedes > Dolomedes plantarius. The sequence continues at coordinate 151,261,120 of OU015494.1, read as the reverse complement.
TGTACCGCCAGCCCATTCGGAGAGGATGACTGACGGGAAGTAGCTAACCACACCAGGTATTTGTGATATTAGTTATTTATCACTGAGCGATGCTTGCCTTACTGCCTCTCAACCACGATTAATGAGAAAAATTAATAATAATAATTTGAACGTGATGGTACAGAAATATTTGATAATGTGTGATACCTCGTTTATAAGTAGATAATGAATAATGAGTTAAGTAATTTCTAAAGATGTGTGTGTAGTTTAATGTATATCTAGAGTTGTGATTGAATAGGAGAAGTAGTGAATCTAGTGTAATTGATGATATACTGTAGTTATATATACCTATATATGTTTTGCTCTAATAAATCTCTCTATTAATTTCAATCAGAATGTTCATGTCATATTTAAAACACAACGTAAGATAGTAGGTATACTAGTCACTTCAACTAGGTAGCCGTATTAATTAATTTATTCCAATTGGCCTCACACCTGAAATTAGCTACCGTGACTACTGCTATACCACCAACAAATAATCCACCCATGATAGTCAGGAAGACGATTGGGTTTCTATTTGGTTTTCCTTCATTTGTGATATAATAATGCTTTTAAAAAGTTTTTTATGATAAAAAGTGAAATCATACAAGATTTGTTTACTCACCATTTTTAATAATAAATTTTTTCTCCTAGCATGGAAATTATTGGTGAAATTAATGATGTTCCTTACCTACAGAATAACAAAGACGCTCGGCGTAGTTTTCTAGTCTGAACAGTTTTATATGAGGTCTCTCGCTTATTGAATGTAAATAACTTTTCTTAATGACTCTTAAAATAGGTACGATGCTGTCAAAATAGATCCAATGCAATAGTTAAGAGTGTAGAAATGTGCTAATTCCTTCAGTAATGAGAATTTAAAAAATCTCTTTATTTATAAAAGTGAAGATATGACTATATTTATATCTGTAATCTTAAAAAACACAAGTACAACTGTAAAGTAATATTTTGCATTTCTTCTTAATGTCAGGAACCAGTAGCAGATTATTTTTAACCGTTTATAACTGTAAAAACATTTTCAATTACCCCTTGGCTACTTGAGGTTAATAAATTTTATCTTAAGCTTGTTTGATATATGGGCCATAGTACATAATTTTAAGATTAACACCCAAATTATTTAAATAATATTATACAATATTTACTATCTAATATTTTTATGTAAAATACTCCTCTTACTTGTATTTAATGAAGAAACTCCTAACACGAATGAACATAAAAGAAACAAGTTCATTTAATGAAATAATACATATCTCTACATAGTTACCAAAATATTACTAAAATCTTACTTAGAGCTGAAATGTATTTCTGTAACGTCTACTATTCAGACTTTATTTTGCGGCACGTATACAACTCTATAATAAAGAAATTTCACCGTTCAGTTCTAAAAGCAACAAAAGTTCTTTCTTATTCTTTTAGTCGCGTACGTTTCAGTTTATCCTTCAGGTTTCCTTTTGATAACAATAAAAGTAGAATTTCCATTCTGATATCAAAACTATTTTGCTGATATTAAATTAGGAACAAATTTAGGGCTCAAAGCAGCTATATTTGGTACCTAATAAAAGCAATAGAAAAGTTGCTCTTTTAGAAAGAATTTAGAAATATCATGCAAATGTGTTTTGTCCCATTTTATGACCTTAAAGTCTTATTCTCTTTTGAATTCCATGATAGGTAATAAAACCTAAAACCATATTTTGATTACGTACATTATTACTATCGCAAAATCTATGTCTGTCTAACTACGGAGCATTTTACCTTACTATTTATGCTGTATTTGAGTATTGAAAAATAAACAGAACTGATTATTTATCAAACGAAGTTGCATTTCACTTTTTTAAACACTAAAATCTTAAGTAAGGTCAATATCCACAGCTATACACAAATTCTTTCTCTCGGCTAATGTAATCTTTATTCTAGAGTTATTTATTCCGAGTTATTTATTCCAAGTATGCAGGAGAATGCGCATTTATATTTTTAGTTCAATCATTATTACTAGTTAGTTCAGTACACAATAGTTCCAATTTGTTTTAGAAAACCATAATATAATACGTATTCACCATCAGTGTAATGGCTGTACTCTCATAAGATCTATTTGTAAATTCTAATAATATTTCACTAATTTGTCTTTTGTATTAATTTCAGGAATCTTTTTTCATTAGGTTATACTTTGTAAAACATTAAATTTACTAGGCGACATGAGGCAATGATGTGAGGGAAAATATAATTACACTAGTCACCAAAAATTAAGGAAAAATCACAAAAAGAGAGACAACACGTTCAAAACTAGACCAATCTGTTAAAATTTGAATATGTTGTAAAGTAAAAGCTGCTAATCAATACTACATTATGCAAAATAGTGGCGCTGTAGTCGGAATACGTCATTTGCGAGGAGCATAAAAGTGCATGTCGCAGAGGTAGGTAGTAATTGTCGCTGCGTGGCTGATATTTGACATCTGGCATAGCCAAATTGTAACAATGACCTCCAGGCATCATTTGACCGAAGAAATCCGATGGCGAGCTATTGGGAGACTAGAACCAGGACAAAGTCAAACAGGAGTGGCCAGATGGCTAAATGTGAGTCCGTCTGTGGTTCATAGACTTTGGCAACAATATCTAACCACGGATTCGGCATCCAGGAGGTTCAGCCAAGGATGGCCATAAGCTACGACGAGAGCCAAAGGCCGATATTTGTCATTATGCGCACGAAGGAATAGAACCACAGCTCCGTCTGAACTCATCCTCCCTCGTTGCAAGCTCCAGAAGGTTGGCGTCAACCGTGCGTAGAAAGGCTTCACGAAGATGGTCTTTTTGCGAGGAGATCAACCATTTGCGTATCGCTCACGTCACGCATAGGTGGGAATGTTTGCAGTGGGCACGTCAATATGTCCACTGGACACGTGATCAATGGAGGGCTGTTCTCTTTACGGATGAGTCCAGGTTTAGCCTCCAAAGCGATAGTAGGCGTATTTTGATTTGGAGAGAACCTGGAATTCGTTTTCATCCATCACACATCCGTGAAAAAGATGCACATGGATCAGGCAGTGTCTGTGTTTGGGGTGGTATGTCTTTGGGTGGACGCACAGACCTCCAAGTCTTTCCCCGTGGAAAAGTGAATGCTTACACCTATAGAGATGACATCCTTGATACTTATGTGCACCCTTCTGCTGGGGCAATAGGTGATGCTTTCGTGCTACAAGACGATAACGCGAGACCGCACAGGGCTCGCATCGTGGTTGCTTATTTTGAGCAGGGAACAATTCAGCGCATGGAGTGGGCAGCTCCACCACCGGACCTGAATCCTATCGACCATGTTTGGAACGCTTTAGGACGACGTATAGCTGCCCTCAATCCTCCTCTTAGAACCCTAGCTAGCCTTTCAACTGCTTTGCAATAGCAATGCTCTCACTTTCTACCGAACTCATAGACCCGCATAATTGACAGCATCACACATCTCTGTATGTGCTGTATTGCTTCTGGGGGGGGGGGGGGGGGGATCACTCGCTATATTAAAGGTACTTTTCCTATACCAAACTGACACATCCGATTTGTTCATTGTATACAAATGCTAGTTTCTATAACACCATAATTGTCTGGTGATTACTTTTTAAGGTATTTTATACCTATCTATGTGTTGTATAATGTGTATCAGTTTCATTAAATTCTACACGTAACTTTTTGAGAAATCGCTATTTTTGCGACTTTTCCTTGATTTTTGATAACCAGTGTATGTTTAATTTAAAGCAAAGTTATTTCAAAAAGTATGAACTTCATAATTTACAAATTTATTAATTGAATTTACGTTTAAAATTTTTTTTCAATAGAGTTTTTGACATAGAAACAGGCAAAGAACAGAAATTAAAAGGTTTCTAATGATATTAAACTATTATACTAATTTAAATGTATAAAAGAACTTCAAAGGGATGTATTAATTCCAAAATTTATTCATATATAAATTTATTCATATATATCATTCTAAAAGTCTTAAAATAACTCTTTTGATATGGCAATTACGGAGATTTCAGTGGAAAGGTAAAATATTCTAATTGAAGGCCAGAGATTGAATAGAAATCAAATGTTTCCTTTTGAATCATCAGTGTTTCGAAAACATTATCCTTTATAAACCTTTAATCATGTATGTATTACTATAAGCGCACTCGTGTATTTGTATTTCATAGGTTTGTCATTACTTGAGTACAGATATAGGCTAATTTTCTGCCAGTTTCAAATATTTTTCTCTATTAATACATTTTTGCTTTCATTGTTTTTTGTAATATTACTTTGTAAATATTTGCAATCTATGAAATAGATTGATACTAGTTTCATTAATACAATTTTGAAACAGTAAAGACAATTTATAATAATAGTGATACAATCTTAAACGATTTGTAACAGCACTTCCAGTAAAATTACCTTTGTTCATTCATTATGCTTAAAATATTTTGTCTGCAGACTTTATCATAATTTTATGGCTTATCTATTAATTCATGAGAAGTAAAAATTAACATTAGATTCAAACTAACAAGATTTTGAGAAAGATAATTTACATTAAATCAAACCTTTTTCTAGGGATTATTCAATGTATATCTCTTTTAATCAATAAATTCAAAATGAAATACTTCCTGATCTCCAAAGAATGCGTTATTTTTGCTTAATGTAAGTTGCTCTGTTGTCTTCTACCATTGACATTTTTATCTATGTGTTGTAAATGCAGCTACTAGCACAAGTGGTTAATATTTTTTTTTGGAACAAAGACATTGACAATAAATATTTATAGCACTGTTGACTCAGACAAGGACTTTAACCGTCTAACGGTACTGTGCCGGTCGGATCCGACCCAGGTGTGTGTGTTTCCCCCTCCCGTACTCTCCCCTTTCATTTCAAGAGATCGAGTTGACAAGGAACCCTACCAGGCAGCCTTGCAACAGGTGTTGGAGCGTTTGCAGTTATAAGTTTTCAGTAAATATGAGTGTCTTTGTGGAAAAGCGTTATTCAGGATCACTACTCAATTTTGTTTAGATTTTTAATTTTTTTTTTATTTCGATTTTGAAGGCCAAAAATGTCAGTATATAAATTATTTTTTGCATTTTTGGGCTCATAAATTTGGTTCATTAACTTCTAAAACTAGGTATAAAACTAAATTGCATATTAGACCTAATATATACAACATTCTATGTGAATGCCAGAGAGATTTTCTTTGTTTAGCAAAATTACAATTTGTTGGTCTTTTTTTCTACAAAAAGGTTTTCTTTCATGTAAAATATTAACAATAAATGTTATTACACAGCAGAAATGCTTGTTGTGTACTTATTTCTACCAAAAATCTCATCAAAAATGGCATCGGGTTGGATTCGACCCAACCGTACCATCTATTTCGTCTCAAACCACTATACCGTTAGAGGGTTAATAATACAAATTATATCGTACTTACGGTCATAATGACGACAACTTAGCAACATAATTTCAATTGTATTTAGTCTCACGCTTGCAAAGCAATTAGACCTGCCTAGTACCTTATTCTTAAACTCGTGGCTTTTATTCTTACCAAAAAGTTTGGGTGATAAGTGACTTCATCAAGCCATATTGAAATTCCTTTTCGAATTAACATAGTTGATACATGAGAAAATTTTGAGAAACAAGTGAGCTAAAACAAATAATTACGAAATCAACACAGAAGGATGGAAAATAATTTCTTCTTTAAGGATGTATGTATAACTTATAAAAGGGCTACCTCTCAATATATTATAATACTACCAATTATACCATAGTACTGAAATTCAAAACCTTTGAAATTTTAACCAAAAAATATATTATTGTAAAAAGAATTAACTTTAAAATATTATTAAAGCATGCTTAAACATAATGTTAAAATTTAAAATCATAAAACATTATCGAAGATTTTGTAGCTATTGGATCCTTAAATAGATTCTTTGATCTCTAAAGTAGGAGAGACTTGTCAAAACAACTTTACTTTTTCTAAAATGCGGAGGCACTTTTCGTCAAACATTCGCCTATACTATGCCGAAATTTCACTGCCCATTTTATTGTGGGGGCACGATATAGGCGGACAGCATTACCCCTTATGAAGGTACGACACGAACGGAGGCACTTTTCATGGCGTGACGACAGGATTCGATCCGAACACCCTCAGCACCGAAAACCAGCGCGCTGTACCACTGGGCCGCCACAAGCCCAAAAACAAATTTATAAATATAGTAACTTTACAAACAAAGAGTTTATAAACATGAAACAATATTTTAACCACCCTTTGTTTGTAAATATTTATATTTAAGGAATTTTTATTGCAAGATATCAGATAGCATCAAGAACAATTATACTTCATTACATTAGAAAAAAATCTATAATTATTGTTGGTCATATAAACTATTCCTTCCAAATCTGTACTCCTTCGAGGAACGCAGATAAAGATTACGTGGATAGATCTCGCAAAGATTTTGTTAAGATATGATGCGAGGATAAATTGTCTAGATATTTGATTTAGGTACAACTGGAAACTGGAATAGCTACAAGAGGGTTACTCAGCTCCGAAAGTTATAATTATCTAACAAGAATCGAGTAGTTGAATGCAAAAGAGATGTAAGTCATTTTTTTTTCTTTCACATTTCAAGATTACACCGAAAATCGAAAGCTCAGTGTTCATTATGTCTTGTGTTAATGCGAAATATGTGTAGTTTCACTCTCTGCTGGCTAGAATCTAGTCGGCACAGAGCTTCAAAACAAGATAGAATGAATATATAGCTTTCGACTTGATCTATAATCTCAAAATGTGAAAGAAAACTATTTAAACCACATTTGCAGTCAATGGCTCATTTTCATAAAATTGCCTAAATAGAGGCACGTTTAAATATAATTTTTATCTGTTTCCTTCCAAATAGATATGTTTTGAATATGGAAAAAAATTTAACAATTCTAATTCTTTACAAATATTATTCTAACATATTTATTTTATCTTATCATAATTCCTAATATACGTAGCATATGCATTTTTTTCTCAAAATACGGCCGCGCGAGATACTCGTTCTATAGACATCTAAAAATATAATATTTCTAAAATTATACTTAAGATTCAGCTTTTTCGTCCATAAAGTATTATATATCATATTTTAATATTTTTCATTGTCAACTAAATAAATTTATTTGAGGAATAGTTTAAGATTTTTACTATCAAACAATGATAAAAATTAAGCAACCTTGCATGCAGTAAAATAAACAGTTTGAAAAATGCTTTAATTTTTAAAAAAGGGGGTCCATTTTTTGAGGCAATAATATATGTATATATATATGTATATATATATGTTTGTGTGTGTGTGAGTGTGTGTGTGTGTGTGTGTGCGTGTTTATGTATGTATATACGTATATATAATATAAAGAGAAAGATAGAGGGACTGACTCTGTAGTATCATTCAATAAACGCACAAAATATTCTGAAAAAAATAAATTTATGTTCCTCAAAATATACATAATGCTAAAACATGAGTCGCTTGGCAGTCTACTGTAGAACTGCTCCAGTAGTACATATCGCTCGTCTTTAGAACTCCCACTCGGTACAAAACAATCTTTGCCTTTTACCACTCCCCCAGAGTTTTCATCACTGTCAACGAATCACCTGCAGAAAGGAAAATTTGCATATCAGGCCTCTTTTTCTGCAGCCATGCATCAAAGGACGTTCATAACCACATAACAATGGGAAAAAATACATGAGTTTTTTTTTTTCAGGAAAATTTTTCTTAAGTGCAATCTTCATTTATTAATTATACTATGCTCAGAAATTTATAATGTGGTAAATAAATAACCATATGCGTATCCTCTTTATTTTCCTCTTTATAAAACATGCTAAACCTCTTTATTTTTTGATTTTCTGCTTCTTCTTGGAGCAGGTATCCAGTATAAAGTGATTTCGATGTCTCGATATCTATGGTATGCAGCCGCTATAAGAGCCCAGTAACGTATATTTAGTTTTAATTCGTCCAACCTCATAGTCAGGGTTCTCAGGGATACTCGAGCCATATTGGCCGACGAGCACCTCAGAGTTTCCACCTCTGACCGGTAGGCCGGGCAGAAGTGAATCCGAGTGGCAAATCCGTCAAATTTCGCAAGATCACTTTAGATTCTCAAACAAAAATGAACGGCATTTTATAAACTACTTTCCTATGCGCTGATAGACTGTCACAAATATTTATTTAGAATTTCGATAGAAAGAAAATGCATTTAAATTTTGTAGCATAACCTGGAATTTAAAAGAAACAAGTATTTCTTGGTATTTGGAAACGAAATTCGTATTTTTGAAATATTATCCTGTGACATGAAGGTAATCTTCTTTCAAAAAATCCTTAATTACGGAAGTAGTTTCATGCTTGCCTTAGAATCTTGTTCAATATTTCAAACCACTCTGGTTTATTTTTGGTACCTCTCTAATGTTTTTACATCTCTAATGAAAATTAAACCACTCTAATAGATTTTACTTCCATGAATAAAAAAAGTAGCTTAACATCAACTCATTGAATGCTTTCCCGATAACTTCAAAACATTCGTAATTAAATTTCCATTTATTGGTGATAAAAATTCATGTAAATAAATTAATTAGGCATGACTTTACTTAGTTTTAGTTATTATGCCACTTAAATAAAAAAATGGAAAGGAAGTTGATTACGTTTCATATATCTAATATCTAAATGCATTAATGAACATGAGTAAATGTATAAAATAGTATTTCTAAAGCATATAGAATTTTATAAACTTTTTGATATTTGGAAATTCGGTTTCAATCTCATTTACACACTAATGAAAATCAAATTACATTCACAAATATGAATGACAAGAGTCAAATGTTTTAAATCTAAATATGTAATTCCTCCACTCAATTTTTTCGAATAAATATGACAAATTAAGCAAAATTTCCTAATGTTTAAACAGTATTTAGCTCTGCATAATTTTTGAATGAAAATGAATTGCCCAATTTCACAAGCAAATTATATTTTTCTGAAAGCTTGGGCCAATAAACTTCTTTTTTTGCTCTGAATTTAGATTGGAAACTTATGCAAGCTTTCTCTGAACAAAAATTTTAAATTTTCCCATTTATGTTCAAATGTTGCGAAACTGAAATGAAATATGGAGAAGCAGGTGCTTTTGCTAAGAATTTTTATTAGAATAATTTATCAAATATAAAAAGTCTAAAATATATTCTTTCAACAAAAACATTTTAAATATTTCCCTAAATGCTATTTTTCTTTTACAAATTGTCAAAACATTAAATCTTAACAGACTAAAACCTATATTCTGCAGTATCTCTATTAGTGTGTAATGTGATCAATTTTATTCAGCTATCTGGTGATCCTTTAATTCCTGTAAATTTTGAAAGGGAGTTATTGCATGTCACACATTTTTATTTTGGAGCTCCACGTATACATTTCATTAAGCTGAGATTGAGGGATTAGGAGGTTACATTTTACAGGCTTCGACTCTTTGAGTCCTATCCACAATTGTGTTAAAACCATTAATTTACGGAACAAAATAACATGATTTACTAAAGTCAAGATTTTCCCAGCAACGACTACTTTAAACCACCGCATTTCAAGTACCATCTAACCTTCTCTGCACAGTGAAATCTGCTATTATGCACTCGGCTCTTATCGGTGCAAACTTGACTCTTCTTTCTCATGATCATGAGGAAAAATGAAATTTAACGAAGAAACTAATTTTTTTTCAATGATCTAATTCTTATTCCAACATTCAGTGTGATACATTCAGTGTGATTATATGCTTAAATATCCTAATATCTGCTTAAACTCCTGCATCCCTGATCTTGGCAAAAAGCCGTGTTTTTTAAATGTCTCTCATGTAATATGAGAGACGTTATAATGCTTAAGCTCATCTGGACTTCTATAAAAATCCTAGAAGAAATTGTCTCATATCGCTAAAACAGGAGATGTATTTATTGGTGTATTCTTAGCCTAAGCAGGCTTGTATTTATCTATCTTCCAAGAAAACTGAGAATTGAACAATAAGTCATAATTTCATAACACTTTAGAATAATATAAAAACTAAGGAATGTAGGGAATAAAGTTCAATGACCGGAAAACAAATATTCCTCATGAAATTGTTAGAAAATTTGCAGAACATAACTGTACCATAAAAATCCTTCCTCCAAGTTAAATTACTTTCATACAAATGCTTGGAAAAATAATTTATATAGCCTCTTCTGTTCATCGCACATGTTCTAGTTTATTGGGAAAATAATAGCCAATTTCTCGCCATACTGAGTAAAGATTAGCAAAGCGTATGCTTGTAATCTGTTTTATAATCTGTTTACATCCATTAATGTTTGTCTATTAGTATCTATATTAATTTTCTTTAACATTTTCTGTCAACAAAAGTAAGTTAGCTTGGAAATAATTTTCTTCTTTCTAACAATAATTTCCCTCCAGCATATTTATTCTCTTAGCGATAAATGCCGTCTTTATCGCGAAATGCGTTAAACAACATATTTGTGAACTATATGGATTGCAATTTTTCCTGCAAGCATTTATACGATAAATTCTTCATTTACATAGACGTTATTCATAATAGGATAAAATTTGTATCATGATCTTGATTCAATAAATTGAAAAATTAAAAAGTTTCTGTACTATAAGCCAGCAACAGAAACAACAGAAGTGCTTTATACTTCAGTGTGTGCATATGTTTCAGCTTATAATCGCGAGAAATTTTCAGTTTTGTTTAGAAAACTTCAATGAGAACATTTTAGCTCAAGTTTGGACATTTTATATATTATTCTTTACTCATTTTGAATGGCTTTAGGCTTGCATAGAGAAATATAATAAGCTAATTAAAATATCATTCCTCTTTTTAACAATTAAAAAATAAACAACAAAATTAGTAGCACTACAAACTGCAGAACTGCGATAATATTCAAGTATTATGCTTTAATTTTCTACCTTTTTTTTCAAAAATTTTCATAAAGAGGCAGAGTTGTTCCATTTTAAAGTATTACATATAAGTGTCAGCAAATTAATTGTGTTAAACATTTCGGGAGAAATAAGGAATGCACTGTAATGTGAGGAAGAGGAATGATTTTATTCCCAAAAAGCAATAGCAATTTTTCATGCAGAAAAATTTAAGAGTTGTTCAGATAAAAAAAAATCTATTTTTACTTACTTTGTTCTATGGGAGAGATTCCAACGGGTTACAAGTAGAACTATGGAAGTACAAACAAAAATTTGCAATGCAAATTCTTTCCTACATTTTTATGCCTTGCCTGAGTAAACATTCTTTAACGTTTAATGAATTTTTGATCTCTCTAGAGGAATACTTCACTTCCCTTTCAAATATTATTCAGAATATTTTAGAAACCAAATGTAAATACAGTCAAGAGATAAAATGAAATTAACTTTAAAAACTAAGTTTAAAACACAATTCATAGCAGTCTCCGTAAAATATGTAGAAAATAAAATGATCAAACTGTGTTACCATGTTACCACCTAAAAACGTGTTTATAGAACTTTTTAGAAATATTTATTAATTAATCAGGAAATTTCTTGAACAAGATGACATAGTTATTCCAAACCTATTCCCCTAGAGAGATATACAACAATATTGCTCAAAATCCCATAAAAATAGCTTATTCTTACAAACAGCATAAACAGCCCTAGAATTTTGAACACCTAAGCATTCTTTCCACTTAAATTTCTAATCATTTCAGAGTTAAATACTTTAAATAAACCATAAATCATTGAACAGCAAAAATTTATCACTCCACTGTCAATAATATTCTTATATAAAATAAATAAATAGTAAAGTGATATAAGTTGTCAAAATATGAAGAACTATTACTAAATATTTATGATAAACAAAATATAATATACTAAATATATAATATTATACTTCATACAATATTATAATAACTAAATATAATAAACTAAATCTTTATGAACAAAACGGGCCCTGTAAACAATCTAGTATTAAGATTGTCTCAAGCGTAATAAATTAGATTGAAATAAATGATAAAAAAATAAATTTTGCTATACCTTTAAAATTGTATTATAAAAATTGCAAAAAGATTAATCTGATTTAACTTTATAAATAATTTGTGATTAACAGATGACTGCGATTTATAATTAATTTGTTCATCATACTCAATTCAAAATTAGAAAAAAAAAAATGTTATCACATAACTTTGTTAAAAGTACAATGTTTTTTTAACTACAACGGCATGTCAAAAAATTCGTGTAACAAATATTTCTTTCTTGTCAGCATAGTGTTACTTAAAATATATGTTGTTAACATGAGCTACGCATTCAGTTGCCAAAAAACAGTCATTGTTTCCTATGTTCCTAATTAATACGGAAGATAATCAAGATATAAAGAATAAAAGCCTAAAGATTCTTAATGTAGTCCTGCATACTAGTAATTAATAATTTTTAGATTCTACAATCATAGAATCCTAAACAGTTTATTAATGTTCTCTTTTTATGTTTAAAGGGATATTAATGACACTTAATGCGTGCTTTGAATTATGCTTGTTAACTTATCAAAATTCTTACACTTTTCATGGATGCATATTAATGAGTTCTTTTAAATGCTTCTATTAGTAATACGGTTTATTTTAGATGAGATATTTATGGAACGCGTGCAAATTCCAGCTTAATTTTTCAAAGTCGTAAAAATATAAATGCAAAACTCTTAAATTACGCAACCAAGACTTTTCCAGAAATAAGAAAAATCGCATGCTTGCTGGCAATCAAAACACATTTACCACGATGTTTTTTTTTTTCACTTTTTGTTTCCAAGCTCTTAATTTACATCGTAAATATCATCTTCATGTCTTCATCATAATCATCATTGTTTATAATTTATTCTGATCACACATTCGAAAAATTCTTTTATTTTCCGTAATTACACATAGCATTCGCAGTCTTTAATTACACTAAAATAGTGCAACAGTTAAAAATTAAAAATAGACTCCACTTTAGAAAATATTGATTCAAAAAAGAAGAAATATGGAGGAATAGGGGAAATTAATACCGCTCCCTCCTCGTAACAAAACATCGAGCTAAGAAAGTATGTCAAGAACTGTAAATTAGTAGATGAGCTTTAATCATGGCCGGCATGAGAAAGAGGTAGGAAAAGGGGAAGATGGTGAACCTTTTTTCTCGGGGAAGCGTTGCGGACTCGAGGGTCAGACAAAAGTAATTATGGAGCAACGGGAAGAATTTAAATTTTGTTTTATTAAAGCGAGAGCAGTTTGTTTTATTATTCAAAAACTTCTGATGTTTCACTAATGATATACTTCTATGTATTTTGTTAAAACAAAACATATAATCATTTATTTAAACCATTTGTTATGTGCTATTGGCATTTTTTAATTATAATGGATACATGCTTTTTTGATGATGAAGATAAAATTTAAACATTAAAAATATATAATATTTCATGAATGTTTTAATTTTTATCAAAATTCACTAGGGTTGTTTGTTGTTAGGGAAGAAATTTTTTATCTCTGAATGTAACTGATATATGTATATAAAGACATTGACAGGTATGAACAAAACATATGTCGATGAGTAGATGGATATAAATCGACACTGATATACTCATACGAAAGTAAAATCTTTAAATGAAGATAATCCTTAAACGAACAGAAAATTTAAACAAAAACATATAATATTTCATGAACGCTTTTATTTTATCAAAATTCACTAGGATTTTCGTTAGGGAGAAAAATTTTAAAATCTCAATTTAACTAATATACATATATAAAGACATTGACATGTAGATACAAAAATATGTAGATAAGTAGATGGATATACAAGGTGGTTATAATTAAAGTTCCGCTTTGAAATGGTCATAAAAGGAAAACTACTGAACCAAATGTTATCAAACTTGGTAATAGTTTAAAGGTCATGGGAATTTCTTTTCTGCCAAAAAAAAAGGTTAAAAATTTACCACCAAGGGGGGAAATGGGGCTGTATGCAATATTGTTCATCGAAATATGACATGAAAAAAAATCGATTAAAAATGTGTTTAATCGTTTCTGAAACGTGTTACAAAGCATGCTCAATGTGGCGTCCACCATTTTCGGAAAGCAAGTTAAATCGCATTACTGCATTCTCAACAGTAGCTCTTAACATATCAGGAAGAATGTTACGGACATGTCGGTGTACAGCATCTTTCAATTCCGCCAAATTATTTGGATTATCACCATAGACATTATCGATTCGTAACAATGAGAACTCTGACAAGCAGGCTCACTTTTATCTGAAAAATCAAATGACGTGTAAAGCGCATCTGCATAAATCATTTTCTTCTTCCTGTCTTAAGCCAATTAATTACAAGCCATTGTGGTTTTGCATACTCCCACAAACAGTTTCGTTTTAGAAACGATTAAAAACGTTTTAAGGTGACTGCCTACGTTGAAAATGTCCTTTTCTGATTATTTTGATCAATTTTATTTTTTACAAGAATCATGTAATTCAATCTTTTCTCTTTTCAAAACCATTTCGATTTTCATTTTACATCAGTTAGAAGCAGAGTTATAGTTATTTTAAAAAACATCATATGCTTCAAAAGTGAACCGGAAGTTTGGTTTTGAAACCGGAAGTTACCGTAAATTGCAGCTTCTAGCTAATTTGTATACAATTATTTTTTCTCTAATTGATAATAAATATGTGTCATAATGTTGCTAGTGCACAGCCATTACTTTGCTGCAGTTATTTAATTGATTTCTTTTTTAGAAATTGGCAACTTTGTCATTCACTCTAACGTTTGTTTACATCACAGTGTGGGTTTCACTCGACTTTTTATTGGTGTTTTTTCTTAGCAACTCTCTCATTTTACTACCAAATTTTGTTTAAAATTATATCATAATTTGTTGTGATGGGGCATTGTAAAAGTTACCGCTCAAAAAAGCGAAAGTTCAGCGGAAATCGCTTTAGAAATCCACCTACAAACTATGATGTTGAGCACGATTGTGACACAACTTCAGTCACAAATACAGCAATGATTACTGCTAGTTCCTCAAAACTGGAAGGTAGTAAACAGCTTTTCATCTGCTACTTCTACTGAAGTAAACTTGAACTGTTTGGAAACCGTATAATCAATATAACAACATTGATGTCAGTGTTTTCAGTATTATTATCACCCTGAATGTTATAGTAACGAATTGTATTTATCAGAAGATTCAAGGTTTGGTTTACTTTCAATCTTTTGCATACAGTGCAAGAATTGCAATTTTTCAAAAGGATTTACATATACATTAAAAGATAATAACAAGAATCAGATAAACACTCTACATGTTTATGCATTAAGGCTAGTAGGGAAAGGTTATACAGCAGGAAAAAAACTGTTCTGCATGTTGGATTTACCTACCAAAGTATTCTTTAGAAAACATGAAATGAAAATCAAGCAGATTGCATGTAAAGCTGCCAAGAAAAGTATGGTGGGTGCTGCAAATGAAACTATAAATCTTAAAGGTTTAAATACCGGTGTCACAAGCTGTGGTGTGACGATGGATGGTACCTGGCAGAAAAGCGGTAATGATTTCCGGAATGCGCACACATTAAATGGTAATTTTGTTTAGGCCAATGTTTCTTAAAGGTATATAAAATGTTAAACCCGCGTAATAAAAGGTTAAGTTAGATTCCGACCCTTATTTCATTTAACAATATTGCATACAGCGGCATTTATCCCCTAGTGGTGACTTTTGAACTTTTTTTTTTGTGTGGAAAAGTAAATCCCATGACCCCCTTTAAACTATTACCAAGTTTGATAACATGTCGTCCAGTAGTTTTCCTTTTATGACCATTTCAAAGTGAAACTTTAATTATAACCACCCTGTAGATCGACACTGATATACTCATACGAAAGTAAAATCGTTAAAACAATTAGGAAAAAGGGAAAAACCTAACAAAGTTTTAATATTTTTGTCATAAACTTGTCTGTCATCATCTCTCTCTCGTTATCGCTTTGTGTTTCACTCCACGTACACACAGAGAGAGGGAGAGAGAAAAGGTGGGGGGGAGGGAGTGAGATAATAATTTTAAATTTGTATTGTATCAAGAAATTATGTAAATGGAATGTCACCACATCTTACCATTTTTGCTCATAATAGCGATACTGTTTATTATACAAAAATGTAGAGGAAAAGTAGAGCTAATGAATATTTAAAAAATTACGATTGAAGTTCTAAAACCCAACATTTTTTTACAAATATTTTCAGCCAACATTCTCTTAGCATCTGTATTGTTCGTTATAACTATGAATTATACCTTAAATATAGGCAACCAAATATTATAAGGGTAATTAAATCTTATCGTATCAGATAGCTCGGCCATGTTTATAGATATGAAGACACTGAGTGTGTTAAAAAACCGACCTTTTATAAAATGGCAGGTACTAGAAGAATAGGGAGACCATGTGCTAGATGGATTGAGTGTGTCGAGAGAGATCTTAAAATCATTGGAACTAACCGGTGGATAATACTGCCGTATGATCGGGCTGGATGGAGAAAACTAACTGGGACTGCCTTGGCCTGTACCAGGCTGTCATCCTGATGAAGAAGAAGAAACATTCTCAAAAAGTTTCGGAGATTGGGGATTTTGATACTGGCATAGTTCCAAATGCTTTCAGTCTGGATCGAAACGCAATCACAATAGTTTGCACCTGAATGCATTAGTAAAAACATTGACAGAAAGGAAGGCTGCCTCCTATTAAAGCCATAGTATGAATACGGGTAAATAAATTCAAAGAAACTGTAATTCTGATTCAACCATACTACTTAGAAAGGAAAGAGAAATTTATTAGGAATTATTTTTATATTACAAAATACCAAATTTGATATACTTAAATTGAATTAAACGAATGCTTGTGCCTTTCACTTTACTAATAATCCTTTAAAAGTGATTTAATTATCACCCTTGAAATAGGATAAATAAAAAAGTCCGTTATAAGCCAAGCAAAACTTGGCTAGCGTGCCATAATGAACTATATTAGCACCATAAATCACTTAACTGAATTTGTTGTTTGTTATTTAATTCGTTATTAAATATTTAACAATGTTATTATCATTTGATCTGTTACTTCAGTTCGTGAAAAAAACCTTCTTTTAGTTTTCTCACACTGCAATATATATATCTGAACTCTAAATGTCCCACTTTTTTATAGCTATTGATTATTAATGTTTTACTGTTAAAAACCTACTCATACAAAATGTTCAGAAATATAAAGTAACACCAGTAGATTTTGAAACAGATGTAATAAAGTACTAGAAATATGAAGTGTAATTTTATTTGTACGTAACAAAAAAAAATTGTCTGTTTATTTTTGACTGCGAATTTTCCCGACTATGATGATGTTGATATTTTTATCTTTTACTTTCTTCATATTTAAAATTCAGTTTGAAACCCAAAATATTTCTTGCAACCTTTGTTTCATGAAAACATTTAAAATAAAGATTAAAAAGATTGTTTTTATTTATACGTTAACCATGGATAAATAATTAATTAGCAAAACTAACTAATGCAGTAATTTTTGTCATTATTAAAGAAAGAGGAGGAGTGTTTTAATATAATTAAATGCACAATTACAAAAAAAAAACTATCTCCTAAAATTTATATTTTATAAAATATTCAAGTTTAAATTGTAAATATGTAAATACAGTGATTAAAACTAAAGTTGGTTTTATAATACTCCCAACATCACATTGTTTTTCCTTTTGACTATGACACTACTTTATCAATAAACATTTAATTTTATATCAAAACATGCTATTCTGAATATCAGAAATCATAGACTCATTCCAATTCCAAATATAAATCATATTTACTCACTTATAGCAGATGTTGATTATATTTCATAGTATTTTCATCAAAGTTCAAACAAATTAGATATTGACTTCTTCAACATTCTTAAATTTTTAAAATGCTCCATTATAACCTTAAACATAATTGCTTAATCGTTTGATATTTTCTTACTAATGTGAATACTAATATGAAACCTTTTAAAGTTTTGAGGAATTTCAAAAAAATTTGAAGTCCCTTCGAATACTCTTGCCCCATTGTTAAGCTCGTTACATTAATTTTTATTTTTCTTCCTCCTTCACCCATGTAACTTTATTTTTCAATTTTAACTGTTGAGTTTCTACACCCTTTAGAATGAATTTTAACACATAATAAATGTTTCCTTTTAGCCTGCAGTTTTGGAGGAGGTAAAAGCCTGTCACTTGTTTTCGTGCTCTTAACAATTCACTTATGAAATAAATATAAAAAGATCAATTACGTGCTACTGCAAATCTTTATAAATTATAACAACCCGTTTTACCACAGCAAGAAACCGCTTGAAAGATATGCGCATGCGCAGTGATCGTGAAAAATCAAAATTTTGTTACATTAAATCAACTCGATAATGTTCCATTCCTCTTGTCGTTCTCATCAACTTCTATTCCACCCTCTTTTTTAATTCTTAACTACGTACACGATTTAAGTTCTTCGTTAAACCTCATCGCCGGCTATGTTTGACTGCTTTTAATTTGCATCTCGGAGGCCAATATTATCCCAGTGCGTACATGTGTTTTTAACAGTCTCTCGGCAAAATACATTGGAAATCCTCTGTCGGGTTCTTTACGGCAGAGGTGACAATCCTCGACTTTTGTTTCGGAGATTTTTAGCACACGGTTTTCCAAAACTAACTACGTATCACTGGATTCCTCACACCTCAGGGGAGAATACCTTGCAGACTTTTGTGAGCTTATAACAAAATAACATAATCTTCCTTAAAATTTACTCCATAAAATTAAATGAAATCGTGTCTCTTTACCAAGAAAAAAGCACAATGTAACACAGAAACCTTTATTTAAACATTTTGTCCCTCGTTCGCAGTTTTCCTTTTTTACGAGCCAAAGCACAAAGGTTTTCATCACACCAGGTTCTTCACGCCTAAAAGTACATGAAAATAAGCAATTACACATCGCTTTCCACCCGGGCATACCAGATGTGAACCCATCTTACAGTAAGAATTGTCGTTAGGTCAGCATTAATTAAGTTCCCTTCCCTCGCACTCCCATATCATAGAGTTGTCCTAAACTCCTCCAACTGTCATTTCTCACAGTACATTCTCAGCATAGAGTCCACCTATGTGTAAATATAAAAATTAAGGAAAAATGTAAATGCATTTTCTGAAAATAATTATTTTTAGATCACGCTATGATCTTAAATAAATTTGGAAATGAAAAATACTTTTTTGAAATTATATATATATATATATATATATATATATATATATATATATATATATATATATATATATATATATATATATATATTTATATATATATACAGTGGAATCTCGATCGATCGTTTTCGGATCCATCGTTTTTCCGTTTGTATCGTTCATTTTATCCAGTCCCAACGATCATATTGCTTTGTTATGTTTCCGCATCTATCGTTTTCCCGCATTTATCGTTCATTTCAATCAGTCCCTTGAGAAAGGATAGATCGAGATTCCACTGTATATATATATATATATATATATATAAATATATTGTGACTTTTTGCGGAATTCACAGAAAATTTATTGGCATCACATTTGAAAAATGCGTCAGGGAAACCTACATACTTATGGAAGATTTCCCCTAATCTTACATTAAAATTATTTCATATTTTGCTTTATTTTACTCGGCAGTATTTATAGTTAGAGTAATACCACCCCATTAAAATTGGTGCTGATTAACTGTCACAAAACTATTCCTGTAATATGAAGAAAGTATTTACGAGTTATGTTTTAAGATTTAAATGTCTGTCCCATTATCATGTCCATCTTGAGACAAAAAAATTTCTTTCCGAGGTATATAATTAAAAAAGGAAATGATCACATCATATAAAACTGCTATATATACTCACTATAAAAATATGTTTTAGGTGTTATATATTTAAGACTATATATGATATTTGCCTTTGTAGTCAGTTTTCTTTTTCAATATGGAAAAGCAATTAGTTGCTTTTTTGTTATTGTTAAAACTCGAATTTTAAAAATAATCTGGACAATTAACAATTTTGACTTTGAACTTTGACACAGAAATAATATGGGAAATTTCTCTGCTCTCTTATCTTAACAACTAGCTTTTTACAAAGACAGTCTAGAAGTAGCTATAGAGTGATCTTTTTATCCAGCAATCGTCCTGTCAACATATCTGATTAATTCTAACTAAGTCATAGGAATTAGGATCGGTATCAACCGAGAATCACTATCAATATTCATGCTATCATAATTAGGTAGATTCAGTTTGCAGTGCGAGTCAATTACATTCAACTTATCTCTATTCTGATGCTACCGAATAAATTACTAAAGTTATGCATATTCTAGCCAGAAAAGTTTACCCATTTTCCGTCATTAAATGTTATTATCACGGACATTTCAAATCCATCTTTTATCCATGGTATATAATTCCCTGAAAGCAAATGGTGTGTTCTGAAAAATTATCCAGAATAAATTCATCTTTACATCATTTAATATCCTAGAATAAATATTAACTACTACGAAGCTGCATTGATGAACAAATCTATAGAATAAAATAAGGAATAAAAATGTTAACAATAAGGACCTTATTTCTTGAGATTAGAGACTTAACTAAAACTACTGGACTTCACCCTCAAAGCGTGCATTAATCATTAACTTTTACTAATCATAAACATTACTTTTCTGTACAAAGAATAAAAAATCATCCAAAAGAAAAGTCGAAACGTTTCACTTCTTGATTAAAGTTGTAGAACAACAGAAAAAAAATTTAAATTCTTGCCTTTAAAGAAATAGGGTAAGTATGTCGACTATCAGACCCCTTTTGATTTTCATATATTACTAGGAAAGTAAGTGAGTGATTAATGTACCAACTTGATATCCTTTTAGTGCATATATTTTACTACATACAACAATGACAGAAAATGAAAATAACCTTACAATTTTCTTGTATGAAATTAAAAACACAAGTGTTTCATTTTTTGGGGACTGAAAAAAGTAGTCCTAATATGAGACCGTCATTCTACAACTCTAAAAATGAATTAGAACTACTGAAAAGTTCGTAAAAAACAAAACTGTACCCAATAATTAGATAACAGTTACCTATATACACTAATAGGTGAAAATAAAAGGTGACTTTTAAACAAATTAGTTGGTTTACTCTACAGGTTTTGTTTACTTTTTGTTTTTAGATTCAAACTTTTCACATTGTTTACAAATAAAAAGCCCGTCAGCTCCATAGTCTTCATGGGCCCAACTGAAACACCTTTTTCCTTGCCACTGCTCTCCCCGTTTGTCTTCTGAAAATAAACAACCATAAAAAGGCATTCAGCGTCGTTTTCATCACGGTTGTCATGGTGAGAACGTTTTTCATCATCTTCAATTGAGCTGAGACCATCATAGCTATAATTAGGCTTATTCTTTCTCTATTTTTTAACTAGTGTTGTATTTTCATCCATCCTTAATTTTCCCCTTCCTGTAGGGACCTTTTTTCCTTTTCCTTTTACCTTTATTGTTTCCCTATTCTTTTCTTTTTATCTTGATCTCCTTTTCCTTGTTTATCCTTTGATTTCTTATCTTTTAGGTCTATTCCTTTTTTTCTTGTAGGAAACAAAGGTTTTTTTTAATATGCTGCAGTTCTTTTATTAATGCTATCAATCAATTTATTTTTATAAGGCGATGATGCGATAATATCGGTTTTACGGGCCCTACTTGGATTCGAGGTGTTTTTCTCAGATAACGTAGGCAAGGGGTTTATTTCTCCAGGAGTCACTAAGAACTGGTTTGAACTTGTTGTTTGATCAATACCGTCCACATTGTCACTACTGCTACATGGTTGTGGATTTCGCCTGGGCGTCATTGCATCTGCAGCTTCAGAGGAAACAAGGCTTTGAGAGTGAAAACTAAAATGCCTAATATGAGACCCTATCTCATGTTAAGCATGCTTTGGGGTCTCATATTGGGCACGACCATGTTGTTGAACATGGCAACGAATTTTTTAGGTTAGGACTGACGTTAGCTTAAAAAAAACAGGCGTGTTTATACTCCACATTTATAGCTACCTATCCAATACTAACAGTTTTAATAAGAGTCTTAGCTTGAAGGCGAAAACAGCCAATGAAAATGGTAATGCAAAAAAGTTTACGAGCACACATACAGGAAAAAAATACTGCAACTTTGTGTGCGCTTTCAAACACTCGACTGACTCACCGATTACGAATGATGCAATAGATTACTGTTTTACGCTCCAGTTGCCAGGCGGCAGTACTTGAAAGTGTTGTAAGCTGGGGTCTCATATTAGGCAAGGTCTCATATTCAGCATACTTACCCTACTCTGTTTTCTTGATACAAAATATAAAATGGTAAGAAAAAATTAGTTTCCTATTACAGCTTTGTTAAGCTAACAGAAATTACATGTACATATTCCTTCAAGATCTTCTGTAATGCTATTCAGTCTCAACTATTTTGGAATTCATCTAATGAAAACAAATCCGTAGTAAAACGCTACACACTTCAAACGACTAAAAGTTCTTGAAATTAACATCTGAAATTAGGTTTTCAGATTTAAATTATTTTACAGAATGTGTAAGTAAAGAAGGCTAAAAATCTTCTTTGCTCAACTGAAAGTCGCAGGAACTGCGATTTTATTTGCTATTGATTTAAAAGTTTTCTCATCTAAACACTGCTTTATAGTTAATTTAATAATTTTCAGATAAAATTGTGAGAATAGTTTGAAATGCCTTTATTCCTTAGCACTTGTGACCACATCTATAAAGTAGTTGGGAAAAAGATATTTTTAATTGTACGAAAACAGTTTTCAATTATTGCCTTTTACAATTATGGGGTATTGTTCCTCTTAAATAATAAAATTGCTATTTTTTTCTATCATTATTTTTCTCGTATGTCACGAAAATAAAGTGTGTTTATTTCTGAAAATTTTTCTTTTGAGAAAACCTACTTAAATGATCACCCTCATGTAACTGAACTCAAAAAATATACGTAAATTTTCCATAATTCATCAGTGTAAGTTATTGGATTTCAAACTTACAAATTATCGAGCCTCAAACAAATTTCAGAAGCTAAAGACAACTTAGACTGTGTGCGACGGCACGGGATTCTTTTATGAAAGTCGATTAGATAACATTCCATGAAATATAAGTCTGTTGCGTTAATCTAAATATTTGTAAGGCACGTATGAAAAAGGGACATTAATAAAATATAGGAAGGTGAAAAATGAAAAGTTTTGCAAATACTCACCAGAATAATCTCTTTTATATTTGTTCTATATTTTCTTTAGTAAGGGAAAATAATTTTAATACAGAAGATTTTTTTATTCAAATAGGTTCAACTTATATGTATTAAACAACATAGATTTTATACAAAGCAAATCAAGATGTTAATTCCTTTGTCTTAAATCTATAAATTATGAAGCGAAAATAGAATAGCATGAGAATATTTTCTTTTATTTCTTATGTTAATTACTGCATAGAAGATGCATTATTGTAAATCCAATAAAATATACCTTAAGTAAAATTTACAATAAATATTTGTTTTATGAAATCAAATATTTCGTCGTGAATTCGGTTTTCCCGGTAAGCGCATTTTTCCACATTTTTTAATTTTTCTTCCATTTATTTTAATGTTTAAATTTAAGAGACAAGTTACTTCTTCCACATTCATATTTCCTTGAAACCGAAAAACAGAAATTTTGAAGATTCTGCTGTCTTTCGGAATACAACCTTTAGGAACTCGTACAAACTGGTTTAATGGAAGACATAAAAATCAATTGAGGAAAACATTTTCAAAGATTCCCTTAATTGATTTATATTAAATAAGATAATGTAATAGTATTTACGATAGATATTAAACAAGGTAATACGGTTATTAAATGTAGTTTAATGATCGTATAAATATAAAATTATATTAAATTATATATACCGTAAAATCTCGAGTATAATACGCTCTTTTTTTTCACATTTAAATCCGCAAAAATGAGGTTTCGTATTATACTAGCGTACAAAAAAAAAGTAGTTTTAAACATTGGATAAACGAACGTACATCAGCTGTAAGACATTGTCGCAACACGAGAGCGCACGCATCTACACTCCGTGATTCATCCACCCGTTTACTAAGCAGGTATTCCTTTTAAACAAACGGAACTTCAGTTCGTATCGCACACGCG
Source organism: Dolomedes plantarius (assembly GCA_907164885.2). Classification (NCBI taxonomy): domain Eukaryota; kingdom Metazoa; phylum Arthropoda; class Arachnida; order Araneae; family Dolomedidae; genus Dolomedes; species Dolomedes plantarius. Next base: position 151,236,885 of record OU015494.1, on the reverse strand, counting down.
TCCGTTTAATAACAGATCCCTTGAAGTAGTGATAGTTCCCGTTTGTTGCAAGTACAAATTTTTTTTATTTTATTTTATTTATTTTCCTAAAATTTTCTTTAAGACGGTCCTATACGGCGGCAGAAAAATTATCAATTGCTAAACGTGAGATCGCAGTGAGAACGACATATTATGGGAGGATGGACAGTTTTCATCAAATGAGGATGATGATGGTGATATACACTCATGAACAAAAAAATTAGCGCACCAAGAAGGAGTCGTCAAAATGAAACGAAATTTTACATACGTAATGACTACTTTGATATATTTAAATGATAAGAAAATCAAAGCAAAAGGATAATTTATTTCAGAGAAAAAGGCAAAAGAACGGAGGAGTTAATACTCCGTTGGACCCCCTCTAGCGCGAATGCACGATGCGATACGATCGGGCATTGAGTCATACAAGTTCTGTATGATGTCTTGAGACATTTCGTTCCATATTTGCTGTAACCTTGCCTCTAGTTCGTTCAAACTCGCGGGATGTCCAACTCGTCGTCCCAAATGATCCCAGATATGCTCGATTGGAGACAAATCTGGGGATCGGGCAGGCCAAGGAAGGGTAGTAACAGTGCGGAGACAGTCTTGTGACCTCCTTGCCGTATGAGGCCGAGCATTGTCTTGTTGAAAAATGGCTCCTGGGAGCCGTTGCATGAGTGGCAACACATGTGGTTGCAGGATTTCATGAACATAACGCTGGGCTGTCATGGTGCCACGGAACAATACTATGGGTGACCGTGTATTGTAGGCAATGGCACCCCATACCATCACACCAGCTGTGGGAGCGATGTGTCGCTGTACAGAAAAGGCAGGATTGAAGCGTTTACCACGGGCTCTCCAAACACGAACACGATTGTCATCACTGCCGAGATTGAATATGTATTCGTCGCTAAAGACGACCTGGTTCCATTCCGCTGCAGTCCAGTTTCCTCGTGCGCGGCAAAACTCCAAACGGAGGCGTCGATGGGTGGGCGTCAAGGGCAGCACACGTAATGGGCGCCGCGATACCAACTGTCCTTCAGCCAGGCGCCTTCGTATGGTTCGAGAAGACACAGAGGCCCCTAGTGAAGGTGCTACCTGTGCCTGGATGGCGGCCGATGAAGCAGTTGGCTGTACGCGTGCATTTCTTACGATGTGGCGGTCTTCTCGACGACTGGTCTGTCGAGGGCGTCCTGAGCCTGGTCTTCGTGTACATGACATCTCTCGGGTCCACTGGTCCCAACACCTCCTCACAACACAATCAGAGCGGCCTAATTGACGAGCTACTCGCCTAGCTGATCACCCAGCTTCCATCATCCCGACGATTCTCCCCCTCTCAAACTGCGACAACTGCTTATATTGTCTTCGAACACTTCGTAATGGCATGTCTATATCAGCTCTTCCTTTGTAAATGATTCAGCACACTCAAACAAGCTTTGGTTACCTGTTTTATACTCCACAGAGTACGATGTTCAACGCCCTCTACCGGCTATACGTAATGCGCAATCACGCTGAATTTCTAATCATTTGCATATCTCCCCGACATGTACCTTCATTGCAAGTTTCGTTACGATCCCGCAATTATTTCTTGGTGCGCTAATTTTTTTGTCCATGAGTGTATATTACGACGCACCAATACTTATGACATGGACGCAACAACAATAGATGAACTGCATTCTAGTGAAAGTGATTAAGACAGATAATTTTACAGTATTGTTTGTTTTGAATAAAAATTTAAGTTTTTTTTCTACTGAATTTAATGTTTTCGTTTTGTTTTATTTCAAATTTTATTTCTGCTAATAAATATTTGTGCAATTTTTAAATAAAATATTGAAAATTTATGGGTGCGTATTATAGTCAAATTTAAATTTTTTTCCGAAAATTTCGGCAAAATCAAGCATGCGTATTATAGTCGATATTTTACGTTAATTATTATTTATGATAAATATAAATATATAAGTAACGTTTATTTTTTATTAAATACATATAAATGTAAATTTTATATTAAATAAGGTAATTTTATATAAATTACGCGCTAATAATTTATATAAAATTACCTTTACCAGGGCATTCTATACTTAAAATAAAATTAAAGAAAACTCTATGATTACTAAGTTACAACGTTCAATATAACAAGGTTACAAGTGTTAAAAATCTTTTCATAATTGTTTTTATTGCGGAGTGGAAAGTTGATAATAGATTTAATCCAAAATAAATAAGGAAAATTTTCATAAAATTTAATGTTTATTTTTATCACATGTAGAAATAGCAATTTGGATATTTATAAAGAGCAGGAGAATTCAGTTGATAACAGTAATTCAAGAGAATGCATGTTAATTTTAATGGCAGAAAGTCTTGTTGTTGACCACTGTTTTCCTACTCTTATCTTGTACTCGCTAGGAGCAGATGACTTTCATTTTGACATGGTCAAAGGAGTTTCTGCTTAAATGTTAAAAAAAAAATAGTATTGGTTATTTCAATTAGCTACAAAATATTCTCGCGCTTATTTCTGATTTAATTTATAACTAGTAAGTGATTTTTCTAAGTTTATTAAGTTATATTTAAATTTAGGAGTAGACTTACAAGTCTTAAAAAATTTAAATTTTGAAATTTATGTCCTCACATTATAGTTTAAGCAACTCTATGATGTTTTAAAAACCCTCTGTAGACTGTCTCCGTAGGTTGCCCTCTAGTCATTATACAAAGGACTTTTATACAGGAGACAAAAATTCGGTCTGAAAATTATGCATATGAACTTTAAACAAAGAATTTCATAAAAGATCCTGTACCTAAGCAAGTTACTTTATGAGGCTGAAACCTTTCTGAATACGCTTTTAAAACAAACAGATGCAGATGCACAACATTTAAATAATTCCTGTAAATGAATTAATTTAAGAACACAAAAGTCGTATGCACATTCTTGTGACGGGTAAACCATATTAATTTTTAGCGTATATGTCAAAATTTCTTAGAAAATTGTACATATACAATCATAAACATGAGCAGCTCTTGTTCTTTTATCCTTTTTCTACTGATTAATTAGAGAGAAAAGTAGCAAATATACAAAATAATCACAGCAGTTCTATCCATTATTATGACAACCAAGACATTTTTTTGTCATGAAATTTTAATCACTCCTTTTATAACCCAATCTCTAGTGTGCGCGCATGAAAGTTCCCAATTTGTATGTTACAGCGAAAAGAAACAAAGACGTATAATTTCGCTAAGAAGCCTATTTTTATGTTTTTGTGTGACTTTATTTGTTGTAAAAAAATGGAAACCATTATGTAAAAATGAGCATGATAAAAAGATTAGAAAAAATACTTGATTTGCCGCAAGAAATTAACTATAACCGCAGCCAAAAACATAAAGTGGGAATATACGAGAAGAAAATTTCTTTTCTTCTGCAGAATAACGCATTTCGATTTAAACAGATACATTACGACACAGGGAGGAAATAAATTAAAGCAAATGCGGGCATAATGAATTTTGATTCTTTTTCTTTGCAACAGCTATTACAAAAAATGCTTCTAGCGGAAATTTTAAATGTCCATTACGAACGGATTTTTAAGGATATTTAAGTGAGAGTAAGTTTCCCCTCTTTAGTATTCATTTCTTTCAAGTAATCTTTGTTAAAATTAAACTATTTATATGCTGGTTTACTAGAAAATGTTTCAGTGGTATTAAATTCATATAATTTAAGATGAGAAAGAATTTCGGCACACTTTGCATTATCAAAATATTTTAAAACTATTTCAAATATACATTTAATTATTGTAATTTGTGGTTATTTATGTGCTTATTGCGTAACAAATTATCATCGTTTTAAAAGCTGTATGAAATGATGGCTATTAATAGAATATATTCAATTTCGATTCTAAAATATGCTACATTAACTTCGTATATTTTCCCATCAGTGTTTAAATATACTTATTTTTTTAAGAGAGAAAGAGTATGTCTTATTAACTTTTTATTCATGCATGTTCTGAAAAAAGCATGTCAATTTGAGATTTACGGGTTTTTTTAACCGATGAAGATTTACCCTTTTGTAAGTGCTTTAAAGTTGCTTTATGAGACATTTACCTATCTTTAGATGGAAATAAATTAGATTTTCTGGAAGAAGTTAAAATTTTTTGAGCAATCTCTTAAAATTTCTTTTATGCTTTAAACAGATAATTACACCTGTAATGAGTAAAATTATGTGCATCAGGTTGAATATTAGTTTGAAATACCATTAATCTTTCCACTTAAAAAATGTACCTTGAAGTACTTTTCTCTCTTCTGAAGGTTAGAACAAAATGCCCAAAAATTCTCCAAGAAATGTTCTATATACTTTCAGAACTAGAAAAAAAAATCTCATGCACTCGTTAAGTAAAACTACAAATAATAATTTGAGTTAAAATTGAGTTATAAACATGAGAAGATCTAATCCTTTTTATCATCTTACAGAATTGAAAATTATATAAATGATTCCTAAAATATTATCCTGGCAAACAAGGGTTTCTATTAATTAAAGAATCCTTAAACTTTGCGATTAGGGGGGTAGAATAAAGTAAATTGTTAATCTAAAAATTTACTGTTGTATATATATTTTATTTTCAGATTGTGCAAATGTCTCACGACAAGTGCATCCAAATAAAAAAAAAATAGTGTTGCTCTTATTCTCTGTTTTCTTCTGAATGAATGAGTAAATTATGTAACGTGGGTGTAAAACTAATATGTTAAATTTTCCTGAACATTCTAATTACTGAACAGAATTAGTAATGTTTTATATATCATATAAAGTCCTCAAAGAACTAATACAAATCGGATATCTGGCAGAACCACTGGTTCCTTTTATAGCTGTCATGATTTAAGCTGTTAACGCTATGACTTTTATAATATTTTAAATACATTTTATGCATGGTAGCTATAATTAATGTCACATAATACTAATTAGAAATTTATAGAATCAGAATTGAATTCTATTAAATATTTTTACTTATTCAGTTATAATTTATTGATTGTTTATAAAGAGGTGAGTAATATAAATATATATATATATATATATATGTGTGTGTGTGTGTGTGTGTGTGAGAGAGAGAGGGAGGTTTTTCTTAAATTTAAGGCTCTTAAATCCAAGTTTGTGTTCTATGATAAGACTCAGCAGTATTGATAAAAATTGTGCTTCTTCTTTTGGCCTGTAGCCAAACGCTGGCGCGCTCTCGCACCAAATGGTACGTGATTAGAGAAGCGATTCACAAAGGATATGGTTAGTTGCCTATTTTCAATTTAAGATATTTCTGCTTGCTAACTTCTAGCAACTGTGATTAGCTCAGAGTTTTTCTATGAAAATCTACTTTTTATCTTCTCTTTCTAACATTCCAACTCAAAGACTCGGGAAATCCGAGAAAAGAAATTTCGGTGGGGGTAAAAAACATTATTTTTTTAACATTAGTTCCAGAAATCATACGATGAAGATTTATGTGGCACTATATTTTGAATTAGACTTTCATGAATTAACTCATTTCATCAACAAACTGCACATTTTTATTTCTGAAACAGTGGGATAAATGCATGCATTGTAATGAATGAAACGTTGATGAAAAGCTATAAACTTATTTCACTCATTGTTCAACTTCTGTTGCCACAAGAAAGCTTATAATGTAATGAAAAGGACATTGTATTAATTCGTTACCCTATATTCTTTTGCTCTTATTTTTAGCCACATGGCTACGCAACGAGTATTACATATTAATTTCAGCCCCAGAAATGATTATTCATATTTTTTACTACGCCTTTATGTCTTCTTTGAATTATTTCTTTATATATCTGAAGTGAAAATCAAGACCCTCACAAAAAAAATAATTCTATTCTTCAATGAATATATACGTTAAATTGATTATATTTAATTCTTTAAGGCGTTATGACTATATACAAATCTTTTACGTAACATAACACCCATACTTAATAGAGTTATATTTTCCTAACCAATCAATCTATTCAGCTTGGTTTACGTGTAAAAGAATGCGTGCACTATTAATCTTGAAGTAAAAGATAAAACAATTTAAACTTGTTTGCTCTCTTAGGCATCAATAACTGCCAACAAACATAGGTATGAATGCTTAAATACACAGAAGAAATTTTTATAAGGAATATACTCTTCAAACGCTTGTAATGTAGATTCTTTCGTAATTTGTAATTTTGGGTAAACTAATCCCAGAACTACCTAATTAAATTAATATATACAAGATCTTCGAGGTAAGAGCTAAAGTAAAGTCTAACTTAACACATTTTTCACCGGCAATTTTGTATAAATATATATGCAAGTCACCGACAAAAACTGGAATTTTGGAAAAAAGTAAGCATTTTTATTTTCTGAAATTTGTTTTCTTTATATGTGATGAGGGTCTGAGATTTACAGTTTAAATGATAAAAATGTGATTATTTGCCTGAAACTCATTCAGGTCATAGTAAAAGTAGTTTTCAAGTAAAACAATGTTCCGATGATCAAAAATTTCTCCAATATAACTTTCCTTCATATCAAATTGTCTTCAACATTTGTGTGTAATAACACGAGTTTACTCGTTATCGGTCAACAATGTGTTGAACTGAACTTGATTTGACTACACGTAGAATTCTACTTACAGCCAAAATTAAAATTCCTGCTTGAAATCTGTAATTTCAAAGGGGATTCGCCAATTAGAAAGACGCCCGTGAAAGACTTAAACCCTATCTTCTGTAACAAAAAAAAAATCATCGAAATTATGTGAGTAAGGATTTTCTTCAAGGAGAGTTTTCGAAAGTAAATATAAAACCAATGATGACAGCATTGTGATTCAACATCTTTATCTACAGCTACCAAGTCTGCATTGATATCATATTTATACATGAGAATTTAACACCTAATGAAGAAGAAACAAGATCACCTTCCCCAATAGCTGTCTCGTTTAAGACAAGATAAACATGCAAGTTATTTAAAATAATATTCTTCCTTAAAAACATTAACCTTAATTATATTTTATGTGTACCTTCCCTTTCAACACAAAGAATTTTAATATTTAAATCCTTTCTACACTTAGGGCCTGTTCACATAGGAGTCCGTTGCGTTGCGTTAAGGAAAAGATGACGTTGAGATGAAAATAAACCAATCATAGACCTCCAAACGATTAGCAATGAAATTTTTAACGCCTATAATTGGTTTATTTTTTACTCAACGTCATCTTTTCCTTAACGCTACGCAACGGACTCCTATGTGAACAGGCCCTTACTGGAGTCGATCAATATAGACATTTTTATGAAAATTCATGCATATAGAAAAAAGTAATATGAAGTGCTTACGTTTGTATTGAGAAACCATCATATGAGGTGGTAAAAAGATCCATGGACGAAAAAATTTTCAAACAGCATCCTTCATACTTGTACTAACGAGCATGTTCTTTTATTATGGAATAATTAAAATTGACCTCAAAGGATATTGTTTCTTGCATTTAATTTAGAACGCGTTAGAATGAAAAGTAATCCAGCAACTTCAAATCCTTCCATTTACCTCTCCTAATGTAGAATTAGAACTAAATGCAGAACAATGCCACAAATGCAAGATGGAAATAATTTTAGCGGTTATATGTCACAAACTGTTGCATGCAATCTGTATTTTACAGCGTAGCCATTTTAGGGTGTGAAAACGTGCTTTATTCGCTCCGGAATTCGTACGTGCGTCAATGAACTACTCTCCGTGTTTCATTAATTTTGCAACAGGAATTAAGAATCCCCAGAGTTGCAAAATTACAAAATCTTCACCGCAGTTAAAAGAATTTCGAATGCAATAGTCTCCTTGAAAAATGTGAATTATAATTGCCTCCGATTATAAAAACAAGATAATTTCACAGACAGGTTCCTGATTTGAATACATCACGAAATATATCATTTCGAGTTTTCTTCAGCTTTGTGAACTATATGAATCATCATTAACAGATCTACCAACCTAGTTACAATTTGATATATTAAAGTGGTCAGAGTTTCAAATAACTCTAAGGGTGAAATGAGAAAATATTTACCACAAAATAAACTTTCATATTTACAACTCAATATGTATAAAAACTTTACGAGTAAGTACTAAAAATATTTACCAAAAGTTGTAACATCGATGTATTCCTTGCTTTAATTCCAGTACCGCTGTTTTATCTTGGAATTTAAATTTAAATATACGTTATAAACACTTATATGTAAAACAAAGTATAATTTTATTGGTCTCACGTGTCCACAATAGCCCCTTTCATAGATTTTATTAGTTTGATAACTTTAATAAGCATAACAAATATTATACAATTGATTTAATACTAATGTAACACATAATACAGAATTCTGAAGTAAGTTTAAACCATATTCTGAATTAGTAACATTTTTTATCAAAATGTTTAAAAGTAATTCATTCTTGTACTCCCTCAAGAAATCATTTACGATAGCGTAATTTCTTCTTATAAAAATTAAATCCTGACAAAAATTAAAGAAATATCGCCTAAAAACTCTTAACACTAAAACATCGTATAGGTTACGTTAGATCAACATTTAAGCTAGACCTTCTAGTGAACGCCGGAGTGAGGGAGAATTTTATTGCCTAAAATGTTGAGATTCCGAGGAGCACAGTAAAATGGAGATTAAGAGAAGTGACATGAAGTTTTGCAAAAGGAGTGGACGACCAGTGAGACCGTTAGATCAGTGTTCAAGAGGCTGTCAAGAGTGTCGCTGGATAAGGCTGGTCCTGATTACGTAATCCCCGAGGCGGTTTTTAGAAATGGCCATTTTGTTGTCAATTTCTGCGTTTCTCCCATAGATGGGTAAAAAATTACGATTCTCGTTTTGTTTCCGCCCTGGCTAACGTTTGGCTTTGCGACGGCAGAAAGCTTAATGGTTCTGCACCAGAGGTTTTGACTAATCCAATTGGATTATTTGCTGCGTATATGTCTTCCAAACGCAGCCATTTACTGTGCCTAAGCAGTTCCCTCTCAATATTGCAGTTCATTTGTCTTGACTCGCCAAAAATGTGTCGGTGTTTTGGCCCCTTGTTCCTTTTGGCTTAATTCTGTACCTCATTTTGGTAGAACTCATACACCATAGTGCTAAGAAACCATATTTTTATTGTGTTTAAAGTGTTGTCTTTTCTCTACTAATTATCTTATCTGTCATTGGCCCTGCACTATTCTTCACAAGGTCATTACCCGCTACCATTGTTGAGGTAGCCCATATTACCGAGTTGTATTTTTCTTCCGATTATGTCATGCTGTTCTGAGGTGTTGGTTTGTCACTTGCATATGCTATTGTTTGTAAAAGGGCTGCAATTCACTGAAGTATACGATTTCGTGCTTTAGTCCCCGAACATCTCTCCTAAACCACAGTTTTTGCTTTCTAAATCGTTTTAGGGTTCTCATTCACCCGTTCAGGTAGGCGGTCACTAGCGTAGAAATTAAGGCCATTACTTCAAGATTTCTTGCAGTCCTATAATCCTAAACATCTTATAAACACCTACCTGTGTGCTTCTTCCTAGTTTGAAAACTTTTTTTTCTCTCGCAACATGTGTTCATTTCCTTAGACGGTAATTTTTACTCTCTTCTGTATTAAGCCTTGGGTTGATACCTTTGTCAAGAATGCCTTGGGTCAAGATACTTGACAAGTAGCTTCAAAAGTCACCAAATTACGAAAGCTCATGTTCTATGAACTAATAAAGGTCGTTTAAACCAGCAAAAAGCGACTTATTTTAAAATATTTAAGTAGAGTATAGTAGTTAAAAAAGTATAGAAAAGATCAGAATTTAAAATTTATTAGTAATATTTACATTATCTACAAATTTACAACAATATATTCCGAGGAACTTCTATTTTACTGATATCATACGTAATCTTGAACGTATAAAAAGTTGATTTGTTTTCAATAAATCGTTCATCATTGTCCGTTGTTGAGCATGAAAGGAAAAAGACCTATTGAAACTCAATTTCAAGAAAGCTGTCTTTCAAGCAATGTCTCATAAGAATATTTTTTGTCGCTAAAAATCAATAAGTTCACTCTAAGCAAATCATATCTCATTTCCTTTAATGTATGTTTGAAGTAAATGGAAAGAGCTAAAGAATCTATATAAGTTTGAATGTGAATTTTTAGGTGAAGTTTCGTTTAAATATATGCTTTTCGTTGGTAAAATACAATTTTTACTCTTTTTGGCGAGAATCGTCAAAAGTAAAATGAACATAGAGAAAGAAAATATAATAAAATATATTTGGAAAAAAATCTTGAGAGCATTTTTATGCCTTTTTTTATTTTTGAAATGATATGAAATACTTGGAAAAGGAAAATGTTCTACAATCCTCTTTTCAACATTTCACTCATTGAAATCAATATAAAGTGGATATTCGGAAAACTATAACATTCAACTTCTTCGTGACCATATGTGCCGTATAAACAAGTCAAATATATACTATAATTCTGCAGTCACATATTTTTTTTTCTTTTCATGTTGTCAACACGGTAATAGAACTACCCTCTAAACGCATATATCAAGATACTTGTCATAGAAAGATGAACATAACAAATAATCATCGTCCTAATATCCAAAGTAATCAGATTTTTCGAGGAGGAAAAATATAACGTATTTCACAATGGAAAAAATTAAAGATCTTACATTAGATTTTAAATATAAAATATAGCTTCTGTTTTAGGAAAATTCTGTCATTAATATCACGAGGAATCTGATTGAAAAACATATTTCTTTTTGAAGGGGGATGGGTATTTTTTAAAACGGAAGAAAAATGAAGGCATATGTTTCTTTTTGCATGTTAATGGATTGGTCCACATTCAAAATCATCTCCACCCAACATATAAGTAACGCCGGTTTCTCGTTCTTACGCATATATAGGATATCTAGTTTATTTTAAAAATTCAGAAAAGCAATTTTTCGTGCGATAATAGATGTTTTTGATTAAAAAGTTCGTGTAGAAGTCACTAAATTACGTAGAAATAAATGAGCTGGATAAAAAAGAATTAGTCACCTGATTTTCCATCGACCTTTAAAATAACGTGCTTACTTGGTTAATTAGGTTAATTGCATGTTTTAATATTTTGTTACTTATTTCAATACGTGTTCGTGCCTTTTCAGCACCGACGTTCCTCATACCCCACAAAAAGACATGATCCTTCTTCGGGAAAAGCTGTATTTTTATAACGACCGAAACCATCTCAAAGCATAATTTAGTTCTTATTAAAGGGATGGTGGACTTTCAAATTACCAAAAATCGAACAAAAATTGGAATTTTTTAGGGGTGTATTAATATTTTTTAAATATGTAAATATTGCAATAAAAACATTTAAAATATGTAATAAAAATTAAAAAGAAAACTTGGTGGCTTTAGAAAAGTAAATATTAAAAGTAGGTGAAAAAATATCTGTTAAATGGCTTTTTCACAAAATGCGTAATTTCCAAATTTGCAAGTCTTTGAAATGCTCCTTGCGTCATAAATTTTGACGCAATTTTATAAAATTTATAATAAAGACTGCTCTAATACATAGAAATAAAGTTATGTATCCATTTCAGGTTTCGACATGATTCAAATTATCAAAGTTTAACTTAAGTGTAGAAAAGTACAAAAAAATTCCTGAAAATTCAGAGTACAAGCATAAAAATATTTACTAAAAATTAACTATTCAACTAAAGCACAAAGTAATACATCACTCTGTTCAAAATGTATTTGTAAGTAATATAAATGAAAATTAAGAGGTAAAGTAAAAAATTGGATCGCAAGGAGCATTTTTGAAAAACATAGTAAAAATTTCAATTTTTATAACAGAGAAAAACTTTTAAGTATTTATAAAATTTTATAAGGTGTTTGATATAATTATGCTTCAATGAATATATGTGCAAAATTTCATATCTCTGAGGTAAAAATTTCAAAATCTCTTTGTAATGTCCACCATCCTCTTAACTTTATTGACTTTTGGAGGAACTTCAACTCTGAATGAAATCTTAATCAAATGTCTTCCTTGACTCCGACGGCGACCTAAAGTTAAAAATGGGCGCATATGCCAAAGCAAGTGTCTAGCCAGCGTTAACAGCTAAATATCATGAACTTCTTCAAACATATGATAAATGTAAACACTTTAATTTATCCTTCATATACAACTAATTTATTAAGGACACACGCATGTTTGAAAAAAGTAATTGAAAATCTAATAAAGGTAGATGTAAATTTTACTGATAGGAAGAGTACATATTTGACATGTATTTTTAATTTTCTTCTATTGTATGAAATATAAACTGCTTGGAAATAAAATACTTAAATGTTGAAAAAAATCTCTCTGATACCAGTTGTTATTATGAATAAAATTTATTAATATATTTCAAGCAATTATTCTCGCATTATTTACATAACTTCGTAGACTTGTGAATAGCATGTAGAAATATTTCATGGAATGAATTAGATCTTGTTGCCATTAATCTGCATTTATAAATATCTCCATATTTTAACCACTTATTCTGCAGTCTACAGTTAAGCCCTGGCATTTGCAGAAAGGAATACGTTATTCAGAGAGAAATTCTATTATAACGTTAATCTCATGCAAAGCATAAACGTGTTCCCCACACGACCAAATAAACTATGCATAGGTTTGCATTTTGATTTAAAGAATTTTCTCCCAACAGCATAATAAAGCAGTTTTATCGAAAGAACAGTAAAAATCCATTTTGCAATGTAGAAATGCCACTAAATGTGTGCAGAATTTGCAATTATTATGGCTCAGAACAGAATGCGAATATTTTTTCTCCCCTTTTTTAGCATGCAAAGAGATAATTTAAAAGTTAAATATTCTAAGAAAAAAATTAAACAAAAGATAAGATTTGAAGAAAAGTCTTGTTTAATATCAAGGATTTTTGATTTAATCTCCAAACACATTAGCACCTACTGTTCGTCACTTTGTTCATGCAACAGCAGAATATTCAGTAATAAGAATTAAGTTAAAAAGTAATGTATATAATTAACAATAATTTGTTTTAAATATAATTTTAGATATAAATACTTTAGATTTGCATTTAATTTCTAAATTTAAATGCATTATTATAAAGTGTACAGGTTATTTACATTTAAATTGATGCCCTTGCTTCTTTAATATTCTCTAATTTATTATTATAATCTTCCCCTTTTATCCTAAAATTTAATAATTAATTTAAATTTAAGATTAAATAGATTGACGAAATTAAAATATAGAGGTATTGAAATTTATTCTTTGGGGATTGGATAAATGACGCTTAATTTTTTTTAAATGTTAATTCATAAGCATGAAATTTGTTATAATATTCCCTACTGGAGTAACAGTCTGAAAACTTGTCGGAAAGTTACTGTTTTTCATTCACTTGTGTACTTCCCGGATTGTAGAAAGAGCGTTAACCTGGTAAAAGAAAAAGTAATATGTTTTAACAGGTACCCGACAAATAGCTTCGCACAAGAGGCAAAAGAGGGTAAAATTGCTATTGCTTGGTACATTACGGAAGTTCAAAATATGTCTTAATATTTATTTGACATCAACATTACCTTTAATTTTTTAAATGAGAGGAATCAATAGCTGTTATCACTCTGAGAGTATTAGAGACCTGACAACCACTTGGATTTTTAAAAGCTTCTTTTTATTACAATAAACAATAATTCCGATGAAAATTTTCACTCAACAGGAGCAATTTAATCTGAACTACAGTCTACAGTTTAATCTGAACTACAGATTGCCTAGTAGCCGTGAAGTTAAGAGTTCCCTTTTACGAATCTTATTTGTAAAGAAGTTTTACCGGAAAATATAGTACTGAGAAGTTTCTATGGTAGTACAAATTACTGAAAAATAAATTTTCTCACAGTAATGTATGGATTAATATGTATCTTCCCTCTTCAATCAATCATTCAATCTAATCAAACTACTGTTTAAAATTACATTCTACGTCAGTTATAAAAATAAAATAAATTAACGAATTAAAAATTGTATTATGAAAGATGTATTATTCGTCCTTTTACCTTTTGCAGAACCTTTTATTCAGTTCCAGGAGTACCTCAAGATTTTCAACCATTTCAGATTGCTATAAAAACTCGTGTAAGATACGATGCTTAATACCCCAATTTTGAGGCAGGTTTGACAGCATCTGGGATTAAAAATAATATTAATTGTTAAAAACCTCATATAAGTCAAACAAACAATCTCTTTACTGAGTTAAAGTGCAAAGTCCGAATGACTATCATATAATTAAAAGGCTTTTCTAACCCTTTAACTCCTTTCATTTTGCTAATTCCATGCTAAGTCTGGACTTAGAAAAGAATCCTCATATGCATGGTGACCAATCCCATTAATCGAGTTCATAAAAGAGTTCCTTTAAGTCTATTACATAAAATACTTAACTGTAAAATTTCTTACACAAAACCACCGACTGTAAAATTTCTTACGCAAAATTCTTACATCAATGACACGTATTTAATCCTTTTTCTTTGGTCAATGACTACTACTCAATGTAGTAGTCATTTCTCAATTAAGAAATAGTAATGTAGAAATTTCTCAATTTTCTCAAAGAAACGCTGTTAAAAATTAACTGTATGTCTCTACAAAGCTGTCACGCATATGAAAAGGTTCAAAACGATAACTGGAAAAATTTTAGTTTTTAAAATGTGAACATAAAATAAACTTTAAATAGCAAAATATCTCATATTACATATATGACTTATATACTTGTCTAAGGAAGGATTCCAAAAAATATTCCCCATTTTACAGGCACTATATACAAGCATTTTATGCCGGCATACACACAGAGACTAGTCCTGCACTCTCATAGGAAATAAGCAAATAATTCATGCCAATTTGTTTCCCTTCTCGAACCCTTACTACATACACAACTTTCCTTTCATGCTGCCGACTCCCCACTCCCCACTGAACATCATAAAAAAATACCGACACACATAATGAGCCATTTCCTCTCTCCCCAAAGATTTCAAATGTTATGGTATTGTGAAAAAGCATAGGGCATTATTAAATTTATTTAAATTTTCACGTAAGATACATTTCGATGCAGTTGCATGCATAAAGCAGTATGCAATGCCGAGTCTGAAGGAAATAAACCACTTTTAATTTTAGGTCGCTTTGTGAGAATTTGCTGAGCTCATGAACTCATTTGAAATGTTCTTAAGGCATAAAAAGGGGGAACGATATAAATAAATATAACATTGTGCGTGTTTACTCTTCGAATTTAATGGCGTTATATATGTTAGAGTATTCAAAGTAGCAGCGTTAGTTTAATCGTTGGTCGCTATTCATAAAAAATTATGCACAAGTATCATTCATAAAAAGAGTAGTAAAAGGAATGTGAACAGAATATATGCATATTATACATATTATTTGTATTAGATTCATAATTACATAATAAGCATTTCATAATAAGTAGCTGAGTCTCCAAATAAAGAAATCTCATCATTTCATTTTAAAAACTTTGTTAAAAGGAATTTCCTTACATTAACATTAATGTAAAATATTTTATATTTTAATTAGTGAACATTAGTTTAGTGAATCCAAGGTGCAAAAGCTTAATGTAATAAAATCAAAGCGATTACAAAAGTGAAACAAATGTCTGCAATGCTATATGTTATAATGGAACATCGGTATTGTCCAAGGGAATCCATTTCGCATAAATGAAAATCATTTTATGACTAAAGAGTTAAAATTAACAAAACAACAAATATTATGAACAGAACTGATACTAACAATTTAGATATACGAGTATTTTAAACTAATACATTAACAACGCAGAGTTACATTAAACTTGAAAATTAAATTACTCAAAGGAAACTGCATCTTGTACAAACGAATGAGGTTCAAAAATAATAAATTATAAATATTTACATGCTTCTCATCCCATGATCATTGCGAATGAACTGAAGTTTCATAAATATAGTCTGTAAAAGTTTCTTATAAAAAGCCTTTTCTTCATAAAAACATTAGAATTTTTATGAATAAAATTTATTTATTAACCATCCCCTTGCTCTACATCAGGGGTTTCCAACCTTCCAGGCTCTGTGCCCCCATTTGAACACTGATGTGAGGTCACGCCTCCCCCCCCCACCACCACCACCATATGTGGTCAATACAAGTAGCACGATCGGAATTTGTAACTGAAGCTGGTTATTAAATGAAAATATAGAATAGATAATTTCATACACAAAATTTAATATTACTACTCATATCTTAATTTGGAACATATTATTATTATTAGAACATATGAAATCAAAGAATTAAATACAGATCAAATATACTTGAGGTAATCAAGGATCTAGGTGAGGTTGGCATGTAATACCAGCCACTTTCACAACATTAATGAGAGGGCTGGCACTGTTTGTCCTTGACAAGTTTTTGAATATTAGGTTGTAACTGTGACAAAGCACACCTCAGGTCACTTTCAACGTCCAGCTTTGCTCGATATTTTGACTTTATGTATGCTAATGCTAAAAATCCAGATTCACAAAGATATGTGGATGAAAATTGCACTAACAACCTCAAAGCTTTCAAAGCAACTTCTGGGTAAACAGGAAAATAGCGTAACCAAAAATTTTCAACATCCATGTTTTCGAATTTCACGTTTTCTTGAGAGTCACATTTTAAGTCGATTTCCTGTTCCTGAATATGATCAGGAAGTATATCCACATCGATTTTAAAAAGGATCTCTTGTCAACTTAAACTCCCAGTTCTCTGCACTAATATCTGGAAAATAGTCTGCAATTTCATTTTGCAGTGCTACCAAATGCCCTGATATAAGGTCCTTCAATTCATTTATCTGTTGCAATGGGAGATTTTTTTTTATCATCGAGGAGGTCGTTCAGTCTTGGAAAGGATGAAAAGTTTGGCTCTGAACTCTGAAGACGGCGTCGCCAAAGAGTTATCTTTTCTGTGAAACCCTTAACTGCATCATAAGTCTTCAGAATTTTTTTCTGACATTGTAGCTACGACAATTATTGTGTGCGACAATTATTGTGTTCGTATGTCGAAAATACGTTACGGTTACATTGTGACCGCAAAATTGAGTACAGTAAATTACAGTTAGTTTTACTTTTTATTTTTTTCTTAAACTCACGCCTCCTTTGAAATTCTTCTACGCCTCCCCAGGGGGGCGCGCCCCCCAGTTTGAGAACCGCTGCTCTACATGATCAATTTACTTACCAAAAAAGATTAAAAAAATTTGAGACGCAAAACTATGTACGAAAGCTTTTTATCAGTCAAATGGTAACGAAAAATTCAAAACTTTTATAAAGGTAAAATAAAATTAATTTAGTAGGAATTACTTTAGTAGGAATTACGTAAGTTCAGTATCAATTGTCATGTAAAAAACGCTGAAAATGATGATTCCCCGAAATTTTCATTAAGAGTATATACGTAGTCAAGGTGATTACACAGTCGCGTTGTCAGTATTTCTTAGAAATTTCCCTAATGTACTGGAAAACAATTATCAGACGAGGCGTGTCGAAAGCAAAAGGATTCTGCAAATGCTAACTGTTCTTCAAATTAACTACAAATATTTCTGAATCTTTTAATTTTAAACAGAGTAAAATGTTTACATCAAACACAAGGAGGGGGTAAAACGTAATTCAGTAAACTGACAAATTTTATTGGATTTACACAAATAATGACACGATAATGAAAACATTTTTAGAGGTTATTATTGTGTTACAATTATTTTGAAATCTGTTATAAAGAAGTAAACACAAATTTAATTCATTTGAGCAAACTACTCAGGATATTTTAAAGCTGTTATCAGATAAGATATTTTATGAGAAACCTTGAAGTGTTAATTGAAGTCGATCACATTTTCATTGGCCTTTACTTAAATGTTGTCAAGGTCATGAGAAAGGAAAATATTATTATGAAAATATATTTTGTAATTTGTTTCATAGAACTTTGAAAATTCGCAAACTTCAATTTTCCAATGAAATTTATCAGTGAAATCTATACAAATAAGTATTACTTTTAAACTATATCAGTCCTGTTGATTCTGAAGCAGTTCAGACATCTTATGCAACCGGCGTAAAATATTTTATTAATTAATACAAACTTCAATTGATCAAAATGTTTAAGATTAATAAGAACCTGCTAACGTTTTGTCTCATGTTATTCTTTTGTACCAGTAATAACGCGATCATTGAAACTATTAGGATTTTAACTCTATGTATTACTGTAATGCGTTTTACTTTCAAATCTTTTATTTAAAAAAATAGAAGATCATAAAATGTGGGTTTATGGAATATACTAGTTTATACCTTCTGCCAACTGATACCGTAGCTGCCTTACCCCATTCTTCTACCGATATTGCAAGGAAATTAACCTGCTTTTCTAAACATGATATCAAATCGAACACACGTTTCTGTCGTAGCTATGAAATTTTTTCTTGTGAAAGAATTTCGTTTTAATGTTAAACACAATATTTATTCTTTCATTAAAATAACTAGTGTATTTTTAATCATTTAATTAAAGCAGTTTATTACACTGTATATTTTCGCAAAAACTTGAGTGAGTGGGAAGTGGTACATTCAAAAGGACATATTGGCAAGGCTCTTCTCTTTAAAGGTCAACAAACCTGTAATGCAAGCAAGAACTCCGGTTCGAATCTTAGAGAAAGTAGTTTTTTAAAGGTAAAGAAAGGATGTGAGAGGAAATGTGTGGTAAATATTAAGTCATTATGAACTTCAAAAATTTATGAGAATTTTTTTATAATTATCATGAAAAAAAATAGAATTTTGCAAAAGCCATTTTTTTATGTATAGAATTCTCAGCTCCTAGAAAATCATAGTTAAAAAGTCTCTCTTTTTTTTAAATCATAAAGTTTTGTTAAAATATTCCCCATTCATATCATTTACGGCAGCACTGTAGAAAACTGTAGCTACAAAGTCGGTAACTATAAAGATACGACTGCATGCAAGGGAGGTATAGATTTTAGAAGGGTACGTTATAGTCTTTCAATCTCTAGTTGAGTATATTCATTTTGTCTATCTTATCCGTATATTAGCTTTAATTTCAGGAAAATAGTGGAACTGTAAAATCTGCCTTGCATCCTTAAAAGTATTTAAGGTATTTTATATTACCATGATATTATAGGTTTAAATAATAAATGAAGTAATATTTATTAACTTTAAGTAAATGTATCAATTATTTTATGTAAAAAAATCTTTAAAGCTTTTAATCTATTGGTATAATTTGAATTTAAGTAAGAAACTGACACTTTAAAATTGGATGTAATCATGTAACAACAAGAACGTATTTTTAAATAAAAGATATTAAAATGAATTTAGGGGTGATCCTAATATTTTTAAAACAAAGGAATTTCAAATGTCTCTGAATTTATTAACCTCATTAGATAAAAATTTATTACATGAAAAAATAGTAATATCTCATTTAGAAATTAAATGGCTTCCAAAACTTTAATGTGAAATAATGAAATTATACAAAAAAATATCCTTTTTACGAACATGTCAAAAAAATTACTGCACAATTTCATTCATAAAAATTATGCAAAATAAAGTTATGTTGCAAAAATTTACATAAACTTTGCTCCATGTACACGTAAGGCACGTCTTCAAAATAATATAATGTAACACTTGAGAAAACAAAAACTATTCTTTTAAGAAATAGTATCTTGATTTGTAACTCCTTAATGCAAGTATTTATTCTGATTTTGGGGGGACATCAAAAAATTATTGT
This sequence comes from Dolomedes plantarius, assembly GCA_907164885.2. Taxonomy (NCBI): domain Eukaryota; kingdom Metazoa; phylum Arthropoda; class Arachnida; order Araneae; family Dolomedidae; genus Dolomedes; species Dolomedes plantarius. Next base: position 151,217,145 of record OU015494.1, on the reverse strand, counting down.
TTCATGTTGTTTCCTTTCAAAAATTCTAATAAATAAATGTTATTATTCAAGATCGACTCAAAATAATTATTTTCCATTACTTATAAAACTGCTGTAAGTTATTGTTTTACCTTATCAATGAATAGGCTCTAGAAATATACATAATCGATGACAGATTAAAATAATAATTCATACGTAATTCTAGATTCTAGAAACTATAACTCACTCGAATAACAATAGAAACTTCTCCTGTTTCTGGTTATTTTTTCCGCTAAGAGATGCATTTAACATTATCTTTATGCACATTTATCAATAGCTTATAAATAAACATTGATCAAGAAAAAATAAAATATTAGATTGTATTTCTTTTAATTCAGCTTAGGTTATTAAAATGTGAATTGTACTTACTGGCGATATCACTTCATCTAATGCAAAATTAATTAAATTTTGAAAATTTGAGTACTACACAAGTTTTTCTTCGTTTAATGTTATTTTTCAAAGACCTTTACAATATTTACCTTTCAATATTACCAAATGAATCATAAAAAATCTTTCTGCAGCTCTCAGGGGTGTAAGTTTTGAAACAAAGAACTTACCTGAACGTGTTTAAGTGAGCAATAAAGATGCCACGAAGAAATATTTTCTTCTTTTCATTATTGCTGCTTTAATTTTGTGAAAAGCCATCGAAACATTCAAGAGGTTTGATAAGAAAGATGAATTAAGAAAGGGTTAGAAGCATTGTTTGCTTTAATAATTTGTATGAATGACGTTTAAAACTTGCAGTTTATTTACTCAAAATAAAAGAACACTGTTTTTCTATAATTCTTTACTTTAATTCTTTACTAAGGGAAACTTCATATAGTATAACTAGAATAATAAGCACTTATAAATTAGAACTTTGAGAAGGGCTTAAGTAATTTTTTTATTAATATAATATTTTAAAGAGAAAAAGTATTTTATTTTAGAAAGTGTAAACATTTAGCAGATTACAAGATACATATTTCAGGAATATATACCTATATCCATTAAGTAAAAACAAAGCAGTTTTATAAAACGTTTTGTACTTTTGTAAACATTTTCAAGATTATTGTAATAATCAGGTTGATCTTCAGAATTTGAAATCAGGACAAGTATCTAAACTATTTTGGCCCTTTTGAGAGGGCTGAAAAAAGGGCTGTCATACCCCTCCCCCTCTTATAATGTTATCAAAATATAAATAATTGTATTTTGTATAATTCTATTGAATTGTAAATCAGTATTTTAATTTTTCAAACAGTGAACCATGAAAATTTTGAGAACTTTTGCGTGAGCTGCAGGAAACTATTGATTCAAATATTTACAAGAATGACTGATAAGGATCAATTGCTCTTAGAGTATGACACAAATGAATTAAACTTGATTTATCTTCTCTTTCCTGGCAATGGTCATTATCTATACATATACATTTATTTCCTCCCATCTCTAATTGAATAATCCCCCAATTCATTCGTCTACAAATCTCTTCCATTACATGTTCGCTGCAGTTGTATAGAAGGGAATATATATTAATCGTTTTAAATGATGTCAAACTAGATTTCAACTCATGCATTGATTGAGCATTACCTCGCGTACTTTCAACATGCTTACTGTAGGAGAATCAGTAGCTGAAATCAAATGATCTGACAGACAAGGGAAATCCGACTTATATAATATAACATCTGCAAAAGCCAGATCTAATACTGCTATTTACAATGCTCATTAAAATATCATTTTATATTTTCCTTCACGGAATAAAATTGTTGTGGATGATAACAAAAATAATCGTAAAGTTTTCAGTGTCATACTTTTAAAGAATCAACTATTTAAGATATTTCGAACCAAATGTGTGTGGTCATAATTCAAACTACATAAGTAGGTATATTAATTAATGTTACGGTTATTTATTTTTTGGGGGCCTTAAAACCTTTTCTTTAAGGATCAAAAGATATTATTTGTACCTGTATGAAAAATTTTGATCTGTAAAATAGTATTTTAAACGCAGATCTACAGAAAATTGAATTTAGAATGCATAATAAGTCCTTTGTTCAAATATTTCTTTAATTCCTAATCACCTGTATGTTAAATATTTCAAATTCTTAAATTTAACGTAAAATAAAAAATTATATCTTTGTGAACTGAAAATAGCTATAGATTCTTAAAGAAACGTTTTTTCACGCCTTTCAGTTCATCTATTTCTGATTGCACTTATGTTTAGATACTTTTCAAAGTAATACATATTTAATACCTAGAAATTTCTAAAAACATGCAAGCGTGTTTATGTTATTCAAAAAAGATGTAGAATTTTTAAACTTTGAAGTTTTAGAATCCCTATTACTTTTTTCTTCTTTTCAAACTGCTTTATCATTTCGAGGTAAAAGTCTCAGCTTTCTCCTTCATAATAATTTTTCCTGAAGAATTAGTGAAGAATCATAGACATTAAAAAAACTATTCGCAAAGACAGGCGCTTAATTTTCAGCTGGATGAATGCAAAAATAAGAGTCATAGATGTGTGGATTTCGATAATCCATAGGGAATTCCCACAAACGCACACAGAGGCTTCGATTCCCAACATGAATTCTGCACCAAAGCTTTCCCCGGAGTCTCTTCACCCCATACGTTATCTGCAAGAAAGCGGCTAATTTTTGTTCGATAGAATGGAACAATAGTTTGGATGGCTGAGCCCATTGTATCCCCATAGGGAACAACAGAAGAATTATTGATTGCTCGACATCATAATGAAACCAATTGGGATTCCGGAGACATATATACCTCGCAAACAGCCCAAATCATAAATACCCTACAGACGCAGGCCGCGTTATTGCTTAGAGGGTTGGAGGGAAAACTCCATTAGTGTATTTCAGAAGGATAAAATGGAAATAAAAGCGATAAAATATCTCCTAAGAACGTTTTATTAAAATCTCTCAATAATAATTAAAGTGAGCACATATAAAGGGAGAATAGGGAGAGTTAAGTATTATTCTTTTCCTCTAATGACTCTAAACATAATGTGAACATATATTTTTGGGCTGCGATGAAATATTCCTCAGAGATTACTTGAAAAATTGCTTATATTAGCATGTAAAATAATGAATGCATTCCTTCAGGGATTCCTTCAAAAAGATATTTATTGTTATGTTACATCAGTTTCAAAAAGGGATATAATTGAAAGTTCTGCAGTGTGGGTTTATTGAAATTTTATCCTCATATTCTCAGTTTTGATGCTTGTAAGAGCATGAATATCATTGTAATTTACTAATGTCTATAAAATCAGTTCCTGATTTTTATATAAAGATGAGCTGCGCCAAATTTCAATTTCAATTAAATTTTTTAAAGGAGCTGAAATTTTAATGTTCACAAAAATGTAAAGTAATTGAAAATTAGATTTTTTCTGAATAATGTTTACTTTATGTAATATAATTTTCGGTTATCAGTTTTCATTAGGAGAAGTTGTTAAAGTATAAAAGCTCATAACATAAATTTCATGTGTTACATGTGTAATGTACAGTATTAGTGTCCTGAAAAAAAAGTCATACATTCGGTGCAAACTAAATATATTTTAAGTTCAGAAAAAATGTTAAATATGAGAATAAGAAGAGAGTTGTTATATATGTTATGTTTTTCTATCCTTTGTTCATTTTATATACATATTTCAAAATCTTACTCATATTTAGGCAATAGGCTAAGATATTCTACGTTCTTCCTTTGGACAAATTATGATATTTTAGGAAAATATATATGGAACCATTTTATCCTTAAGTAAAAGTTCTTTCTAGAAGCTTTACTAGAAGTGCTAGAAAGTACTTGCTTTTCTAGCTGAAATTGGTTCTTCCGCCCTAGTTAAACTGGAAAAGTTTTTCGCCTTTGATTTAAATCTTGCAAAGAATCTTCAAAGAAAATGTATAATTTAATTTACTGAAAACTAGTCATCTGGTTAGTGTTTCAGTATTCAGATACTGTTTCCAGAGCCACGGAATACCAAACGATTCCAAACGTACATCATTTTATTTACATGACTTTAATGCTTTTTTTAACTATATAAGAAACTAGCAAATTATTTACTTAAGATTATCTGCGGTCTAAAATTAATATTTCTAAAATTACTACATTCTTTATCAACTTCTATATTTTGAAACATTTCTCTTCTTATGCACAATATTCCATTTACATGCAGAATTAATAATTTTTCGAAATACATGCAAAAAAAATAGGAATTTTTTTTTTCAAATTTTCTTTCCACTAAAACTTAAAACAAATGAAATTATTGCATTCTGGATGAAAACCAAGACATACATATTTCTAAAATCTAAATATAATATGATGTTATCTAGAATAAATCGGTATTATTTCCAGCACTGACAGCTATTCATACAATGAAATACTCTATATCACGAACGCTTACTCCAGAGACTGATAACCGTTCTAAAACAAACAGTTTGAAATCTGTAAAGTAATTTAAAAGAATCCATAAATGATCAAATACTCCTTTTTCAAGATCTAAAAGTCAATGGCTCTTCTTATTTCGCAGGATCACGTAATGGGACTTCTGCATTTAAGGAATACTCTAATTGCATAAATTAAGAGAGCTTTGGAACTCTTCTAATCATTTATTCATGCCTACATTCGTAATAGAAATTCAGAGGGCAAATCAAATAATTCTCTGCTTCCTTTAAAAACCTTTTAAAAGAAAAGAAAATTATTTACTATTTTATTAGCTTTTTGAACTAGTAAATGTTAAATGTTCAATTAAACATTTAAGGTTATACAGTGGTACCTCGACTTACGAGTGTCTTGACTTACGAGTTTTTCGAGATACGAGCATTCTCTCGGTAGATTTTTTGCTTCGAGTTACGAGCTAAAATTCGGGTTACGAGCAAGCTTCAGATACCCCACCGCTAGTTTGAGCAGCGAATGCCATGTTACGTGCTCATCAAATGAGAACACAAGAAGCATATAATATTTACAACCTTTATGTACAATTATTATACATTTGTATACATATTATTCTAAGACTACTATCCAGTCTTAAACCGAGAGATTTACACTGAACAATCACCACCCGGGGCAGCTTGCTCTGCCCGAACTTGAGTCACTAAAGTGAGGAAAGCGGGGACAAAAGGTCAAAAATCAACGAATAAGATTTAATATTTCAGTTCAGCCTTTCTCCTCCTCTTCCATCAGCATCTTCAAGTCTGATCTCCAAGGTAAATGTTGTACATTACACTTAATAAAACAAGTTTATTGCAGCACATTCTATTGTATTGAGTTTTATACGCACATTTTTCTTATTTAAAAACATGTAACAAAAAATTACGGTGTTTGGGGGGGGATCCCGGAACGAATTAATGGCCTTTCCATTCATTTCAATGGAGAAAATTGATTCGAGTTACGAGCTCCGTCATGGAACGAATTAAACTCGTAAGTCGAGGTACCACTGTATTTTGTATAAATGGCTTCCCGAAGCATGTATGTATATACCGGTAGGTTATCAACTATATTAATGTTTCATCTATGTTACGAAATAAAGGGATTTTTTTGCAGTCACGATTAGCTCTTAAGATCCTTAGAGGTATAATGTAGTAAAACTCTCCGTCCTATTAACCTGAATGTAAACTTTATAACATCCTTTCAAATTAGAACAGAGCTGTAATATTTTATAACTGGTAGTTTAATGCGAACAAATTTAGGTATATATTTTTTGGCTATCTTGTGAGCTATTCTCATTCTACTCTCCTGTTGGTACTTATGTGTCAGCTTCTGATGGTGACATCTCAGCTATCCGTTTCGCTCTTATCCAGCTTCAGAGCCGATTAGACAGTTTCTCAAGAGTGGTGATTCTCTCAGATACAAGAGCAGCTCTTCAGGCTATTGGCTCCCCCTGTTTCTCTCGATCCAAATATATTGATGACTGTGTTAGCCTTCTGGAACAGTTATCGAGTCATAATAAAACAGTTGTCTTGCAGTGGATCCCGTCCCACTGCGGAATCGAGGGGAACGAGGCTGCTGACTTCCTTTCGAAAAAGGTGGCTTCTGTTTTAAGGCTAAACAACCAGGATTTGGCCTACCATTCCAACAAGACGATAGTCAAAATGACCCTGAAGTGTTTCTTCTCACAGGATGTTGCTGCTAAAAGCGATCACAAGCCCTGGTATGTCCTTGTCCATGATATCCCTGAGTGGTCTAGAGGTAAATCTGTGGCAATGCTACGAATTTTTTCTGGCCATGATTGCCTTCGCAAGCACCTCCACAGAATTAACTTGGCTCCCGATCCTCTTTGTTTCCTGTGTGATAACCAGGAAGAAATGGACATGCTTCACCTTGCTTCTTGCCTTGCTCTACCTCCCGTTTCTTTATGGGAGCAGTATTGGATTGCCAGACATAAGTTGTTGGATTAACTGATGTCATTTTTCTATCTTGTTCTTGTATTTTTGTCTTTTTGATATCTGTTGTCCTGTAATACTTGCCATTGAAAATTTAAAAAAATAAAGAAATAAAAATAAAATTTGGGATATCAAGTCAGTGCTGGTATATATATTATGGGGAAAGTTTTTGTCAAATAAACGAGGATAACCATTTAAAATTTTTACTTTGACCCTTTATTTTTTGTATTGAATATAATTAAGCAGCTGGTTAGGTACGTGCTATTTTTTATATGTTAAGTAATTTTTTCTCTCAAAATTTATATTCAGGGAGTACATTTTTTTTAAATCGTCGTATTTGCCCGAAAATTAAAACAAAGGAACGAAAGATTACAGGTAGATAGCATTCTATATCTATGACAAAAGTCTCCCCCGTAAAGTGTGAGTAAAACGCGAGTGAATTTTTAAAAATTCAATACTTAAAAGAGTCACACTTTTAAAAAATTGCTTTTTTTAAAGAGTGATTTTTAAACTTTTAAAATATCATTTTAAAAGTTTAAAATATCATTTCATTTAATTGCAAACAATTTTGAGATTTTTAAAAATGCAATACATTTATACGTTAAAAAAAGCGCACCTTAAAAATTAACTGTCGCATTCTCTTGGGCTCCTATCACGATGAAATCTTTCATGTTTAAAAAAAATCAGTGATTTTAGTTTCATAAGGAGCTGCTCACATTGCATTGCGGTTAGCGTAACAAGCTTATGGGCCAAAGTAATATTCGCTAGTAGAGAAGGAATGTTCCTGTTTAACCAATACATAGAAGGAATGTTGATTCACTTCTTAGGAACTCTCATAAAAAAATTGTTGACAGAAATTGCATTGTGTCTTTTCATTAATATCTTAAAGTTAAATACCACGGCACAGGAAACAGCTTTCGCGATGACCTCTTTTCTATGAAGTAAACATTACAAATGAAAACAATAGCACTTGCCTGATAGCCCCGATTGCACTGTTGATTTGTCTTGTATATATAAATGAAGTATATTTATTTAAGTATATTTTTAAAGATCTTCAGATTGTTTCATTTGTTAATAAATAATCATGACTGTAAATATGTATACATGTCGAACTATTTAAATATTCACTCTGTCACCAAATTAGCATTATCAGCAGATTGTTGAAGTTTTTCCTTTAATATTAAATAAATTAATTTAGTTCCCAAGTACTTCTAAACTATTTCTACCTCGCTACGAAAATATAAAGTCACTGTTTTTAACCTGCGTGCTTCGGTCTACAACAGAAAGGAAAAGTATGCTTTAAATATCTAAAAACATTGGCGATCAATGGGAACTTAGCAGCAAGGAGCATTGCTCTTCTGTATAAGCAGTAATAAGCACCCTCTGTAATAAGCAGTCAGTATACGGGTAACATAGTGGGCAATCTGCTATGATATTTAAAGAATTAAGATAGTTTAAAGTTCTTCCGTGGCAGTCAGAGGACTAGACTTTCTTTCGAAAACATGCCGTAGTCTATAATACTATCTTCATCAGTTTGATGAATCGTGACGCATTCAGAATGATCCAAGCTTTCCCAGAGCTGATTTCACATGCATGGTGTTGATTATTTTAAAGTGCAAGGTAGCGACCAAAATGTGACACAATGTGAAAAAGCTTTTCTCAACTTGCTGTGACGGCACTTATCTACTTTTTTTTCTCCTCAACATTGTTTCGGTTTTTTTTTCTCCTTTCAGTGTATGCTCTTGCATATGTTCAGAAGAATAAACTATGACAGAAACTTTTTAAAATTGCAGGACTAGTGTCAACTACAACAACTGTTAAACTGCCAATTCCAGTGCTACATTTAGAAATGTATAAATCCTATTTATTTCCTTTTGGAACGTAAGTCAAAGCTTAAATAAAATGTATTAGTCGAAGCTTTTCATGCACATCTCACTTCCCCCGAGGAGAGATACTTTCCTTAATCGTTTTACCGGCTGAAGTGCAGAGGATATAGTCTCTAGATATGTTTGTGTATTTTTACATATATTTATAAACTGCAAATTTTAGTTGATAGCACATAAATAAGAACATCAGTTATTATACTCTTAAATAATTTACTGATATCCTTCTGAGATTCTAAAATGTTACATCTACAGAAAGCCCTGAAATATATAGAGTTTTTCCATATAAAGCTAAGCTAGGCTAAATATGATATCATCTGTAATAAATTGGGATAATTCCCTTTAGGTTGAAGGATCATCCATCAAAATAATAAATACTGAAAACGATCATTTATGGAGATAATGACTGCCCTGGAACACACAATTGTATGCTTGTTGCATGGCTCGAAATGATCCATACATAATAAAATGTGCAACAACATTTGTTTTACGTATTTAAAATTTAATCGAGTTTCGTTCTTTGCCGAATCAGGAAAACACGACATCAAACATACAAAGAAAGTATAGGTAATAATTAAAAATACGAATTATTTGTTTATTTTTGTACAGCTAAAAAGCTTGAAAGATTGTTGAAACAAATTTGAACTCGTTTTTAACTATTTCGCATCCTCTAAAACAATATTTTTATGCTAGGAACTTTTGCTGTCTGACATATAAGAAACAGTAAGTTATTTTTTCTTATCAATTTTCTGATTTACTGACATTTATATTAACTGAAATGTACGGAATTTTTTTAAATATGAAAAGGAATATTGTTAGAAGCCCTGAAAGAATAACGTTTCAGTTCTTTATTGCTTTTCAGAACCAGAATGTCCAGATTGTATCATCTAACAATTTGGACTTCTTTGAAATTTCAATTTTTGTGCACCTCATTAAACCATTTCAGAAAAATGTATATTCATTATTTCAATATCTTTTACGAAACTAAGTTATTTTAAGTGCAAGAATACTAGCAATTTTCTGCTCTATGTTTGGGAATTTCGGTTTTACGAAAATTTATGAATGCTTAATATCAAAGGTGGTGAAGAAAACGAAAATGTTTCTTAAAATAATATTAATCCGAGATAATGTAAATAATTAAGTATGATACGGAAAAATGTAAGTAATCAATCTAGGTTCCAAAAACATTTTTAAAGTTTGGCTATGTCTGTACCAGGATTTATAGAATTTTTAAAAACAGTTCTTTAGAATTATCCAGTTCCCAGATATAAAATAACAATATCTTAGTATGAAAAGAGGAAATTGTTTACCAAATAAATATTAAAATATACACGATTATAATTTACTAATTATTTATTAAAATGAGTGACTGCCTCGTTAAAAATGTTTATAAATGTTTAACTATGCACTACGTGAATTCATGAAGAAGAATTTATTATTATTTCAGCTGCTGTAACTTTGTAAATTATACTTAACTTTGTTAATAAGCTACTTTTGAATGCAAAATGTATATTGTTACGTATTTATTAAAATATAAGCGTTCATATCTGAACTTGCATACTGGGTAGGTATCAGAAGCTCTTGTTTAGATCAACTTAATTTAAATACATTAAAATCGCTCTAGGTTTGAAACTTAATAACTCTATTTCGTCTCATCATCATTATGCATGCATTAAACAAAGCAATTATTGTCCCATATAACATAAAGTAATCGGTAGGAATAAATTTTCGTTTTAAAATTTACTCCGCTGAATTTAGTTAGCTACTGTAAAGAAGATTGATTTAAGTCTTTATCATAATCAAATAAATTATCAGCTCCTAAAGAATGGCTCTCACTTGTAAATGCGTTTATATTCAGAAAATGTTTATGCTAAATATACAAGCTATATCTTTAAGAGCATTCGGCGTATCATGTAATTTTTGTATCAGAGATAAAGACCCAGAATCTAGAACAACGCAATTAATTAGTTTTATTCAATAGAATGTATTAAATTGTCTTGAACATTTAGTTGAATTTTCTGAACCTTGTGCATTACACAACACCTTAATGGTCTGTAAGCGATAGGGTTAAGTCCCAAAATCTGGTTAAAAAAATAAGATAACTGATAGAATTTATGCTGAATAAACCCAAAGCTCTTATCTTAACACAGAATGGTGCATATACATCGTCATTTAGAATGGTGATAGTGAATGCAAGTTGTATTTGCAATCCTATTTCTCGTTCTAAAGACCTTTCTATATAAGAATTCTTAAGGTGTCGAGTAAAAAGCAAGTTAATGCTTTATGAAGATTTAAATATCCTAATCATATTTACTAATGATACCCTTGAACAAATATTATTATTTCCAAGAAATATTTTGTATCAGATGCGGATTAATATAGAGAATACATGATAGTACTTGCTCCTTAGTTTTAATGAACAAGGTGCCGAAAAACTTAAAATGATATCAATAAGGTGGTTGCTGTCTTTGCAAAGATGCTATACATTTAAAAAGAATCCTGTAAGAATATACCCCTATATACATTGTTGTAAAGGAAACTAAAAGAAGACATCTCCTTATATCGATAGACAATTAAATTAGTTTAAGGTGGTCGTTACAACATGCAAAAACTAAAGTTCCATCCCAAGTTAAAATTGTTCGCGTTTTCATTAGTAATGTCGATCGCTAATCCCGCCAATTGCAAAATGCGTTCGGTGTTACTTTTCAAAATGCAAAAAAAAATATTCACCCAGTAGAAATTACCCTCCAAATCGTTGAAGTTTATGAAGATGTGATGAACGAGGGAAATGTTCGAAAATGGAGCTGTTTTTTATCTTTGGAAGGACAAACGTCAACGAGGAAGATCGATCTTGACGACCGATTATCATCATTGAGTAACTGACAAAAGGATAGACAATCACATTTAAAAAACAGGCACTCCGCTATTGATGGACTTCACGAAGCATTTCCTGCAGTTTTTTTGATTTCTCGTTCACGAAACTGTATCGGGATGTTTCTAATATGGGAAAATTTATGCGAGTTGGATTCCAATGCTCATAAAATCAAACAAAAATGCATGACAGCTACCCTCTCAATTTGGAGATCTATAACTGCTATGGCAATAAATTCTTGACTCTAATATTGTGACAGGTGACGATACATAGCTTTGCCTCTACACACCGGTAATGAAGCAGCAATCTCTTGAGTGGCATCGATCCCCTACAAGACTAAAAAGTTTCAAAACAACTCCATCGACGCGGAAAATCATTGCCAATGTGTTTTGAGACGGGAAATGTGTTCTTTTGGTTGACTTTTTGCCTCGTGGTGAAACCATTAATTCTGAAGAATATTGCGAAATTCTGACAAGGCTACGCCACACTATTAACTTACTTCAATAATAGACTTCGTATTTCTTTAGAATTATCCATTTCCCAAATATCAAATAACAATATCCTGGATGAATAAAGGAAATTCTCCATCAAAAATAACCAGAAAATATTATATTATATGCTACTAAATATTTTCTAAAATATTAATTTATGCCCTGACAAAATTCATAAACGAGAATTTATTAATATTTTAGCTGCTGTCGCTTTATAAATTATGTTTTATTTTGTTAGTAATCTTTTGATGTATGAAAACTGTGTTCTATCTATTTATTACCATTTAATACTTTATTTTGGTCCTTACATATTGGACATGTCGCTAAATGTATTTTATTAAATTTGTGCATTTGAATGCTTTCTGTACTTGTTTTGTGAGTTTCCGAACGTTTCTGTTTATTTATTTACTTTTTCGTTTATTTAAGCATGTATGTTTTTCGCAAAAGGGATATTCCTGTATTGCCTACCGTGGGGTAAAATACGTATTGGAAATGGGTCAGAGGCTTTTGTTTGGAATAACTTCATCGGAATGCATCTAGGAAGTAACTTTGCGTGAGTACAAACAAAAACAAAAAGCGATTAAAAAATAAAGGATATACACTCTCCTGATATAATAATATTACAATATTTTTCCCAGTCTCATGTGACAAAATACTCGTAGAATTTCAGAATGGAAATTCAGATGATGACTAAATAAGTTTCAATAATTTTGACGCAGGAAAGTTTTAGAGACTGTGCAGGTCATGAAAACGCATTCATCTTGGAGATATTGATGATAACTTTTAGTAAAGATCGTATCATGTGTAGCATTTTTGATAAATTAAATACCGCTAAAACTAGGGAAGATAACAAATCTAAAGGTATGACGTCTCTTTGAAGTCGAATCGTCAACATTAATTTGATAAAAATAATGGTGGATGGTACACATGGTACCAATGATAAGAAATTTGAAGTGGCACTAATGATACAGAAATTTTACTGGAGGCACCAATTAAATGAATATTAAGTGACTGTACAAATGATAAATGGTAGGCATACTTTAAATTAAATTGTACTTGGGGAAAAGTCATGGCACGTGATAACTGGTGTTAAACAAATTAAATTTTCACACCAGCAAAGTATAGTGAAACATTTTGTGTTGTGATTTTTAAATTTCGTAAAATATATTCAGAATAATTTGAATACTTAACTACTCTCGTGAATTATAACATTTGAAGACACAGTCTCTTTCGGTAATCTTGGTGGCACGTGGAAGAAGATGTACATCAGCTAAAAAACACGAGGATCAAGCTGCGAGAGAAAGGTGGAATTAGGCCTACTCGTTGAATCTGTAGAAAGAGGAACCGGAAAACTGGACATCTGAAAATGACACACATCTAGATGTAGCTCTGCGATGAATGAGACTGACCCCGATATCTGGTCAGATCGGGAATATAGGAGAACTTGCTGGATGATGCATTGTAGGACAAGAAGACTCGACACAAAGGAATACTGGCACAAGTTTTAGATTTAAATTATTATTTATTCTTCGAAGACATGTTCATGATGACAGAATAATTTTTACAAGCTTAAGCCAGTCAGTGTTGTAAAATTTGTCCTGAGACTAGAAAGCTGAGGGAACTCGCCCTGCTCACAACCAACACCACTCATGGCGAAAAACTTTTTTTTTTGTAACATAAAGAATGCCAGCTTTTTGAATCCCTTTAGTATGCAAGCGCACGTTCTCATATAGAATGCCTAGCCTGCTCACAGACTAGAGCTCGTAAGCGCTAGTATGCTTCCGCTCTGATAAATAGATCGCATCTCCTTTTGCACATATTTATCAAATCAAATTTGTAGGAAGGGATAATTAAATGATTTACAAATGCTAGCTGTAGCAAAAGACTATATTTAAAACTAAATGCTAAAAACTGCTATTACATTGTTATTATTATTAGGAAAAACTCTGCGTATGAATACATTCTCTATCTTGCACGTGTTTATCAGTTAAATTAAAGTTAAGTGATGGATTCGAATCGCCATGCGATTTCGAATATGTGAATCGATTTTATTATTTTGGATATATTTAATTATTGTAGATAATAACAATGGAATTGCTTTAAGAATTCAAACTTTACCTGGAAAATTATAAGTTATATTTTAATTAAGTTAACAGAGAAAAGTTAATATTAATACAGCAAGCGAATAATTAATTAAAGATATGATATAAATTGATAAAGTTAATAATAGTTAATTAAAGTTAATATTGATAATGAGTTTCTGTGAAAAAAATAGTTCCAAAAGTCGTCGATAGGGGAAGATATGGCCCTTTTGTTGTAGGCGCACCCGAGAATTAGTATAAAAGGCAAGTAAAACATCAAAACGCAAATTCATGACTACGTAGTCGACAGCAGGGTCAGTATTTCGGGCTATGAAGATAAGGGATGAATACCGAAAAAGTTGTAAGCAGACAAATGAATAACGAAGAAATTTCCCTGCAACACCACTTTATGCAGCAAATTCAATTCTTCCTCCTTCAATTTGACCATAGTACTGGTGGGTGGCGCATTGCATCCTGAACATTACGTTCTCAACGGTCAAGCATAATATGTCACCAGGAATGTTCATCCTGGTGACATATTATGCTCCAGGGAGTCCAGGATATGTTGTCCTTTACGGCCGCCAAGTTCGAGACTCCACCAAGATACACCTTAGACTTTACTTAACCCCACAGAAAGATGTCACATGGGTTACGTCCGGGAAGCGAGGTTTCCATACCAGTGAAAAAAAGCGACTGGTGACCCTTTCTTCTGTAAAGCGAAGGCGCAACAGATTCCGCACCGAACTTTATATCCCAAAATACTGACCCTGCTGTCGACTACGTAGTCATGAATTTGCGTTTTGATGTTTTACTTGACTTTTATACTAATTCTCGGGTGCGCCGACAACAACAGCGCCATATCGTCCCCTATCGGCGACTTTTTGAACTAATTTTTTTTCACAGAAACTCTTTCCTGTGTCTTCCTTACTCTTTCTATCAATTTTGGTGGATTTCCGGCTGATAGATAGTGCTACCTACAGATGGCTCTGAGTAGTGTCTGTTTAAAAATATCACTCTGTATATATATATATATATATATATATGTGTGTGTGTGTGTGTGTGTGTGTGTTTGTTTGTTTGTGTGTGTATAATGTACTCTCGATTATCCAGTTTGCGGATTATCCGTGCAAAAATATCTTAAATGTTTATCCAAAATAATAGCAACATAATTTATTAAAATCTGCTTGCAAAGGTTGAACTACTAATTCACATAATTACTTGGCTCTATATTCCTACAATTACTGTCTCAATCATTGATTCCACGTCTCTTGGTGTCTTTTAATAACATTCTTAAAGGAATGTATGCAGCTCAAGTTGTACCGGGTCTGTTCAACTTTATTTGTCAATTTCTTGGTGACAACGATATCTCTTATTATCGATACCTCTGACCTAATATTTAATGTGGAATAATTCAATGTCTGAAAAATAATTATAAGCTTTTAGTGAGCAGTAACTTAAAACTCAGTCCCCTTTTAAGTATGGTTGAACGCTTCTTCAGTTAGTCTTATTTAACTTCCGCGTGTTCTACTATATGTATTTGGTACGCAGATGGACTTACCTTCTTCTTATATTTTTTTTTGCAAAAAATGCACTGTCAGTTGTAACAATACTAAAAGCTTCTCTGCATTAAGCTCATTGACAAAAAATAAGCAAAAGAAAGTACTTAATTCAAGATCAGTATTTTCTTATAATTCCTGGTACTCACGTGTAATAGGCTGACAGATTTACAGATATGCGTATGTCACCCGCTGCTTCTGCCTTAGTGATTTCGAAGTGGTTATGATTCTATGCCCATTAAGGAATGTGTACATGGTATGTTTCGGTTCTTGATATTTTTGGAAGACATTTATGCTATTTTTTGTGACGAATAATCACTTTATATTTAAGAAAAATGGTTTAAAAATCTTGAGCTTTTCTGCTATATTTTTGAATTTAAAAAAATAGAATTGATGTAGGCATTAAGATTTTAATAATCATAGGAGCACCCTACAAACTAATACAGTTTCATAAAACGGTTCATACTGATTCTACTTTATAAAACACTTTTCATGAAATTTTTATTTTGGATTAATAAAATATGTTGATAAAATATATCTGTTTTTCTTAAATTGATAATTCGCTAGTATTTCATATTTGTTATTTTGAAAAAAGAATAAACTTTCTCCCGACATCTCCTCATCATAAAGTTTCCTGTGCTCATCAGTTTACCTTCGGGAACAAAGTGATTTTTCATGTTTATTCTCTTTTCCGAGCTTTATTTTTATATTCTACGATTTTTCCATTAATTTCAACCTTCTAAATTGTCACCTGCGCAGTTTTTTCATCTTTCACATATTTTATATAAAATGGTAAAGTAACATCAATAGGAATTCGTAAGGGATATATTGTGGTTAGAAGAAATTTTACGGTGAAACGCAGTTAATCTTTTTTCTTCCTTCAATTGTACAGCTAAACAAACTATGCGCGCGATAACTTAGTTATTTAGCCTGTTGATTTAATGATCTGGAAGCAAGTCGTTAATGAACCGTTCTTTACGATGCCTGCATTTTCCAGAATCCTAGCGTAGAAACTATTTAAGTTCTGCATAATTTTATTTTGTAAGGAAAATTAATTTATAGATAAGCAAAACTTAATATTAAATACCCTTCCTCTAAGCAGAAAATACACTCTTAAGAGTTCTCTGGACTTAAAAATGACTTAATGAAAATTACGACTACAGAAATAAATGAAAACAAAATTTCTAAAGTGAAAAATAACCTTATTTTTAAAATCTTTATGCAAACTTTAACAGTTAATTGGGCAGAAAAATAAAAAATACTAGACATATTAAATGAAATTTTGATTTTTCTTTCCTTTTAGTATTTTGCACATCCGGTATCATGATATTTTACCTCCTGGAGTATTTTCTTTATAGAGTTTTGATCTCGTAATTAACACATCTAAAACTAAAATCTATAAAATTCCTACTTTAAGTAGATATTTAAAGAAATAACGTTTATCTGCATGTAATTCTATTAGCTCTGTTTTCACTGTATAAACTCTAAATTATACCGAATTATAAACTCCGAACATAACATGTTATGTCAAAAAAGTATTTCGCTTTTCCTCCATTAATTAAGTGCATAGCTGGTACTTTAATTTACTAGTTTTGTTGCCGCTCTTATACTTTTCGTAATTTTTATATTTACCCTCTGGAGAACTGTCTGCTGAAAATGTCACGTGAGTAAATAGACAGCTTAGCAGTACTAAAATTCAGAACGATTGCCAAATATGGCAATGTGAGAAGAATCAACACATAGATATTTGCTGTCCTCATTACATTTCCAACAACAGGAAAGGTCCTCTTTAGGAATTTTGTTTTGAAAATGATGTTATCATTACGTTTTTATATTTACATTCTTCCGTAGACATCATCTGAGGAGCATTTCTTGCAAGCAAGAGCTACTGTTTTCGTAGAAATGAAATGGTGAACGAGTGAAGAAATGATTTAATGAATGTATTTTATGGGATAAATTGTGTCCCTGTCACTGAAGAATAGCTAAGCCACGAATACAGAAGGCCGTTCACACTTTATGGAAACGATTTTGATAGTTAAGTTTTATTTATAAATGCCGTATTTTTTGCAGCGATTTGATTCTATCTGATAGCCATGGTTCTTGACAATAGCTGTAGCTCGAATTGTCCATTAAAGTAAACTTTTTCTTAGTACTGTCATGTGAATTTTACCCCATTCCTCTTGGACCGCCTTCCAAAGTCCATTCAGTGTTCTTGGAAAAAGTTTTCCTAAGGCTCGTTTAAATAAACAAAAAGTGCAAAAGTCCTTTGGAGACGCGACAGATGATTTTACATGTATTTCATTAAATGGGATACACTTTATTCCTGTTTGTGATTCTTTCATTGCCTAGTAAGCGGCAGTAAATTAGACATGTGACTAGAGACTTTATGAAGCTCAACTTTATCAAGGCCCTAACCATAAGAGGACGGAATTTCTTCTTCAAAAATTGTTTCTAACCGATTAATAATTTGTTGATACGAATATTTCTCCTCGGAAAGCGCAGTTACGTAGTCTTCGAGCCATCTATCAATTTTAGATGTTATTTTAAAAACAAATCTTTTATTTTACATTCCAATCAAAACAAAACAGTAGAAGACGACTATTTTGAAATTGTCAAATTTTTATCTCAAATTGCAAACGCGGAAAGATAATTACAAAATCGTTTCCCTAAAGTGCAAACGACCTTCTGTACGTTGAATTTTAAAGAACATTACGTTTTCTTTAGTTTTAACTGACATTATATATATATATATATATATATATATATATATATAACATTAAAAATCCCTTTAGCCTTTTCAAATCCTAGCTTATTCTACATTCCCTTGGGCGAAAGTTTTTAAATGGCGGCTCTATTGCTTAAACACCAAACATATGTAGCGTTGGTACATAAATTAACTACTTCCGCGCAGGTATTATGTAGGTGTCATGTCACTCTTAAACATTAGCCAATTAACCACTCCTTTCAAGATCACATGACGAACAATACTGAAAAGTCTATTTAAGGCTCGGCATCATGTAGATGTTGGCACTCTATGATTTTCTGTTGCCAAGTAAACATGTAGTCTTCAAATAAAATAAAAGTTTGATGAGAATTGCGGTGTGATGTGTGTGTCCGAGGTGTGAGAAGATTGTGGGGCCAGTTCTTTATAACTACTTTCGTGATACTGAAAACCGTCACCGGCCAACGACATTGTATGCGGGAACTGATTTTGAACTCCTGTGACACACTGTCGGGCGGCAGTATCATTCGTTTCGCTTTCACTCCTCGCCCCGCGCCCGTGTCGTCACGTAAGTCGGCAGGATTCGAACCTGCGCGGGAAAATCTCCATGCATTTCAAAGTATATGGAGGAATTGGTTCACCGCCGAGCGAACGCTATTTCGAAAACAAAGTTTGAGAGCTGCGTACAAGCTCCTACGATGATGTTTAACTGCGAACGACTTGTTTCAAGTTTCATAACTACAATGATTAATTTAAGTTTCATTCCATCTCTTCAGTGTTCAGCTTTGGACGTCATAAGTGTTGCTGCATGCAGTGGAAGAACTATTATTAATTCAACACCTCCCATACACTACCGGAGTAGTGAACCTAACAGTGTTAAGGAGTGGTGTCTACGAGATCAAATTAATATATTACAATGCAACGGAAAAATTAAAATTATACCACAAATAATGACAAATCATAGATCCATTTTTCTTTTTATTTGTTTTTCAATGTTTAACATCATTATCTTCTTTTAATTGATATTAATAAGTATGTATTGTCCTACTAAACATAAAAATACTCAAAAAAAAAAGACAGACCTATCTTACTTAAACTTTCTTTTAGATACTATTATATGTGAATTTTTTTGGATCTCAAATTAAACCCCGAATGTGACATTTCTACTTCTTTTATCTTTCGTAAATTCTCTCTTTCTTGAAATATCTGTCCTATCACCCACCTCTACCATCGATTTTTGGAAGGCATCCCCATTCCTTGCAAAAACTTCAAACTCACGACATTTTTCAGTCACCAGAGGTGCTGAATAAAATTTACTAATGAAACTTTCTAGATGAAAACAGACCATGGGGTGGCCTCTCCTTTGTCCCCCCAATTCTAAATTACACTTCCAAAGGTATGACATTTGACCACTTTCCTTGTTCTCCATCTTTGTACTAAACAAGATGCGGCTTTCTTTTGGCTGTCATATCCCATTCGGAGATTAACGGTTGGTCCACTGTACTGCCATTTCTCTTTCCTACGCATTAGTCACAGCACAATATGGGGAAAGATAACCACTTTTTACACAAACATAATCACAACCCCTCACTCCTTAGAGGTAGAATTAAAAAGGATTTGAAACTAAGAGTCTGGGTGACACACACACAAACATGTACCTAAAACACAAAACATGGAGCTCAATCCACAACGAATAAAAAAAAGTGAACACAAATGACTATTAAGTGAATAAGTTGAATATTATGTGAAAGTATTTTGAAAATAGGTAAATAATGTCAGAGGAAATATGAATAGAATAAATAATGAATATTGAATAGAATTTTTTTTAATAAGTAAATACTATTGAAACAATGAGTAATGAACATTGAAATGAGAATAATGAGAGAGATAATTCTGAAGTTGCCAAATTTTTATCTCAAATTGCAAACGCGGAAAAATAATTACAAAATCGTTTCCATACAGTGCGAACGACCTTCTGTACATTGAATTTTAAAGAATATAACGTCTTTTTTAGTTTTAACTGATATATATATATATATACAAGGTGCGCCCATAAAGTAACCGGACAATTTTTTTATAAATAAGGAAAATATTACTCACATTCAAATAAATTTATCTCCTTCAAAATAATCGGCAAAGGAGTCTATACAATTCTTACAACGTTTCTTCAAGTCATCGAAATACTGTTTATAGGCATTGGAACTAACCTTTCGCAAAATACGCGTAACACATTTGATTTAATATCCGAGACGTTTTCAAATCTCTGCCCTTCCTTAGCCATCTTAAGCATCGAAAAAGGAAAAAATCAGCTGGCGATAAGTCGGGAGAATATGGTGGGTGATTTATCACTGTAATTCAATGCTTAGCAGGATATTGTTGCGCAGAAATTGCTGTATGATGTGTTGGAAAGTAATCACACATTTTAAAAATTAACCTTTTCATGCAACCCTAAGTCGCCAAGGCGCGCGCCAAACCCGAGCAAACCAGAAGCTATCCCATGATTCATTTCTTACTTTTGTTTATGTAATTTTCGTTTTTGTATCGTAGTAATGTAACGTTCTTTTTGTTTCGTAGTAGATTAAATAAATACATGTTTAATGTTCGTGTACCAGTAATCACTTAGTACCAAGACAGCTGCACCGCCGAGACGGAGGTAAGCAATATATTTTTTGCTATCTTCACATCAATGATTATGAGACTGAATTGCTAAATTCTGGTACTAAATTTAAAGATTCGACGCAGATGACTAAGCTGAATTCCGAAAATTATGCGGTTTGGAAATTCAAGATTGAAATGCTTTTGATGCGGGATGGGTTAGATGATCTTCTTAATTCTCAACCATCCGATAAACCTGATGAAACATTTTTAAAGAGGGATAAACAAGCACGAGCAATCATAAATCTATGCATAGAAGATTCCCAAATCATTCATGTTAAAAACGAAACAACTGCTGCCGGTACATGACAAAAACTGAAATCAGTACATGAACGTTCCAATTTAAGTAGCAAGTTATATCTTTTAAGAAAATTATATTCAATTAAAATGCCTGATCACGGTGATATGATCGCGCACATCAATCACATGATGGATTTGGTTGAAAAACTGAAAGCTATCGGTGAGAACATTCCGGATCAGCACATAGCCGCTCTATTGTTAGTTTCGATTCCTGAATCTTACAATAATCTCATTACCGCCCTAGAAGCTCGAGATGAGACACTTATAACTACGGATTTAGTAAAAACGAAACTCGCCGATGAATATAATAGAAGGTTAGAACAGAAAGCGGACCGAAATTCCGATAATACTTCAACGGCATTTAAATCTGCTATAAACGCAAGAAATTATAACAATAAAAGGTCGGAGAAATTTTGCAGCTTTTGTAAGCGAAACGGCCATACCCGAAACTGTTGTTTTAAGTTACAAAACAGGAATAACAATACTTGTTCTTATAATTCTAATAACACAAAGTTGGAAACTCGCGTGACCAAACATGGCGGAAAATTAGACCTGCAATGTATGAGCGCGAATGTTTACAGTCAACAGGCGCCAGTAAAGGTTCTATATATGGATTCCGGAGCAAGCAGTCATTTGCTGTCCGATGAAAATTTATTTACAGAACTGAAACAAAATGAATCACCCACGAAAATTATTCTAGCAGATGGTAAAATCGTATTTTCCAAAGGCAGCGGATTTGTTGACCTTGATCTAAATATGCAGAAAATAAGACTGACGAATGCCCCTTTCGTTCCTGATTTTAAAGAGCAATTTAATTTCCGTTAAAAAAATCGCTAGTATGGGGTACTCTGTCCTTTTCGAGAAAAATAATTGCTTCGTGAAGAAGAATAAGGAAGTGATTATGCACGCATATTCTGATAAAGATAGTTTATACAAAATTGTTTTAAACAAACACTCGGAAAATGCTAATGTCGCGATAGAATGCAAAAATGATAATTGTATACAGTTTTGGCATTCGAGATTAGGTCATCGGAGTTATGACGGAATTAAGCGACTCGTTCACGAAAATCTCGCCGACGGAATAAAACTAGATAATTGTCTTCATAATAAAACTTGTTCAGAATGCATAAAGAATAAAATGAAACAATCCCCGTATCCAAAAACAGCCAGTGTCCGTGCAAAGAAACCGCTGGAACTTGTACATAGCGACATTTGAGGACCCACGCCCACTCCTAGCATCGGTGGAAAGCTCTATTTCGTCACATTTATCGACGACTTTACGAGATACACCGTCATCTACTTACTTACTAGAAAGAGTGAAGTTCTTAGTAAACTGAAGGATTTTGTCGGCATAACTAAAAGTAAATTTGGTAGAACCATACAGACTCTCCGAACAGATAACGGCGGTGAATACACCAGTAAAGAAATAGAGGAATTTCTGTCGAGTGATGGCATCAAACATCAACTTAGCGTTCCTTTCTCACCTCCTCAGAACTGTGTGAGTGAAAGGAAAAATAGAAGTCTTACGGAAATGACCAGATGCATGCTGTCCCAAAGTCAACTGCCAAACAAATTCTGGGGAGAAGCTGTCAATACCGCAAATTATATTCAAAACCGTCTTCCTACTAGAGCCTGTGAAAAGACGCCCTACGAGTTATGGTGCGGAAGAAAACCAAATTTGGCTCACATAAAAGAATTTGGTTGCACAGCCTATGCATATATACATAAAGAAAACCGAAGAAAATTAGATCCAAGAGCAATTGAAGGAACTTTTGTCGGTTACGACCAAAGGTCAAAGGGGTACAGAATCTATACTGGCGAAAATCGGATAATTGTCAGTAGAAGCGTAAAATTTGTCGAAAAATCACCAGTGAATCAAAATATCGAAATTCCCTCTCGTCCGGAAGTAAAAGACGAAGAAACTGAGACAGAACATGAAATTATACCCATAGAAGCACTGAGAAGATCAGAAAGAAAAACGAAGGGACAACCACCAGAACGTATGGGATACCTAGTAGACGCAACTAAGGGCATACCCGAAAATTTCGAAGACCTGAACAAATTGGATTCCGAAGAAAAGGAAAAATGGTTACTCGCAGTCGACGAAGAAATCAATTCCTTGTCAAAATAAAACCTGGGAATTAGTAGATCTTCCTGTACGGAAGAAAGCTATCGGATGTCGATGGACCTTCAAACTGAAAAAGAACGAAGATGGAACAGTCAACCGCTACAAAGCACGACTAGTCGCAAAGGGGTATAGTCAAAAATTTGGGACTGACTACGACCATACCTTCGCACCAGTAGTTCGACATACGACTATCAGAACCTTCTTTTCTGCCGCTGCATACGGTAATATGCACGTGCGACTTGCTGACGTCACCACAGCTTTCCTTCACGGAAACCTAGAAGAAGAAATTTTTATGGAGCAGCCGGAAGGCACAGTTCAAATAGGACAAGAACAAAAGGTTTTCAAACTAAGGAAATCTCTCTACGGCTTAAAACAGTCAGCCAGAGCTTGGAACAAAAGAATCGAAGAAATCCTGAGAAACAACGATTTCTCTCAATCTACCGCAGACCCTTGCCTATTCTTAAAGAAAGATGAAGTAGATACAATAATGATCACGGTTTATGTGGACGATATCCTTATAGCATGCAAAAATGAAGACAAGATTCAAAGTTTAATCAAATATCTCAACAAATTCTTCGAAGTAAAGGACCTAGGAGAAATCAGAAACTACTTAGGAATCAACATCAACAGAGATGATAACAAATTTTTACTGAACCAAACTTGCAAAATCGAAGGATTGAAGAAGAAATTCTGTCCAGATATCCACAAACCGTCTTACACACCGATGGGTGTTTCTTATCCAAAGGAAGAGGACACCTCTCCACCAGTGGACAATACCAAATATAGACAAGCCATCGGAGCACTACTCTACATAGCCACCGTGACCCGACCAGACATCGTTCTAGCAGTAAATTTATTAAGCAGGAAAAACGAATCTCCAAATGAAAATGACTGGAAAGCAGTTCTCAGATTCATCGAGTACCTGAATTCAACAAAGGACATTAACCTGCAAATTGACTCTAACAACCCACCAATACTTACCTGCTATACTGATGCTGACTATGCATCTGATATGACCACTAGACGGTCAACCGGAGGAAATATATTCTTCCTAGGAAAAAGCCCAATTTTTTGGTCCACAAAGAGACAAAATTGTGTTTCCTTATCATCGACCGAGTCTGAGCTCATTTCTGCGGCTGCTGCTGCTCAAGAGCTCAAATGGATATTAGACCTCCTAAAGGATTTTGGGCTATCTCAAAAACTACCCACTAAAATGTTCGAGGACAATAAGTCCACAATCTCTCTAATTCAACATGGTAAGATGAATACCAGACTAAAACACATTAATGTTAAATATTTCTTTTTAACGGAAATGGAAGAAAACAAAGTAATTGAATTAACATATTGCAATACAAATAGTATGATCGCAGATATTTTTACCAAACCTTTGCCCAAACCAAAATTTATGAAATTAAGATGTGAATTAAATCTAATTTCGGCTTATCCCAAAATGCATGATTAAGGGGGGCATTGTTGGAAAGTAATCACACATTTTAAAAATTAACCTTTTCATGCAACCCTAAGTCGCCAAGGCGCGCGCCAAACCGGAGCAAACCAGAAGCTATCCCATGATTCATTTCTTACTTTTGTTTATGTAATTTTCGTTTTTGTATCGTAGTAATGTAACGTTCTTTTTGTTTCGTAGTAGATTAAATATATTTTTTGCTATCTTCACATCATGATGTGTAGCATTTTCGCGTAAAAGAGACCATTGCCTAGAATCAAACAGTTCCTTCCTAACTCGCCTTATCCTGTTTCTTAATCGAAAAAGCACCTCCTTATAAATATACTCATTAATTGTTTGATTTTCAGGAACACGTTTGTGGTTAATAAGTCCTTTGTAATCAAAAAATGCAATCAGCATCACCTTAGTCTTTGATTTTGACATCCGTGCTTTTGTTTGTTTAAGAGAAGATGTTCCTTTCCATTGTGCACTTTGTCTTTTTGTTTCTGGGTCGTATTGCTTTCTCGCTTACATTTAAAGCGGTTGTACCACTTATACACTTTTGTTCTTGATAACGACGCATGGCTATATACTGTTCGAATCATCTCTAAAGTTTCGGTAGCAGATTTACTTAATTTGTAACAAAATTTAATGTTAAAACGTTGTCCTGTTCCGAAGCAAATTTTTTTTATTCAATGCCTTCTCAGTAAATGAAAATTACTACGGCATTTTGATAGGCAAACGACTAAATAATCAGTTAAAACTGGCTTTAACAAGAGATGTCACTCTTGCTAGCCAGGCGATTATTCTTTCACTTTTTTTATTTTATCACTTGATCATTTAATTTGTCTCGTTACTTTATGGGCGCACCTTGTATATATATATATATATAAATAATGATAATACCTTAATTGGTGCTTCAAAGTTACTCCTAGAGATCCTAATAAGGGATCAGCGTAGGATCGGCTACGCTTTAGCCGGTATTCGATAACGGCTCACTCAGCGAAAGCTATACCTTAGATATGTTATGACTTGTGATAAAACTGTTTCGGTTTTTATAATCAGTAGTAAGTTATCCATTTTAACTGTTGAGAGCAGTTAGAAGGATTCAATATATTCCATATGAATATAAAAACGAAATTATTAAATGCAAAGGAAGTTATTGTAGTGTAATCTAGTGTGGTATATATAGCTCTTGGAAAGGATATATAGCTCTGCAACAAATTACTTTCACTAATTACGCCTTTAAATTATGAGGTGGAGTTCTTTTCCGAGAAGACAAATAATACTTAATTTAAATAAAATTTAACTGTTAAAAACTTAAAACCTGAAGATGTAAAAATTATTATATGTTCACTGAATTAAGGATTTCTTTATGGATTTAGATATTATTTTCAAATATATTCTGTTATAGAGAGTTCAATATCCGTGAATTATAGCAAAGTAACAATAACTTAAACTGAACTTTATCTCAACCTATGACTTTATCTGAATCTACCACCTTATAATTTTTCATTGTTATTGTCAGGAATTTAATGATAAAACAATTCTTTTGTTAATCGTAGAAAGGAAAATAGTTTGTCCTTTTAAAGTCACTAGGTTTCTAAACTTTCAGTGCTTTAATTGAATAAAAAATTAAAACTAGTACATTACCAGAGAATTTAAGAAACTCCTTCTATATCTATGAGTAAATGACTGCTACAGTCCCTAGGAAATGGGATTTTTTAAGTAACAATATTCCCTGGGGTCAGATAACTATTTCGATATACACCATTGGAAATGAAAAAAGGGAAATTAAAATGACAAAATAATGATCATAACCCGTGTTGCCTCAGAGAAAAGCAACAATAAATCACCGCTTCTCAATTTTAAGCGATATCAAATGATAATAGGTTAAAATTAAAGCTGATACCTTTTATATAGAAATTAATGGTTCAAAAGTTTTATTTCGTAAGAGAGTAACACAGCTTATTTTTAATATGGGAGATACATAAATCCCGATATCAGTTATATGTGACAAAAATGAAAGCATGGATATAACATGCAGGCACACACGTGCAAATATATGTTTATACAGGTATAAATAGTTCAATGTGCATACGTAAATTTAATGCACGCCCACACACATTAGTATTTTAAATTACCCAAAGAATTTAATATCTTAAAATTTAGGAAACAAGCATTAAGTAAAGAATGTAAGACTCTTTGTCACAGTTCATGTAAGGGAAATACCTAGTAGATTTCCAAAAGAAATTCCAAAAACATTTGTTGGCCATAAAACTTAATAGTCTAGATGAGTAATAGAAGACCATAGAAGTTTCTGCACCAGGAGCCGCAGCTAAATGAACAATATTACAGAGCTTCTGAAGTAATATTACACGTGTCATAACCCTATACCTACTTACTGTATGGTAAAAAATGGCGACTATCCACACATGGAGACACAGAGCCTCACAGCACCAAAAGCTCACAGACCAAGAGCTAACCATAATTATTATATTGCATTCTACTCCAATATATATATATATATATAAACGTACTATTTAGCATTTAAATCTAAAGGGAATATTTAAACCACTACATGACCTCTGTTTTTGGAGAAGAGTTAAATATTTCATTAATCAATTAAAATCCCTAAATTTAAGAAAAAATCTTTTAAATTATTTTGAAAATCAGACAAGAAGACAGATTTTTTTCACAACATTGTAATGGATTTTAATTAAGTAATCCCACCTCCTTTCTTTATTTGTCCACATTCAAGATATTCTTCATAGTATATTCAATGAAAGATAAAAACGAATTACTTTTTTTATAAATATCCTTTTTATAAGGAAAATAAATTACGCCAAAGAGATTATCTTAATGCACAGTGGAATAACTTGCAGATAATGAAAAAACTGCAAATGAAATCAGTTTTTCATTAACTTTTAAAAATGAAATATATTTTTTAATCACAAAGGTAGAAAGAAATAAAACAAGTGATAAAGCGCTTTCTATAACACATTCAATTATTTTCTAAATTACAACGTTTGTGTTACTTTTTCAAACGCTTGCATCTCTTATAAAATAAATATTTTGTTTTATCTTTACTTATACAAATATCAACATATATTTAGAGTTCATATATCGTTTTTATTAACAATGATAGTATAATACACTGGTTATCAAAAATTAAGGGAAAGTCACAAAAATAGCAATTACTCAAAAAGTTACCCGTAGAATTTAATGAAACTCATACACATTATACAACACATAGGTAGGTATAAAATAGCATAAAAAGAAATCGCCAGACAATTAAGGTGTTATAGAAACTAGCATATGTGAACAAATCGGATGTGTAAGTTTGGTATAGGAAAAGTATCTTTAACATGGCGTATGATCCCCCCGAGAAGCAATACAGCACATACAGACATGTCTGATGCCGTCAATTATGCGGTCTATGAGTTCTGTAGGAAGTGAGAGCCATTGCACTTGAAAAGCAGTGGAAAGCGTAGCTAGGGTCCTACGAGGAGTATTGAGAGCAGCTATACGCGGTCCTAAAGTGTCGCAAACATGCTCGATAGGATTCAGGTCCGGTGATCGAGCTAGCCACTCCATGCGCTAAATTGTTTCCTGCTCAAGATAAGCATCCACGATGCGAGACCTGTGCAGTCTCGCGTTATCGTCCTGTAGCACGAAAGAATCACCTATTGCCCCGGCATAAGGGCGCACATAAGCATCAAGGATGTCATCTCTATAGGTGTGAGCATTCACATTTCCACTGGGAAAGACATGGATGTCTGTGCGTCCACCCAAAGAGATACCACCCCAAACACAGACACTGCCTGATCCGTATACATCTCTTTCATGGATGTGTGATGGATGAAAACGAGTTACAGGTTCTCTCCAAATCAAAATATGCCTACTATCACTTTTGAGGCTACACCTGGACTCATCCGTAAAGAGAACAGCCCCCCATTGATCACGCGTCCAGTGGACATGTTGACGTGCCCACTGCAAACGTTCCCGCCTATGGCGTGACGTGAGCGGGACGCAAATGACTGGTCGCCTCGCAAGAAGACCACCTTCGTGAAGCCTTCTATGCATGATTGACGTTGAGACCAACCTTCCGGAGCTTGCCGTGAGGGAGGACCTAAGTTCAGAGAGTCTTGGTTCTATTCCTTCGTGCGCATAATGACAAATATAGGTCATCGGCACTCATCGTAGCGTACGGCCGTCCTTAGCTGAACCTCCTGGATGCAGAATCTGTGGTTAGCCAAATTCTATGAACCACAGACGGACTCACATTTAGCCATCTGGTCACTTCTGTCTGACTTTGTCCTTTCTCTAGTCTCCCAATAGCTCGCCATCGCAAATCTTCGGTCAAATGATGCCTGGAGGTCATTGTTACAATTTGGCTATGCCAGATGTTTAATCTTAGTCTCGCAGCGACAATTACCGCTTTGCTCTGAGACATGCACTTTATGCTCCTCGCAAATGACGTATTCCGACTGCAGCGCCACTATTTTGCATAATGTAGTTTTGTTCAGCATCTTTTACTTAATAACATATTCAAATTTTAAACAGATCGGCCTAGTTTTGAACGTGTTATGCCTCATTTTGTGATTTTTCCTTAATTTTTGATAACTAGTGTATATTGATTCAATAATCATGAACTTACATAAAATGTAACATTGCATAAAATTTTACTTTACTACCCTTAAACATTTATAAATTTTGATATAATAACTCGTAGATATTTAATGAAAGGAAAAACACTAATATAACATTGTACACAAAATTGAATATTTTGAACATATGACGATGTTATGAAATCATCTATTTTTAGATTTAAAAAACAACATAAATAATAATACATACATTAACCATTTTCAGTGTTATTTGGGGTAATGTAGACGTCTGCCTGGAAAGAATTTTAAAAAAATGGTTGGAGATTGTTTAACTGTAATGCTACAGCTTTCGTAACAGAAAAAGAACTATTTTTACATTTAAACTGAAACTAAGAAAATATTAAAGTTAGTTATATATTTATATCATTTTTCTGATCGGGAATCTTATAGAAATAACATCTTTTTAATATTAGATATCTATCTGGCCTATCACACTTCCATAACAATAAAGATTCGAAGACATTGTGACTTGGAGCGTACCCACCACAACATTTTATTCATTTCCAAATGGCCTATTTAAGTAAAAGCAATGACATCTCTTTTCCTGCTACTTAAAAAATAAGTTTTAGTTAGTGCATAAAGTTCAGTCACTGTAAAAAAATAATTTTTTTTTCGCATCATAAGACGTATCTATTTCTTAACCTTAATTTGAACTTAACTTTAAAGTTATATATGCTATCAGACATTTTACCAAAAGATTTATGGAGTAGTGTCTTTATGGTTCCATCAGATTTCTTTCCCCATGTTTCAATTCTGGAAAAATGTCATTGCACTATTGAAAATTGGTTGTATATTTTTAAAACCATTTGCTTCCTCGGCATCTATATTAAGTTTTGTTGTTCAAGTAATATTTTTTGTCTGTAGGTTTTCAAAGTACATTCAAACCTATTTTTGTGCGGTCTCTTTTGGTGCAATTTTTTTTGTGCGGTATTTGTTAAGAAATGCCCATGAAAATACATAATATCAATAAAAAGTGATAAAAAAATTTATGCCGTCCCTGTCCACAGCACAATAACAGTTTTGAGTGTATTCATTCTTAGCGATTTAAAAGTAATTTTCGATAGACATTGTGAGGTATTGAATCAAAATCAACCCCTCTCTGGTTTAAATAAATCACCGTTTGAAGACGAAACAAGCGAATGCAAATGAGCGGCGCTTTTCTAATCTATGGGAATTCCCGTGGATAGCGTACATGCGCGATAGTGAGAGGAGAAAGCCACGAGGCGAGGTCGGACGGAGATGAGCGGTGAACGAAAAACAATTGAAGTGAAGATCGCTTTGCCGTACAGTAGCCGGACATTATCAAGCTTACCGAAGGCGTTTTAAAGTTAGCTATCGTTCCAGCGATCTGGTGATAAAGTGAAGACAGAAAGGTTAGTGTGGAGTATGTACAAGCAGTGGCGTGGCTGAATTCTGGCAGGGTTTCCGTAATATAGCTACTGGGATTAACACGCGTTATAAATAATTCCCAGTTGCCTTTTAGCAATTGAGTACGGTATTTATGTTTTCTAATTGTGTTGTAATAAATAGAGTTTAGTGTAGAAAACCTCGTCGAATCTAGTTAATGGTGAGTTCGTTATTTTAGTATATATGTGACCGCAAACTAAGATAATGAAAACAGGGAACTTCAAAACATATTTAAAAATCTATGCTAAAAATACTCAAAAGTTTGTTTGTAAGGAAAGATAAAAGTATTACATTTAATCTAATGTCTAATAATTTACAAAGTCAATTTAAAATAAGAGTATAGTAACACACTTAATATTACCGATCAAAATTAAAACTTTTGTAATACATTTCTCAAAAGTTCCCCCATTTATTAAAAAACAAACCTCTTACTTTGTTTCAGCAAGTGACATTAATTTCAAGTAGAAATTTTTAAAAGTAATGTAAATTAAAGCTTCAATGGTCTGAAATCTATGCCTGATCCAAATAGTTCATTAAAATCGTTGACGTAAAATCTCTTACTCAATTTGTGAAACATTTTTACTTAGATGTTTGTCGACAGCATGTCTTTGGACAAAATGTCATTAGGAACTAGAATAGTAATTTATTGCATACATGCATTAATTACATGCATGAAAAGTGCCAGTAGTTGAATACTGACTGAGAAAGGTTCCACGAGAAAGAATTTGGAAAACAATTTAATTGATTTTTCAATACAGAACCAAAAACTATGGCACTTTAAATCATATCGTTTGTTTAAACAAGCATATCTAACAGCAAATGATAGATACACTGTTGGCCACTGTAAATGCAACACCCTGAAGGAAACATGCAAATAACATGAAATTTACAACAGGCATTAGCGGAGGTGAGATATGCAAATGATTAGAATTTCAGCGCAGACGCACATCACGCGCGCATGTGGCGCCACTTCAAAGCGCTATTTAAGGCTTGGAGATTTCGATTTCAAGTTCGGCAATTGTGTTTTTCTTATGGTTTTTTAAAAAAAAACGATCAATTTTGCCTCGTCGAAAACAGCGATTATCTTTTGATCAAGTATCCGAGTTCGACAGAGGAAGGATAGTGGCCTACCGAGATTGTGGTTTATCTTTTAGGGAAATCGGTAGTCGTGTTGGACGAAACCAAACAACTGTAATGCGGATATGTGATCGTTGGATGCAGGAGGGTACGACGGACCGGCGTGTTCGATCGCATCCACCTCAGCACACCACTTCACGTGATGACAGGCAAATTGTGCGCATGGAAGTGACGGATCGCTCAGTCACATCACGAACCATAGCACAGCACATGCAGTCTGTAACGCATCATCCAGTGTCTGTGCGTACCATTCGACGCCGTTTGAAGCAGAGTGGTCTGTCCCTCAAGACGTCCATTTCTTTGTCTACCCTTGACGCAGAACCACAGACGTCTCGCCGCCAATGGTGCGATGACAGAAGGATGTGGACGGCAGAATGGAATGAAATTGTCTTTACTGACGAGTCACGCTTCTGTCTGCAACACCACGATGGTCGCATTCGAGTCTGCAGACACCGTGAAGAGAGGATGCTGAACAGCTGCGTTATGCAACGCCACACTGGTCCTGCATCGGGTATTATGGTATGGGGCGGTATTGGATATCACTCTCGCACACCTCTAGTACGCATTGCCGGTACTTTAAACAGCCAGCGCTACATCTCCGAGGTGTTGGAGCCAGTTGTCCTTCCTTACCTTCAGGGCTTGCCCACAGCCATATTTCAACAGGATAATGCGCGACCACACGTGGCACGCATTGTCCAACGGTTCTTCTTCAAAAGCCAGATTGAATTGCTTCCCTGGCCGCCTCGCTCTCCGGATCTTTCGCCGATAGAAAACATGTGGTCCATGGTTGCTCTACGATTGACCCAGATTCCATCCCCAGCTGCCATAGCAGATCAACTTTGGCAACGTGTGGAAGCTGCTTGGTCTGCTGTACCCCAAGAACTCATCCAAAGTCTCTTTGAATCAATGCCGAGGCGTGTGGCAGCGGTGATCTCCAACAATGGCGGCTACTCTGGCTACTGATTTTGGCAGGAACCACACTTCAGAGAAGTCTATAAATTTAATCATTTGATGCTTGGTCAACATGTTACTACAAAATAAATTTTGTTGTGATATCTCTTGTCTTTCTTGGTGTTGCAATTTGGGTGGCCAGCAGTGTATGTAAAGTTTCTTGTTATAAAACTAATTACAATTCAAATATTGATATTTCTGTACAAATTTTATTACTGAACTTAATTTATAAACATACGTAATATTAAATATAACTTACATAGCATACTAAACATTAATATGAATATATTGCAGTCAACTGATATTTTTCAGAATTCGTGAACTGTATAAGTCGACTTTCCTAGAATGCTTAGGATTTTATTGAGAATAATAATTTGGATTGATAAGATATTACCAATAGTAAATGAGCTCACTCTGTCTTCACTGGTATAACGAAGTCATAAATTCGAGGATCTAGAGAAGAAAAACACCATGAATAATTTAATTAATAAAGTTATCCTCCAAGAATTTATTTAACAACAAATCAAGGAAGTACAAATTTGTATCGACCCTTTTGTTTAAAATCTTTCAACGTTTCCCTCGACGAGAAAAACAAAAGCACAAATATTGATTACTATAATTCCCTAAATTTGTTTATTTTATTCAAAAGCTTTCATTCGTTAAATAATTTATTAAAGTAGCAAAAAGAATTTACATGTGTCCCCAAAATGCAAAACCTGATAATACTAAAGAATTAAGCTGTTGATTCTCTCCCGAAATATTGCAGATATGTATGAAATGTTTACACATATAGCTCATGAAATGATCGAAAAATTTTTGTAATATTTTCCGACCGTAAATATAAGTCTTTTCTTATCCTTTAACAATTATTTAAGCATTTTCAATTGAAAATTCCCTACATTACAACAAACGCTACGAAACAAATGCTAAAACTTTCCTTCCTCAACATTTATAAACTATTTAAAAGATCCCATAAAAGGTGAAAAGCTCTCTTCAAAACTTTTCAGCAGAAACCTTTAAATCTGCATCAGTGGAAACATCTGTAGAAGATAGGAAAATAAAAAGAAACGTACACAAAATATGACTCCGGTACATAGAGCAACGTGAGAATATAATTTATTCAACAGAAGCCCACACTTTAGCGATCGGTCATTCTGTCACCAACACCTGTAAATGAATGGCTATATATGAGGCAGCAAGGGCTATTACTTCTTCTATCTAGTTGAAATAAAGTTAGACAGATAATAAGATGTATGATTTTACGTAAGCTTATCTCACTATTGTTCTAGGGAAATAATCCTATCAATTTTTCTTTTCATCTCCATTGTTCGGAGGAAAAAAGAATGTAAGATTATCTATTGTTTAGAGGTTTCTAAGATTAACTACTAATTACTTACACACACAAACACACACACACACACACACATATATATATGTATGTATGTATATATGTATGTATATGTATATATGTATGTATATATATATATATATATATATATATATATATATATATATGTATATGTATATATGTATATATATATATATATGTATATATGTATATATATATATGTATATGTATATATATATATGTATATATATATATATATATATATATATATATATATATATATATATATATATATATATATGTCTGTGTATATGCAATTTTCTTTTCAGTACTTTATTTCGGAATTTTCAGTATTTCGATCATGTTATGAATGTAGAACAACCGTTGAAACACGTTTATTCTAAGCGAAATTATTCGTATCATGTAATATACTAATTGATACAGGAAACAGTAATACTTAACAAATTTAATGAATAAATATTCTGAAATTTTAAAACTTCTAATTGGAAAATACTATTGTAACAATCTGAGCCAATTTAAATGCCTATCAGAGACATTTCATTTCACAAAGCCAAAAAAGTTTATAATTCTAAGTCTAGGAGTTAAATTTATTCAAAGATTTTTATTGCAAGTTTTCTCATTCCATTATTTGTTTTTTTATTGCTATTCTCCTATGCTGCAGTGTATCGTAATATAACTGGACTCTTTCTAAATTTCCATATGCTAGACCTTATTTTCCTTCGATGCGATGTACGTGTTAGCAAGTGTGATGATAGTCATAGTGATTTCCTCTAACAACAACAGTTAGGGCCTGTTCACCTAGAATCCTTCAGCGTCAGTGTTAAAGATTCCTTTGGGGCTTATTGATTAAATGAGTAAATGATTCTTATATGATTGGTTAAAAAAATACGCTGACGCTGACAGATTCTATGTGAACAGGCCCTTAGTTTCAACACAGGGTTGGACAAGCCATTATAGATATCATAAGAAAATCTTTAAAAATCTTCCATTTTGACTGCTGATCTTGAATAACAAACCTATCATTTATCTCAGTTGATCATAACACTTGTTTGATGAATTTAACAACTCATTATACTAACTAAAATATTCTCACTTCTAAACTTATGTGATGCACGAATGGAGTTCAGTAAACATTGTATTCAAGTTGTGCAAAGGATAATTATGCTGGGGTGTAAAAACTAAACTTCAAATCTCGTCTTAGAATCTGGAAAGTAACGGATAGTTAATCAACTACAAAACAGCCACCTAGGTTCATAAATTTAATCATCAATCACGCTGACATCAAGTGTATTAAAGTATAAATCATAACTCATTGATACATGTAGTTTTAAAATGACAATTACATTGATAGATGTCGAATTACGATAACACCCGCCGAGAATCCTGAAAAGGAGCGATATCAGAATTGTCATTCTTTTCGCATTTGTTTTTAATCATGCATTTTAAATAGTAATTTTAGATAATTAATCAAATACTAAAGTGCATCTTCGTATATAATAAATTTCTGAGATACAATTCCTAAAATTTAAACGTTATCATGAACTCAAAAATTAAGATTTTTATCTTAAGGGGTCTGAACATACAACACTGCATTAAACGTTCAAAACAAATAGTAATATAAATAAGGAATGCGATAAGACCTTAATCATTGCTTCAAGACTTTCATTTTACGTATATTTCTATTGTTTGCATATGACAGATTACATGTTAATTAACATATTCATTAATAAAGTGTGCCTCTCATCAGAATATTTGTGAATATTGTCTTTAAATACTGTCACGTAAAAAGATGTAAAATGAATCATTATTTAAAAAAGTAATTTTTTATTTTGTTGAAGAATTAAAATAATTCTTACGTGAAATCTATTGTGTGTACCGACTTTTTTATAATAATTCATGCGCTTCTTAAAAAGAGATACCTACTGAGATGCTCATCTGTTGACTCAGTTTTGCACCTTAATTTAAATCTTTCAAACTGCCTCACTTTTGACTGCTCTTGGGAAAGGTTTAAATGTTAGATAATTATCACTTGTTTTAGATGGTGACGATGATGAAAGGATTTGGTTCTATGTAGAGTAAGCAGGATATCAATAAAAGCTGTAAAAATTCTTTTGAGAAGAAAATAATAGAAGATCCGAAAGTCACACAAAGCAATTCTGAGTTCACCAACAAGCATACCCACTGGTGCAACGCAGAGAAACAGTCTGATTTTTGGACAAGGAACAAAGTATCCTTTTTTGTTCATTCTTGTCCATTAAAGAGTGCTCTGTGAAAGAAATACTGATGCACAACTGAAGGGAAGAGATAACTATAAAAAACTATAGCTTTAGTTAAAACATATGTATGTTTCTGCACTTTGATGACGTATCATTTACTGCTGTCATATCTGTTGTTGTTGTTGCTTATGCCCCTTGACCGACATGTAACATCAGGTCAAGTCCCGAAGGCTATGGGTGATAAAGGTGCGGCTCCTGTTTTTAATAGCACCGCAAGGGTCGGAGTTCGACTTGGCTAAATGACCGGGTAATTTTGAACATAGTCAAGTGACGAGACCGAAGCACTTGACCCCGCACCTCCAGAGGTAAATTTGAGAACTTGGAGGACATTGTAGCCACGACCTATTTTACATGCCCCGGCCGCCGTTAGTGAACACGACGGTAGATTTGCAGCGACGAGCATCGAACGAGGGATGTTCAGATCACTGGCCCGCTGGTCTTGCCAACCGGGTTACCGCGCCCTGCTGTCATATCTTATTTTCTGTAGCGTAGTCTGTCTTATGGCTTCCTTTAGTGGCAGAAAATATAAGTAAAAATTATTATTACCTTTAAAAAATCTTACGTTGTTTATTTTTTACTTAAATGCAATTCACATTGAGCTTGAATAAAAAATAAATGACAGATTGAAAAATTTAGCGTAAAGGCACTGGTAATTGACCATGAGCCAGAAGTTGACTGTTTGCTTTAAAAAATGTAAAATATAAGGATTGTATCAATATTAATGTTTTTAAACAGATCTATCTGACAGGTAGCACTATCTGTGGTCAAAACTGTGAAACTCTCGTATTTGCAATCCATCACGGTAGAAATGGCGGCAGTTCCTCTGGAGTTAATACAGGCGTAAATCAGTGTTCTGTTATTTTCTTCATATGCATGTTTAGAGCAACACTTTTTGTAACACTTATTACCACGTGTTAAATTTTGGTTATAAATGATAAATAAATAGGTTTGTTTTATTCCATAATGTTAAAATTCGTTGTTTCTTGAGGGATCAATTTATGAAATCTGGTTAGAACATAAATTCCAAAAGCTGACCGGCGTGGTCAATTACTAACTTCCTGGGGTTATTTTTTATACAATCTATATTCCATTTATTTGATATGCATAAGGGAACTATTTTTTTAGTGGATCACCGGCTGGTCAACTACTGACACTTTAGATCAGTGTTTCTCAACCTTTTTTGTACCATGCCCAAACCTAAGCCTTTCTAAAATTATTATGGCCCCCTTTGTAACATATACATAATTTTTAAAATTCAAAAATTGAATTGTTGACTGAATAAACATAAATGATAGATTTTAGAAAGAAATCATTGGAGAATAGTTTATGAAACACAATAAATTTTCAAAACATGTAATGGAGAATTGAAATTCAAGTACGAAATAATTTTAAATAAAGATTTTACCATACAATTTTAATTATTTGTAATTATTTATTATTTAAATTTAGGGAGATTCTTGCGCTTAATGCTTGCTGAAAAGAGATTTTACGTTAGGTTCCAATTCAGTTAGCTTCAGTCTCAAGTCTCCTCGTTGTGTTATATCCAGCCGATTTCTTTTTTTTTAGCAGCAAATCATGTATGGCACTAAATCCATATGCAGCTAAATATGAAGATGGAAACGGTAACAATAGTTTTTTTGCACATTTGGTTGAATTTGAATACTTGACTTCTGTTTCCTTGCAAAGCCAAGCCATTACTCCTTTTATATTAAATAAAATGCTAACTGACTGATAATTTTGCATTTCTGCGAGTTCTTCATACTTCATATTTGGAATATCAGACAAATCCACTAACATTGGCTGCATCATCCAAGTTGGAAAATCAATTTGGTTCGGATCAGAATATCTTTCTTTTAAATTAACCGATAGATTTGACAGATGATCGACAATAACATGTTTATAGATATCAGTCACTTCCCATTCATTTCAATGTTGCTCATAGAAGTAATTCACAAACGTTTAACTCATTGTGTTCTAAACAACGGATTTAGAAAATGTGGATTATTTACGTGGAATCTACAAATAGTTAAAATAACAGGAAAAGAAGTAACCTAAATTGAAAATCATGAATTAATGAATTTGCCTAGAATTAATGAATTGCGCCACGAGGAATTTTTTGAGCATCGATTTCAATTCCTTAATGAACAAATTCCTACCGTAAAACTGAACAAATTTCGATCCTCATCCGATATTTGGACAGGCAATCAAAAAGATCAAAATATATATGCAAAATATAAAACTCGAAATACATATGTGGGGCCTGAAATAGATTTTATATAGAATGCATCTTAGTAACTAAATGCTTTGTTATAAATTTAAATTTCACTGTGAAGTGTATAAGTTATTTTAAAATTAACTATTAAAATAAAATAATAATACTACTTAAGTACTATAGTCTTAATTATGCAAATCATTTAATTGTTATTTTTTCTACTGGTCAACTACTAAAACAATGCAGGTAAACTGCTTAATTCTGATGGTCAACTTCTAACGCAGAAACTGAGTTTCACAAAAATGAATTTTAAAAAAATGTAAAAGCGTCATTCACAAAATGACGTTAATATGTTCATACAGTTAATATGTACATTCAGGAAGGGTCTAAGATAAGGTTAATGCATGCTTTTGGGGAATTCAGTTTAATCCATTAGTTGCATTACAGTTTATATGGAGCACTTCCCTTAAATGATCAACTACTGATACCTTTACCTTACTTGTTTTTTATTTATCTCCTTGTAGTGATGATGCAAGTAAAGGTATTCTTTCGCATAAATTTCTATTGTTCTTCTAATCAAATAACAATGGTGAAGTTTCAAAGTTATTTCAAACATTAAAATAGAAATTTTCAGAAAAGAACATGCTTTTTTAGGTCAGAAGATATATAAAAAGCCTTTTTAAGCTTAGTTTCCTGTTTCTAAACATCGAATATTCGGGTTAGTTGAACTAAACACATACACTTTTGATGTAACTGAGAACTGACTGTTTGATTAACTTGCAATCTATGAAACCAATCCCTTTAATGCTTCAACAGTAGAAAAAAACTTATCATCATAAAATAGAATATGTTTTCCTTATTTTTGTGTTACTGCTGTATGATGACGCCATGCAAAATTCTAGAGATGGCACCACTCTACTGAAACTGTTCGTGCTCTCACACTTAACGCGCTTCAAAGGCACGCATGTCAAATTGTTAACGGCTTTCATGTTTAGTCTATGATTGAGAGCCATTTTAGTCGGTCAGCTCTTATTACTGCCCACAAAATCAAGCAAAACGTGTTTCCGCCTGTTCATAAAACATTATAAGAGAAAAAAAAGGTGATAAAATATTAATCTAAGCATGAAAAAATATTATGGCAAGACTAAACCTTCGCTTTAAAAATGATTTACAAGTAAGTGGTTTGTTCATTTCGTTGATTTCGTTTCGAATGAGCACAAGTGACACTCAACGTTCTGGCCAGCCTGCTGAGATCCCTACGCCAAAAATTATTGAAAAATCTCATGATATGGTGGTGAACGATACAAGATTAAAAGTGCGTAATATTTCTGAGGCTGTTGTCATCTCATCAGAGCTAGACAAGGTGGGTTTCTTGTTTGCTAACAATTGAACAAAAACGTAGACACGGGAACACTTCGAAGCATAATTTTGATATGTTTAAAAAAAATCCAGAGGAATTGCATCGTTTCGTAACAATTGGGGAAACATGAATATATCACAACCATCCTGAAACGAAAGAAAAGTCAAAACAGTTAACTGATTCAAGTGATCCTACACCAAAGAAAGCAAAAACGGTTCTATCAGCAGGAAAGGTCATGGTCACTGTTTTTCGGGTGGCTCATGATATAATCTTTATTAACTACGTCGTAAAGGGTAAAATAATCACGTGAGAGTAATATGTAACTTTACTGGATCGTTTAAATAATGAACTGAATACAAAATGGACACATTTTAAAAGGCTATTTTCCATCATAACAATGCTCCGGCTCATACACCTACGATTTTGGTGTCATAACTGTTAGAATTACGCTACGAAATTGTTCCCCAACCCTGTAATCTTCACTCGGCCCCCTGGGAATACTACTTGTTCCCAAATATGGGGAAATTTTCTGCAGGGTAGAAATTTGCAACCATTTTCGAAATGATTTGTTAAACAAATGCTTATTTTGCAGAGTTAAACAAGCATTACTTTATGAAGGGGGATAATATAGATTGAAAATCATTGGACCACATACATCGCGTAATACATTATGTAGAAAAATCAATAAAAACGTTTAAAAAACGTTGATTTCATTTTTTTGTACGTGGACCTAGAAATGACCATGGTATATCTTTAAGCTAAAAACTTCTTACATATAATATTTAAATGTCAATTCAAATTAAAGTTAATTCCGATGACGATCCACCAAATTAATACCAAAACTTAACAAAATAGCAATTAAGCATTTAAGCTTTAGAATAGAAGGTTTATATTAGGACAGTATATTTTTCAAGAAATTAATGTATATCTTATAAATTTTTATATAGCATCTCTATTGTCTTAACTATAATTATTTTAAAGTCATTATGTTAGAGTATGACCTTCAAATATTTAATTTTAACATATATTTTTTCAGACAAACTGATACATAATCCTCTCTGAATAGAAAGTAACCCAATTATCTGAATGCAGTACTGTATTTGTAAGATTGAAGATTTTTTTTACTGATTTATGAGTAGTCCTGTTGCTTCTTGAACTGCCCATTTCATCTATTTAATATTTCACTAGGACAAAAAAGCAATACGATGTTATGCTACAATTTTATATTGAGGCGATGAACTTCGTGGTTATTTAAGCTTCCATTACAGGGGCCCAGTTTAAGTTCGTTACTCAAATGGCAGTGTTCTAGGGCTAGAGAAATACTGAGTATTTTTTTCTTTAATTACATTGATGGAGGAGGATATTTTAGGTTAAAACAAAGATCGAATTTTATAATTTCATCTGAAAAACCCTGAGTTTATTAAGTTTTCGTTAAAAACATTTCTTATTACCCCAAAACACGAGTGTTCAGCCTTTTGGCTTGCCTGAGATCGAGTTGAGGGAAAAGGAATTGTCTTAGGATGCATATACAATACATAATTTAGATAATGTATATAAGTAGGAAGCTTATTTTAATTATTATTTTTTATTATAATACAAAAGAAGGGACAAATTAAATATAAAATTGACGGGAAATTTCACCTTTTTGTGAAATTAATATAT
Organism: Dolomedes plantarius; assembly: GCA_907164885.2. Classification (NCBI taxonomy): domain Eukaryota; kingdom Metazoa; phylum Arthropoda; class Arachnida; order Araneae; family Dolomedidae; genus Dolomedes; species Dolomedes plantarius. The sequence continues at coordinate 151,175,595 of OU015494.1, read as the reverse complement.
CAAAGTCTGATTCAATGGAAGTGGTTGCAATTCTTAATGAGTTCTTCAAGTACTCATCAAAAATTATTTATCCCACTCTACTCTTCGAATGCTTAATCTTTAAAAACAGTTTAAAGATGTAGGTAGGATTTCAAATGTATGTAGGGACAAAAAGCGCACAGTTACAAATCAATAGCAGTTAAGATTTATAATCATAAGTATATGTATATATATGTGGGAATTCTACTCTTGTGGCAACACGGATGAGGCGCCGCTTGAACAAACGAGTTGCAACTCAACTGCTGGTGCTCAGTGGGCGGAAACAATGGAACGCACGCTATGTTTATCTTCGCTGAGTGCAAACGGAACGCTGTGTTTTTACCTTTGCTGAGTGCAGACTGCACGCTGTATTATCTTGCTCATGCTAGACGAGCATTAATGCTATGCCAGACGGGCACTGATAATCTGTGTTTTTCTTATTGTGATAATCTGTTGTGACCGTAAGTTGTAAATGGTTTGTGTTTGATTAAATGTTAGTCAAGAATACGTGTTATTGCATTTTGATATTTCAACCGTGAGAATAAATTTCCCATATATATATATATATATATATATATATATATATATATATATATATATATATATATATATATATATTAAATACTCTTCTAGCTTTTGAGGTGTTTCCTAAGCATAACACTGTAATCACCTAAGCTGTGTTTCGCATTGAATATGGCAAAATATTTATACATTTTCCCCGCATTTTGATATTTCAATAATGGGAATAAATTTCCCACAATTATGGTGCCAGAAGATTGATGGACCCTATGGATTGGTTTTGAGATATGGACTAGTGGTGTATGAAGAACGCATGTATTTTGTGTCTTAGAGGAAGACCAGCACTTCTGTAAGTACAAAACATTTCGTTTTCGTTTTCGTTTTCGCTTCAGAATGAATATATGGATATGACTTTTGTGTGGAGCACGTAAAATTGATTTGTTAATTTTCATTGATGTGTTTGGACTAGAAGCAGCGAAAGGTGCTAAAGTCGCTGATTTAATTAGAAACATAACCAATTCAGAAACTTATGATGAGGACTTTAGTAAACGTAGATTAGATATTATTATTGCTGAGAGGCTAGAACAGATGCAGAAATAGGTTGCAGATCGGAAGTTTGAATTAAGGAAACTCGAATTGGAAGTAAATACTAAAAAAATTAGCGATGTTCTAAATCCGCCACCTGTTTTTAAACAACAGAATTTGTTGAAATTAATGACACGTTATGATATGTTCGGTGATATAGGTGTTTATTTGAGATTATTTGAAAGACAGATCAATCGAATTGAAATTCCTAAAGAAGATTGGGTCACGTATTTACTCCAATTGCTGCCGTTAAAGATTATAAGCATTGTTGCTCGAGAACCAGATCCATCGGCTAATGAGTATGGTCATGTTAAGAAGTTTATTTTGAAACGCTTTAGGCAGACACCCAGAACAGTTTAGACAAAAATTTGTTCAGCACAAGAAGGAATCATTCGCCTCTTGGTGCGATTTCGCTTTTGAACTTAAAACTTATTTTGAAGAATGGATTACTGGTTTGGAAGTCGAAACATTTGAAGATTTGAAGGAACTTTTGGTTGCAGACCAGTTAAAGCGGAAAATGTTTCCTGACGCTCGTGAACATTTTTAGACGGACTTGCCCACAGTAAAAAAATCGATAAGTTGGTTAATAAATTGGTTGAATACGAAGCGAGACGTAATTTCCAAAGGGAAACCGATCTAAACATGCATACGGATGGAAATATTGATAAGAAATTACCGAGTAAAGATTCCGAAAATTCAGCATCAATTATTCGTGCTCGGGATGGTGATTTTAAAGCAAGGATGAAATTTAATTATAGTAATAGTTTAAGAAATGATAATAAATCAAAGATTTGTTGTTTTAATTGTAATTTGTTTGGTCATAGATCTTCAGAATGTATAAATAAGACAAACGGTCCCCAGTATTTTAAATGCTCAAGGTTTGGACATACCTCTAGTATGTGTGATGAAAAGAAGGAATCTCTGGTCTCGATAACAAAAAAATGCTCTAACAGAATCGAGATGACAGCTGAAATTGAAAGTGTAGGTGAGAGTGTATTGTGTGATTCAGGATCAGAACTTTATTTAATGGATTATGAATTTTATGTTAAAATTGGATCACCTAAATTGAATTTCAGTAATATATTTTTAACTGGAATCGGAAGTCAGGAAGTATCACCGATTGGATACTTTCATTCCGAAATATCTTTTGATAAATGGGCAACTGAAACTTTGATGTTCTTTTGTCTGACTTTTATGTTCTCAGACAATTGAGTCATGAAGTAATTATAGGGACTGATGTAATTAATAAATTGAATATTTCAATTAATGAGAAAGGCGTTGAAGTTTTGGGAAGAAGAAATGCATTTTGTGTCAGTTACGCTAGGATTAACAACAGAGTTTCGCAAGGCACTCGCTTTTCTGGCCCAATGTTTAACCAAAATTTTCCGCGGAACAACTTTATTCCGAATCCGACAAGTAATATATTTAACATGCAGCCATTTCAAAGGCCTCCAAATCCAGTGTTCCCTATCAGCATTCTGAGATGTATGTGCTGGGGCGTTTTAGTGGGTTTTGTGCCGTTTAAAGATATTAAATATTAAAGTTAAAATATTCACAGGGTTTGATTACTAATTAGTTATTACCCAGGTTCGTTTTAACCCCAGCATGTAAATAATTATTACTTGGTAGGAAAGAGACACAACTAAAATGTTTTATATAAATGATGAGGACCAATATTTACAAATTAACAACGAATATTTATTACACAAATAAACAGTTTAATTACAGTATTAAAATGATTATTCACATAACTACATGAATAATAAATAGAGCTAAAATGATTAATATTCTTTCAAATAACAAATTGGGTCCTCACCGGTTAAACATGTAAAGGTATGTATCATTTACGGGATTTTAATTTAAATTTAAATCTTAAAATAGTACCGTCAATATCACCATAATTGCAAAGACTGACTTACCCCAAATCGGCGTTGCTACGGATCGCTCATGGTTGTAGGTAAAGGGGCAGGGTGGACTCGAGAGTCCACCACAGGGCCAGCCCGCAGGCTATTCGCCCTCTGCACACCTCTATATCCTCTGCACACCTCTCTCTCTAACTCCTGAAAACTTTTTCTCTATGTCTGTATCATTTCTACCCCTTAATATTTATCTCAACTTTTTGCATACATGTTTTCACCTTCCAATCACAATATTTTCTTTTCCACATAAACTCCACCTACGTCTTAAAACCCTTTTCTAGTGGCCCTAATATTTCTCTTTTATTAAAATCACACTTCTCATTGGACCTATACTTATTTCACATTTTCATATTCTTTCACATTTTTCCCCTTTTCCTTTCTACATTTTTCTTATATTTTATTTTCTAACACCTGGTCAGTTTTATAACATTTTTTCCTTACCATGGTCCGACAATACTGCTACTGTTGCGTAAATTCCACTATAATCGTTTCAATTCTTATTCCTTATTCTAAAGGGGCTTTTTTCGACTGACCCTCGTCCAACGCAACTCTTTTATCATGGGGGCTTTTAACTAACCGCGGTTGTACTTTACCTTTTCTTATGGGGGCTAATTCATCGGTTACTGAGTCAAAGGACACCGCGCTATTCTCCAACGTTTTCCCCTCTTTACCATAAATATATTTTTATTACGTACGTTTCCCTTTTCTAACAATCTTTTAAACTTATGTAAAAGGCCTTTTCTTATGCTGACTTTTTCTTATCCTTTCACTACGTTTTACAATGCATAAAGAATCTTGAAATGCCTTGTAGCTTTTAACAAATCTGCGAAAACCTTTTTCTGGCTTAAAGAGCCAGCATATGTACCTTGAAATTTTCAAAATAGACCTCATTTCTCGAAATTGCCAGAGCCCATGGGCCCTCCTGGTTTTAGAAATAGAGCCTAATAATAAATTAGCCTAATAATCAAGTGTTTCCTATGAATCCAACTCATTGCTTTCCTAGACAACATCGTTCTTTTGAGCACTCATTTAGAACTTGGAATCCAAGACCTCAGTTACAGAATCGTCCCCGAGTGCCAATCCAAGATGGCAATCTTGGAAATTTTTCTTTGCAACCGGATAGAAGAGGGAAACTAAAAATCCGAGAATTCAGAAAATTGAAGGAGGATACTACTGTATAACCATTTTCTTGTGATACTTGTGACAGAGCATTTGTAACTGAGAATGAGTTAAAGGTCCAATTAATGAAAAATTGTAATGACATGAGAGAAGATGCTAAATGGAATATTTTTGAGTTGATGGAAGAGAATGGAAAGCAATTCAGTAAGAAGAGAAAGACATCTAATCTCTATAAGTTAAATGATCTCGTCGCAATCCAGCGGACTCAGTTTCGGACAGGTTTAAAACTACGACAAAAATGTTATAGTCCTTACAGAATCACAGCTGTAAAATCAAATGACCAATATGATGTTGTAAAAGTTGGGTGTCATGACAGACCTCACAACGCTTCCACTGCCGCCGACCATATGAAGTCGTGGTCAGATGTTTTGAAATAGTCTATTCCAGAAAACTTTCAGTGTGATATCCAGGAATCGGATTTTTTTTCTATCTTTTTATATTTTAAGGTTCATCAGTTTCAGACAGCCGAGGACGTCTGGGTTGCAGGATGGCCGAACTTGGGGGAATTCTACTCTTGTGGCAACACGGATGAGGCGCAGTTTGAGCAAACGAGTTGCAACTCAACCGCTGGTGCTGAGTGGGCGGAGGCAATGGAACGCACGCTATGTTTACCTTCGCTGAGTGCAAACGGCACGCTGTATTTTTTACCTTTGCGGAGTGCAGACTGCACGCTGTATTATCTTGCTCACGCTAGACGAAAGTTAATGTCATGCCAGACGGGCACTGATTATCTGTGTTTTTCTTATTGTGATAATCTGTTGTGACCATAAGTTGTAAATGGTTTGTGTTTGATTAAATGTTAGTCAAGAATACGTGTTATTGCATTTTGATATTTCAACCGTGAGAATAAATTTCCCATATATATATATTAAATACTCTTCTAGCTTTTGAGGTGTTTCCTAAGCATAACACTGTAATCACCTAAGCTGTGTTTCACTTTGAATAGGGCAAAATATTTATACATTTTCCCCGCGGAAGGTAATAAATAAATATTGAGAATCGCAAAGCCCTAGAAAATTAAATTACGCCTTTTTCAATAATATATGTAAGCAGTTACTTTAGCTAAACAAAAATATACGCAAAATTAAGGCGTAAATAGTTTAAAAAGTATTATTTTCACTGCATCACTGCTAAAATAACTTCAATGTGTTAAGGTAGGGTTTTCCATTATAATAAGTTACGAAAATGAACTATCGGAGTTGATGTTATATACAGTTTTCTCTTACTTTTGTATTTTTACGTATTATGTATTTGATAATGTTTAAGTATGTTGATTATGTTGAGGTCCTGGGATATTTAAAAGAAATAATATTCCAGATGGTAGTACTTGAGAGCGCACTATGAGGAAGAAAAAATAGGTATCCAGAATAAAATCTCGAATTTATTCAAAGACTTTAAACCAAAAGTTCAGAAACGATTGATTGAAGATTCGCATTCAATATGCAGACGTTTTCTTTTCATTATTGAAGCGTACCGAATTTTTATGTATAAAATAATGATAACAAATCTTTAATCATTCTGACAGATGTTTTAGGAGTATTTTCATATGATTTAGTGATATTCTCTCTCCTAAATTTTGCATTTAATAAAATGTAGTTTTAAATTGAAAAGTGCATCGAATAAAGTGAGAAGTCTGTATTTTTAGAAATAATTTTTTAATATATACGAGTATTTTAATATGTTAATTAAGGCTTATCAAACAATGCCATAATTATTCTTCTTTTCTAATGTTTATTTCATAATTAAAAATTATATTTATCTTCTCCTCTATAACTATGAAACAGCATTTTAAAATAGCTCACGGTTGAAATAGATGACTTTGAAGAACATAGTCTGAAGTAGAGAAAGTTGGAAAATTTTATGAGCCAATTTTCGGGTTGCATAGTTCATCAAATAATTCTCATTAAGCTTCTCTTTATTGATCACTTTCAAGTTCATTACTGCCTATCACTCTGAAAGACGCATAAAATTGAATTAGAAAATTAATCTTGAAAAAGGCGATTCTCAGTTTGAAACTACAATAGGATGACATCTGTGTCTTTATTTACTGTCGTAAAGAACCTAATTTGAATTCAATAGGGCAAATAAGTTCAAGTTTCCTGTAATAAAATAAATTTTACAATGTTCAGTTTGATACTTGCAATAGTTATTAATATAAAACATCTCATTTCAATTTTAGTAATAAAAATGATGTTAAACTAAAATTTTGAATTAATAAAGGATTAAAATATTTTTCAAATTACTGCTAAAAATGTCTGAATAGTAAATTAAATTTACTATTCAGACATTTAACAAATGTTTCTTGTTTTGATAAAATTTAAGTAATTGGGTATTTTTAATAATAATGATGTTTTATTAAAAGGAAATTTGGACTATCTAACCTGAGGATATCTTCAGTGACACAAAAACTCGTTGTTGCTTAGTAATGGTTATTTCTCGATCATCTCATGAAATTAACACTCTCAGGGAAAGTTTAATTTTCAGCAGAAGGAAACATGACAGTAGACCCTTTTGTACGTTTTTGTTATCAGAAAATTATGGCATTGAGAATTTAGTTGTTTCAGAGAGGGATGGGGAAAATGTAATGTAATAAGGTGTGTGCATGCATGTGATGTTATTCAAAGCAAAGTTTACGTATATAAAAGACAATCATCGTTAAAATTTTGTTAATAAGTTTTTGGTTCCAGTCTATGAATCAAGAAATTCAATTAGAATCCTATGGTTTGAAAACAGACTAAACTCTCAAAATACATAGCTTGTATAAAGAATACATAAGTAACATTTTTCATAACTTGTTCTCAATTTATTCACAATTTTATATCCCTCAATGGTATAACTGCCACTACGATTATAAAACACAGACATGATGTGAGACACATAATGTTATCAAAATTAATCTGAATTATGTAATTTTTTCCGATTGTATATTAATGATGATAGTAGAGTTTCAATCCGTCAACCGTAGAGGCCACACACTCATTGAGTGCACAACAAATAGCACGGGAGAAATTGTCTCTCGCCCTCTGTTTCCTTTCTTATTACCCAATATCAGTTTCTGGGTTGCAAAGAATTAGAACACTGGCCAGATTTATACCCTCTAAATGCAAAATAACGTTTGGAGGTTTGTAATTCTATTTGGATACTCTGAAATTTCGCGTTATACTATTATAAACACATGCTTTTAGAGATGAATGATAGATATGAAATTTCATTTCGATTAATGTTTTTATACGTGATAGGAATACTTTACGACATGCTGCGTTGTTCCAGCTATCAATCATGAATGGTATTATATCATGGTTTGAAATTATTTGGTTTGTTTAGACCTAATTTTTGCATTCAAAACAATGAAGTTCAGTTCATATCTTGATAGTTTGGATAATACTACCCTGTCTGCACTAAGGCATTGTTACGGTAACAGTTATGTTTTTCAACATAATCAAACTTTCTCCCAGCACCCTGGGAAGCTTCTTCCCAATGAAGCTAAAATAATTTTTTGGCATTCAAATAGTCCAAACTAGAATTTAATAGAAAACTTTGAACTGAAGCAACGGTTAAGCCACCTAAATTAAAGACCTTTTTCTCATCATTCCTAACAGTAGCAACACCAATGAAAAGTAGAAATACAAAACCTGACAAATTAGACTACAAAAAATTTAATGGAAATAATGGTAAGCACCGTAAATATCAAACAAACATGATGATAAAAAAGAGGAGAGGACTAAAAAATTAGAACAACAAACCTTATAAACAATCTAAAGGTGACATTAAAAAATATTGAAAAGATTACTAAAAAACTGAATTATCATTTATCGATCCATCTTAGAATCATATATTTGAAAATTATAAATTTCTTTAATGTCACAATAAATAAATAAACCAAACAAAGAACTAGAAAAATGAAAAAAAATTATTTGTTTAAATTCATTCGCATTGAAGGTGACAGTAAGCATGAGTACACAGAAAAAATTAAAGGTGAGTTATAAAAAAAAAATGTAAGCTGATTTATAAATTTTAAATGAAAATCTCTTAAATTTTCTGCCATGATGTTTTTACATTTAATTCATTGAAATATGAAAAGTGGCACTTCAATATAATTTTTTTGGAGTTATAAATATCAAAGATGCATTCCACTTTTTTATGGTAAACCAAATACAAGCGTTACTACATTACTTAAAAGATGAACTATGAGCTCAAATTACCACATCTATATATTCTTTCATCTTTAATTATATTTCTTTAAAGCAAGAACTTAAATAATCTCCTATGAAATAACAGACTTAAAACTAAATAGGGGGCCATTTAGAAAAAGTCAATATAGGATTAAATCTGATTTGTTAAAAAGACCTGTAGTTGTTTTTAGCTTCCGGGTTTTTTTTCTTCCATTAAAAGAAAGAGCGGTATTTTAATGCAGATTCCTTCTTTTGTTACTTCAAAGAAAATAAATTTTTAGAAAAAAATGTGATGATATATTTTTAAAAATTCTTATATTTTAAGCCTTTCTTTATTATTTTCTGTAAAATTACTTTAGACGCGATTAGTTTTCTGAATTCCAATTGCATTTTTTTTTTAGTTAACAAGCGTTGAAAATCGTTTTTAGCGCATTAATAATTATTTCTTAAAATTTACTCATTAATTTACTGCTTAGTTTGATCGCTAGTAAAATGCAATCGCTAGAAAATGTGTTAAATTGCTTTAGAATGTTATATCATGAGAGGTAGAAATAGCAGAAATCTTTCCAGAGATATTTTAAGTATTATCTTCCCATTTTTTAATTTTTGGGTACGAATCTGTGGAGACATTATGTTTAATACTAATACAAAAGCTATTTAAAATTATTTTCGAGTAAAGATATTGAAACTCCGGAAGTTGTAGGGTACTAAAAAATCGTCGAACTATAATAATGAACAAATCAGGGTATCTCAGTTCCTTAATGAATTTTAGTTCCTTAATGAACAAATTCCTACCGAAAAACTGAGCAAATTTCGATCCTAATCTGACATTTGGACAGGCAATCAAAAAGATCAAAATATAAAACTCGAAATATATATGCTGGGAAATAGATTTTATATAGAATGCATCTTAAACACTAAATGTTTTGTTACACATTCAATTTTATTGTGAGCTGTATAAGTTATTTTAAAATTGATTATTAAAATAAAATAATAATAATACTTAAGTACTGTAGTTTTAACTATGCAAATCTTTTAATGGTTATTTTTAATAGTGGTCAACTACTATAACAATGCAGGTCAACTACTAAATTTTGATGCTCAACTTCGAACGCATATATTTTTTACCATAAGCCAGATTTAATCAAGTTTATTTATGATATACCTTAAATAACTACTGCGTATTAGCAGTATGATAAACAATGCAAATAATATACAAATACAATAATATTCAACAAATAATAACAAACTGCTAGCCATAGTAGGCATACAATATTCAATATAATTATACTCAAATATTACAAGGATTAACGCTATTCAAATCACAACAAACTTTTCAAATAGCATACTTAAGAACAATTAGCTCTTAAATATATTTAACTTGCAAAGAGCTATCAATTAATTTTATTCCTACTGAAAACAAACTGTAATTTCTTTTAGTTATTTATTTCCAATTTCTTAATTAAATATAAAAACTCAAATATTTTTCTGATAATATTAGCATTTTAATTTTAATTTAAGAAATATCCAGTACCCTTTACCAGATACTTGAAGTAAGCTCCGACGAGGCCCGAACCCAGGAACTCCTCCATCCCAATCGAGGACGAAGGCCCCTAGCTGACTTTTAGACACTCATAATTATCCATTGTGTTTTGCAAGTAAGACAATTTCCAATTTACCATATTCAAATGCAAAAGCTATTAATTAACAAATTTCCTGATTATTAATATTAGGCCCTGGCACAACAAATTATTCCACCATAATAAAACAATTATGAACTTAACTTTTAGCCCCATTATGATGGAGTTATAACACTTATCAATATCAAGAAAAGTAACGCAGATCATAATACAGCACCAAACCAATGAAAAGGTCAAAGAAGACACCAGAGCAAGCAGTTAAAATGCATCCAGATAACCAGCCGAAGTAGCACCACTACAGCCAAGCCACCGCTTGTATTAGCAGCCAAGGAGGCCACAGGCAACACCGGTAAGTAGTATTAAATTTGCATTATAGTGTTAAGATTAAAAACTATAGAAAAGCCAAAGTAAAAATATGCCATACCTTTCCAATAACCACTATTCAAAACAGGGATAAAGCAAAGCCATACCACAAGGGTGAACAAAAGTGTATGTTACAAAACCATTTAGAATGCCCCGAAAAACTAATTAATTCAGACAAATTGGTTAAAACATAAAACCCAAGGTTGACATTTAATTTATTCCCATTATACCAGCTAACGAGCGAAGATTACAGGCAAGTAAAGAAATGTTAAGATTCATTAAAACAACTTACTTTGAGTTATAAAGAAAGCTAAAACAGTACCCATGTAACACAGTACTCACCCTAGTTAAAGTAATTCTATTTACCAATTACCATTTACAAACAAATCAAATGCCAATTCAGCTAAGCTATCTAGGCGCATAGCAAAGAAATTATACAGAGTACAATTTATAAATAAGTTTCTAACAAATTACCAATAAACATATATAATTTACAAGTAAAACAATTGCAACTTACATTGATATACACTAGTTGTTAGTAATTTTTCTTATAACCCATTAATATAGTTATTTATAATTTTTATCACAATTACAATTCATAAATCTTTACTTACATAACAAATCTTGCTTACAAATAAATAAAAAAACTTCACAAATTAACAATTTGCAAACCATGAAACAAATATTTATTTTCCTAAATTTTTATTTTTTTTTTAAGATCTATTACTTACAGGTACAAGAATCACAAATATCAAGAACAATACATAACAAATAAATATTCAAAGATCACTTATTAATTAATTAATTAATATACGTATTTAATTAACCTATTATATATTTATCTATTTATTTAATTTTGCCATTTATATTTACCTTTTTTTATTTTGTAAAGCACCGTCAGGGCCCGAACCGAAGAACTCACCTGCCGTAAGGCAAGGCGAAGACCCCGCGCCACCGGAATGACATATTTTATTCATATAATTATCCAACTGAGTTACAAATGACTGACTTTACCACTTTAATACTTTAGTTAGACATGCACTTTAATTCATAAATATTATTAAATTGCACCGTTATATTAAATAATTCTAATGACACTAAAATACGATTCAACCTGCAAAATCTTTGAACACATTGATACAAGTTGCAGTAAGTTATAACTGCAATTTAAAGCATTACAGCAAGACAATATACTAAATTTTACACACATAAGACCACTAAAAGCAAACCAGTAACATTTGCACACAAAATAAAAATAATACATTTCCATTCATTTACTCTTTGCACATGTTATACAATAAATATTATAGTTTTTTTTTCTTCTTTGGAGTTAACAAAGCACTTAATAACATATATGCTTCTTGATTCCTATATAAGATTTCTATCAATTAAATATATCTATATTTTTCTTTATTACAGTTCAATTGTGCATAAGGTGGAACACTACCAACCGCAGTTCGGATCCAGCCCTTCATTCCTCCAAGCAGTGAGTCTCAAATACATTGAATAACAAGGCTCAGAATCAAAGAAAATAGTGCTAAACAATAAACAATATTTTACATTAAATTGTGTATCATTTATTGACTAAACAACCACAATAACCTTTGTATTGATGTATTATATTAAAATAGGTGTGTAACCAGTTTTAAATTCCATAAATCTATATTTTCTGCTTATTTACAAAGACTGACCAGATTCAGCGAAAGGTAAGTGGAAATCCATGAGCTCTTTTACTATGAATCTAATCTGTCTTATAGAGTAGTAATTAGTAAATAATTCAGCTTTTGTCCAACTTTCATAACCTGTAGGTAAATTATCTCTGTGCTTTTGAAAGTAAATGCATTCATAAATGCAGTGGTCGACTGTTTGTACGCTGCCCCACATGCATTTATCATCTTTACTGTGAAATCTTTTTTGGTAATCACCAAAACTACCATGTCCTGTCATGGCCTGATTTAAATAAAAATCGCAACATAATCTTTGCTTTTTAACTTCTTTGAAAATTTCAAAGATTTTTCTGCCTTTCGTACTTAATTCCCATCTAGTTTGCCAGTTATTCATTTCTTCTATTTCTATCATTTTCTTTATTTTCCTTCTTGTCCATTTATACTTAATTCCAATCTCTTCTAACTCGGTCGCTTGCTTTGCAGCTCTGTCTGCTTCTTCATTGCCCAGTATACCCACATGGGCCTTAACCCAATGCAGATATACCTCTAAGTTATGCTTTCTGATCTCTCTTTTAATACTATCTATTGTCTCACCTTTGTCAGACTTTTAGAACTATATTATTTCTTTCGTGTCAAAAGAATGAAATTATTTAAATTTTCTTCCTCGTCCTTTTCAAAGTACTATTGAATTCTCTCGCAATGACTGTGTATATATTTCGTTGATCTTTGCACATTTTTGTGCGTGTTTGTGTGTAGGATCATATTTTAAATCATCCCTCCTGAATTTCCCTTTTTCACTTGTATCACTTTGGTATTTTAACTCAATCCCCTCTTAAGCTATTGATTCCTCAATTAATAAAAGTCTCCATCTTTATCATTGAAAACCTGGATCCTTTCTGAGCGATATTTTGCGAAGTCTAGATATGGTCCTCATGCATTTCAGACTTACTAAACCTTTCGCTAAAGAATCTTTATTAAATCGTCAACACCATTGATATATAATATTAAAAAACTAAATATTTCAGAATAAGCATGAAAACCGTTTTATATATGTTCTCCCTATATCCTTACTCCCTACTTCCCTTCATCTATATATGAAGCGGTGAAAGACAAAGTGGTGTAAGTCAGGAAGTCAAGTGGTGTAAGTCAAAAGCGTTTTACTGCAAAAACTACAAAACATTCCACTATAAATTGAACAAGTTATTTTCATAATAATTATTATAATATTGCAAATTATAATTCCACTATAAATTGAACATGGAGATTACATTTTGGCCCTCAAATAATAAAAAAAGTTGAAAATGTGACTGACACAAACTTTGCCTTTCACAGCCTCATATATAAAACAGTTCCGTAACTGACTGACTGATTGAATGACTAACTGAATGACTGATATAGAACGCACAGACCAAACCGCTGGACCTAAAGGGCTGAAATTTGCAGCTCGATTCCTCTTATAGTGTGGGGTGCACTAAGAGAGATTTTTGAAAAATTCTTCTTAGATTTTTTTTAAATTAAATGTTTAAGCTGTTTTTGTAACATCGTTTAAAGTTTGCATTTAAAAAAATAATCCGAGGGTTATAAAATTTATATCACGAGAAATATCATGAAACTTCCTTTAAAATGAAATATTTTTCGAATATTTACTTCCATTTTCTGATTTTTGGTGAATTTTTAAAGATTAATTTTTAAAACGTAATTTAGTAAATGCTGATCACGTGGTTTCTTTTCTTTTTGTGATACTTTAAACTTCATTGTTATGTGCATAACAATGAAATAGACAAAAAAAAATTTCTTGCTAATGCGGCAGACGATGGACATTATCAAAAAAAAATTAAAATACGGTAAAAGAAAGGTTCCTCAAACTGTACTATATTCTTTAGTATGTTCTATCAGATTTAATTTGAATATTTTTTTCTTCATTATTTTGTCTATGAAAATATCCGTTACGATTTTTTTATAAATATATTGTTTCCTTTTTTTATATCAATTGCATACATTGATCGTTGTATTCAAAAAAAAAAAAAAAAAAAAAAATATATATATATATATATATATATATATATATATATATATATATACAGATGGAGTACAAAATAATACGAACACCTGTGAAAAAGTATTTCACACCTGCAGTACAGCCGCGCCACCTGCAACAGAAGTCTGCCACCTAGTTAGCGTGGAGAGGAAGGTATCAGTCTCTCAACAGCAGTCACCTACGTTGCATGCTTCTATCGAACTGTCTGTGATAAGTTGAAATGTCAGACCTGTCAGAGTTCCAAAGAGGAATGATAGGTGGAGCGCGTTTAAGTGGGGCATCGATTACGGAAACAGCAAACCTTTTGGGTTTTGCAAGGAGTACGGTATCAGCCGTTATGACAGCGTACACGAAAGTGGGTAAGACGACGTCTTCAAAGCACAACAGTGGCCGAAAGTCCAAGCTTGCTGATAGGGATGGATGGGTCTTGAAGCGCATTGTAGCCCAAAAGCACAAGCAATCGTTATCCGAGATAACATCCGAAATGAACAGTCATCTCCAGGACCCCGTTTCAACAAAAACTGTCAAAATGGAACTTCATGCTGCGAACATTTATGGCAGAGTGGCAATTCGTAAACCCTTGGTGACAGAAACTAATTTTTTCATGCGACGCCAATGGTGCAGAGATCACAAAGGCTGGTCCCCATAGCAGTGGCAACAGGTAATATGGTCAGATGAATCGTCATTCACCCTATTTCAGATGACCGGACGCGTTTATGTCTGGAGAACGCCCAAAGAAGCGTTTCATCCTGAATGCCTCTTGCCGACTGTGAAGCATGGGGGTGGCTCCATTATGGTATGGGGTGCGCTATCTTGGCGCGGTCTTGGGCCACTTGTTATTCTGCATGGGAGGATCAAATCCAATCACTATCTAAGCGTTCTAGGGGATCATGTCCATCCTTTTGTCCAGACTGTATTCCCTGGAGAGTGACCACTTTTTCAAGACGACTACGCCCCTATCCAAACTGATAGGTGTGTTCAAGAATGGTTCGAAGAGCATGACGATGCAGTTGAACATCTCACCTGGCCCCCTCAGTCTCCAGACTTGAATATTATTGAACATTTATGGCAATATTTGGAGTCCAAACTTCGTTCCCGATTTTCACCTCTATCCGGACTTTCGGACATCCGGAATTCCGTATTTTCGCTCTGCAGGAGGAATGGCTTAATATTCCTTTAAATATTGTCCATGACCTTTATGCATCTATCCCACGTCGAATTAAATCTGTACTTCAGTCAAAAGGGTGGTCCAACCCCCTATTAATAAAGATTTTCCATTATTTCACAGGTGTTAGTATTATTTTGCCCACCATCTGTATATATATATATATATATGGCATTAATTGCATACATTGACCGTTGAATTTAATTTGAATGTACTCTGTAGCGAAGTACGGGTTTTCAGCTAGTTTTCTATATTTTCATTATTACTATTTGTGAAAATTTCTTCTATCTTGGGGGGAAAAGACTGAATGAGCAGATGGTTGTCAGCCAGATAAGAACGATTTTAATTCTCTTTAATTTCTATTAGATTTCATCATGAAATTAATTTTGAGGCAAGGTAAAATTTACAAATTTATTCTGTTTAATGTCTCAAATTTGCGAAAGTCAATTACATTAAATAAGTTTATCACCATGAAATACGGATATCAAATGATTTTTTCTAATATGAATAAAACGGAAGTCGAAGCAAATTTTTAACATAATAAATTTCGTTCATTTTATTTGTCATATGGTAATACCATAAATAGCTAAGTGACATATTTTACATTTATCATGTGCAATTATTGAGATGTCTTATCACAGGTAAAGTTGGAAAATAGTTTTTGCACAATTATGTTTTGGAGGGGGGGGGGGGGTATTTTTAAAATGTTGCTTCATATACTATCTGAATAGGAAGGTTAGAGTTAAGTATTCTTTATTGACCTTTCCGCAAGAATATAAATGCAGGAAAAATTTGCTTCTTGCATTTTTAATGCTGATTTTTTTTTTCATTTCTATTAACCCTTTCAGGGGCCAACGTCCACCGTTTGCAGGTTGCAGATTTTTTTCCCTATTTTTTTAACCTAAAGAATCTTAAAAAATTTTCCAATTAAAGGTTGCAAAATATTTTTACTTCTTTAAACTGATAACAGATGACAGCACTAACAATTTTTCTGCTCATTTAACTGGAATACATTGAATTCAAGTGAAAAAAAGACTAGATTTAGGCGTTTGCACTGTGCAAAAAGCGCCCCTCAATATGTTAATTATCTTTATAATCTATATTTTCTGTGATATATGGCGAACTTAATACTTCTTTTATAATCTAAAAACCAGGTCCAAGGTAGCCTAGTGATATCACGTTGGTTCAGACGGAAGGTGGTCAATTCGAATCCCGACGAGCGCCATTACATACCTACGCGTCTAGGCCGGATATGGACACGTTAAATCGATAGTCCAGAAAGTTCCTCCACTAAGTCACTGTATGGGGGACGTTATGAACTCTCCAGATGTCTCTCCTGGAGGGGTGCTCGGTCAAAATTGTGGTGGCACCAGGGACTGGTGTTGGTTCACCAATGCAATGCCACCATTGCAAGCACCAAACGTGTCTCGCGTTTGCATCATCCGGGGCGAACGTTAAAAGACAGTGTGCCTGATGTGTTATTAAAAAAATCTGAAAACTAACTATTATTGCAAAAATGACTCAATTTTTAGTAATTTAAATACAATCGCCCTCCAGTCCTTTCATCTGTTGAGTAATAAATATCTACAGTCAACGTGGTTTATATATTGGTTGTTTATTTTCTAACTTTTTTAAAAGCCTTTAAGTTCATAATACACGACTTTTTACAATAATGAACAATTTATTATAAAAAGTCGTTGAATTTTTCTTTTAATGCTTCATCCTATTCATTTTATCCTTATTTATCTTTCAATATTGAGAAATTCTACCTCTTATAATTTGTTCTCATATTCTCTAGTACCTTTCTTAGAACTTTTTCCTGTAAATTTATTCAAATCCACGAAGAATTTAAAATTAGCTCTTAACATTCAAAGTTAAAAAGGCATAGCTCTTACAAATTCCAAGAGTACAAAGAAATATGCGAGGATAATAGTCTAAAATCTTTTAATTCCTAGCATAGACGATACAATTTTATTAAAAGCAGGAATTTGTTTTCTTCTCATGGAACAATTCAATACGGATATTTTTCTCTTGTTTCTTTTCAAACAGTTCTAATTAACAACACGTGCGTAAGAAAATCCCTCATAGGAGCATAACGTGATTTTTTTAAAGGCAAAAAAGAAGAAACAGGAAAAAAAAGAAGGAAGAATTGTTTTCATGAACAAAAATGTTACGTGTTCGGTGTTCTGATTAGTTCATCAAACAAATAATTCTGTTTTCAGTACGTAGATTCAAAATGCAAATTAAGTATCTAGAAGAAAATAAATGAATTGCTTTTAATGCTGACAATAGCCGTTGGGACAAAAAAATAAGGAAAAAGTGTCTGTTAAATTCATCAAAATGCTTCTATTATCTTGATATTACCTATGCTTTAATAATTTGTATTTTATTGCAGGAATTTAAAATAAATTTCAATTACTTGAAGCTATAAATTTTAGACTGAACAATTCTTTAGATTCGGATTTGTAGTGTGATTGTATTTTATATCAATTACTTAGTTCGTCAAGTTTATACCCAAGGTATTGAGTGCTTATAATAATGCTTTAATAAGAGTCTTATCAAACGCGGGGAAATTCTAGGAAAACAACGTTTAAGAAACCCAGGATCAATTTCTTAACCTAATATTTATTTATCTAATACTTTACACAGGGGAAAATTACAGTATAAAGAGTTGTTTATATGAAATGTGTAATCATGCCCTCTGGGATAGGTAAATTTGGGAGGGTATACCTGTTTAGAGGAGTGCTCCCCTTTTTTTTTTTTTTTTTTTGGCGGGGGGTGAGGCCGCATTGGTTTTTGTGGGCCCGGCTGACATGTATTGGGTGTCGTAGGGCATTAGATGAGCGATTGCTGTCGCTCGGCTGGTTGTCAGTGAGTTAACTCATGCCTTAAGGCTGGACGATGTCTGAGTTAAATTACTAGATTTCAGATCAAGAGCTCGATTTCCCTAACAGCATCATCTTAAGTTTTCTGTCAACGTCAGTCAATTACGATCAACTGTAAATAACTCTCGGCTTTAGCCAACGCCAGCATACTGATATTACTCCTACAAATATGTTATATCTCATATTATTCGGCCTTGATCACTTATATTTTACATTCGGATCTCTGGTCTGTTCTCTGCCAATGTTTACCATTAACATATTTTACTCCATGAGAACTTCTCAAAGACCATGCATATTTTTTCAGCATTTTTCAGCTACTCGTCCAGCTCACTTGATGTGTCATTTGAAACTCGTTGCATTTTCATCTGGAGCCTGGTTCTTCCCGTGTATGACAAAGGGTAATGATTAATTAAATTAAAAGATTATCTATGTTTTTAAAATTCTCTCCTGTTTTAGGGAGAAGAAAACGCCTGGTGTCAAAATACGCTTAAAATGGGCATTTATAGTTTTAAAACGTGCATTTATTTCCATAGTATGTCTCCTTTTTTTCATAGTTATATTACTAGTCCTTATAGCTCAAGTTTTACTTGCTTCCTAGAAATGAGTTGTTGTTGGGAGCTTTCTTACAAAAAAAGGAAGCTTATTCCAATTATGAAAAAATTTTCTTCAAATTAAAAGAGCATAAAAATGTTAAATAATTTTTATGACAAACTACAATTTTGGAATGATCCCTACATTTTACAAGTCGAAAAGAAGGGTATCAAATTTCCATGCACATATTCTTTAGATGTTCATGCTTTCGTTCATTCTTTTCTTAATTGCCATATGCTTCGTTACTTAAATGGATTATTCAGTTTTTTTCCTCTGACACAATGTAAAAAAGACTTTAAATGCATAAGTCGTTGCCAACAAGACATTTTATAAAAATGCTGTCTCCATTTATTTGCCCATAAATCTCAAAATCTGTCGCAAAAAAGAAACTATTTATTCTTAAATATAAAACTGTAAGTACATATTTTTGCTTATTAATTTTCTTATTAGATTCAAAAAGTACAAAATAAATATTAGGATGATTTCAGATGTATATCATGATACGTGCATCTTTAATTTTTCATTTTAGTGCGAAAAGAGACTCGATTTGAAAAAGAAAGCGAAATAGTAAAATAGAAATATAGAGGAAGAAAATTTCAAATGTCGGCACGCAAAATTAATTCCATTATATAGCTTTCAGTTATTTTGTAACAACATTTTGTGATCCGAGAAAAGAAAATTAATCCTATGACTGACATTTGTTCTATAAGCTTGCTATGTATAAATTTTCTACATCACAATTTAAACAAAATGATATGTGTTGATATTACTCATTTACTTTTAGTTATAAATCATTTATATTATTAAATAAAATATTGAAATCAAACATTAAATTTTTCCAAATAAAAAAATAATTTTTACTTTTCTCAAGTAAAATGTAAGACTGGAGAATTTCAAATATTCATTTAAGTATTTGCAAGGAACATAAATGTGTTGTTACAAAGAGGTGGAAGGGGATTAGCTAGCGATAGAACTCAATATTGGAACTGATTGTCTTTGTAATCCATTTTAGATTACCTAAGAAAGAGATGCTATTGGATGTCTTAAGATGGGTATTTCGTATTAGACAATCTTGTAATGAAATAATCTTTATCTGAAAATAATGTTTCTTTTGAGACTATTGAAAAATGAAAAATACAGGAATTAAAATAATTCGAGGAGCAATGAACTCGCGCACATTTTGAAAATTGGCATTATGAAAATGTGCATCGAAATTAAAGAGCTCTGTCGTGTAGTCGAAAGTGATTAGTAGATTATCGTAGTAAGACGGTGGAAGTGTGGGAAGGTGTCATGAATATATGATAGGATAAGATAAAGGCGAGGAGAAATTTGAAATTACCCTGTTGAAGTTCCCTGTTGATTAGTTGGCGAGGAGTAAGATATCCCGTCAGTTGCAGTTTAGAAGTTAAATATGGGTTATGTCATTTCCTTAGGCATTTGTTATATCGTTCTATACGTAGTTTGTCGGGGAACTATGTAACTGAAATTTCTGATTAATGAAGATCTAGTACGTAGCAAGTTGCAACAAGGGTTCACACCGTGATGTTTTCTATCTATTGTATAGGATTGCCTGAAACCCTTAGATAGATTTAAGTTAGAAAAAGATAATTCTGATTGGGCTGAATAGTCAATGCACAATGCAAAAAATATTATCTCTGTATAATATTCCTTGCACTAAAGGTCCTAATATAAAACTAGCTGGAAACCCGTACTTCTCTACGGAATACATTCAAATTAAATACAACGGTCAATGTATGCAATTAATGCCAAAAAAATAGATATATTTATATATTTGTAATAAATACGACGATCAATGTATACAATTGATGTAAAATAAAACAAAAAAGTTTATTTATAAAAAAATCGTAAGGGATATTTTTATAGACAAAATAATGTAGAAGAAAATATTCAAATTAAATGTAATAGGACATACTAAAGAATATAGTAAAGTTAATATAGTACAGTTTGAGGAACATAATATCTTTTATTGTATTTTAATATTTTTTTGGATAATGTCCAATCGTCTGCCGCTTTAGCAAGAAAAAAAATTATTTGTCTATTTATTTGTCATGCACGTGACGATAAATTTATTTAAAGTACCAGAAAAAGAAATCCCGGGATCAGCATTTAATAAATTAAATTCTAAAAATTAATCTTTAAAAATTCACCATAAATCAGAAAATGGAGGTAAAGATTTGAAAAAGATCTCATTTTAAAGGAATTTGTATGATCTTCTCGTGATATAAATTTTATAACTCTCAAGTTACTAAAACTGCTTAAAAATTTAATTTTAGAAAATCTAAGAATTTTTCAAAATCTTTCTTAGTGCACCCCTACACTATAAGCAGAATCGCCATGCAAAATTTCAGCCCTTTAGATCCAGCGGTTTGGTCTGTGCGTTGTATGTCAGTGAGTCAGTCAGTTACGGAACTGTTTTATATATATAGATAGTGTACATCATAAAGCAGAATTGGTTAAAATAATGATAGCCAATTTTGTTAGATAAATAAACCTGTTTAGAGGCTAAATGGTATAACATTGCTAAAAATATTAATATTCTACCTAAGGATTTTTTAAATTCATATTCAAGATAACTACTACGTACATCTGAATATAAAATAGATTAAACTTAATTATTTTATTTCCCTCAGAACTCCATTAAAGAATATTTTACAGAGCAATGAATATCATTCGGGGAAATTTAAACTTCCCCCGATAAGGATGTTATGACATTAACTCAGTAATATTGCGCCGAAAATTATTTCAATAACTTGTTGGCAGCTGACATTGCGATTATTACTACTACTTAACTTCTCGTTAATCAATTCCCGTAACACAATGATAGTTTTAGTCATTTGTGTTTTTTTATTTGTTTTTGCCATTTCAAATGATTTAATCATCAATTCTGATTTTGCAATTTTTCAAAAAGTAATGAAAGACGATAATAGCTGTTACAAATGCTCAAATATTAAAGTTTATTTTATATGTATATTACAATGATAACTGAAATGCAAAACATACTGTGCTACAATAATCCCATAAGATCATCGGCACTAAAGTAAATATCAAAGTATGCTAACAACTAAGTTGAAGCATTAATTTTTAAGCTTGAAAACTCCATCACTTTAGCCACAGAACTACGCAATACTATAATTAAGATTTATTGATTCTAAATTTCATAATACTCTAACGAGCGCATCATCAGAGAAATAAATTAAAATTAACAATTGATCGACTGGAACTTTTAGAACTGTGAACTTTTAGAACTTGAACTTTTAGAACTGGAACTTTTAGAACTTTTAGAACTAAAGAAATTTAATTCGATATTGTTTCGTAGTAATCTTTATTATACTCCTAACTGCCAATAGTATCACCAGTATCCCTTTCACTTATAGTATATGTGGTATATTTTAGTGCTTTATTATTATTTAAAATGATTTTTTTCAAGAGAGAACGTTAAAATATTTCTCAATTTTATGGACTACATATTTCAAGTTTTCAAAATGTATTTTTAGCTATTTTTATAAAAGCAGTCGCTTTTATGATTTGCACATTATAACAAATAGCTATTGTGTTATTAAACGCACAAGTTGTTATTTTCTATAATTGCTGTGGAAAAACTGCAGCTGAACCCTTGCTCTAATCATTAAGCCCCATAGATTGTTTCTATACAAACAAATCCTTTCTTATCTCTCCCCACAAAAACATCATTAAACCTCTCTATGCATTTATGTTCCACTATATTTTATCAGAAGAAATGGCAAGATATCTTTCTGGGAGTCGGGATTTTATGTTCCTACCAGTGGGCTAGTTTTTCTGGTGACTTATTTCATAATTATTATTTTCTTTGAATTTACGAAGAAAATACACCTGTCCCTCGATTTGCACGGTTTCTAAATTTTATATATTAAAAAAATATATCGATGTATTATTTTATTATTTGAGTGTTTTACATTGATCGATCTCATTAATTATCTGCACAGACGTCACAAGTGCACTATGTCGCGTTGCGTTGCGTTTAGCATTGGATTCATTAAAGAAGATTTTGTTTCATTTCCCTACTGTCATTCCTAGTTCATTTCTGCACGGGGTAAGACGTTAATTTTTGAAATACATATGTATATAAATAATTTATCATTGCATATTACTTAAATTGCTTTGTCTTCACTTCGGCATAAACTCTTTGAACTTTTACACTGTTATTATAAATATAATTACGGCTTGCAGCTATCCCCTTGTTTAATGTGAATGTTGTGCTTTGTTTTACATGGTTTCGATTTACACGATTTGTCGTGGAACGCATCTACCATGTAAATCGAGGGATAGATGTACAAAGCTTTTATGTCCTCTACAAGTTGTGATTAATTATGTTTATTAGAGGCTTGTTCCTCCAAAAGTATTTGTTAATCATATGACTTACTAAATTTAACAAGATCAGAGGTATTCAATAAAAGGAAAAATAAAAATAAGGCTGAAAATATTATGAATGAATTTCTCCGTTAGGCAGTATCAAAGACTTTCGAATTACACTTCAGATTGTTGAAACTCGAGATCTTTGGGAAAGATCAACCAATTAAATAAAGTACTTCTTAAACTGGTTTTTGTGTTAAAATTATTATCTTGGCATAAATTTAAGAAAACCTTTTAAACTTATTTTTACAGAAAATGTACATTAAATAATAAAATTCATGTTTCAGTTAGTTTAAAAGCTTTATCAGTGATCTTCTCTGGTATTTCAGTGGTTAGAATATCAGCCAAGATACCGAAGATAGGGGGTTCGATTCCTACTTCGGATTTTCCTAAGTCGTTTGTAATGAGAAAAAATAGGATTAATACGGTCTGGGAGTTTTTTTCAAAACTTTTATATTGGTGACACTTGATCATCTAGCATCAAACTCTTCCCTCGAGTGTTTTGAATGTACAAATTAGTAATAAAAAGTCATATTTACTGGCTTTTTATCAGTATTTATACCTATAAACTAATACACAGCTAGTAAATATGGCTTTATTGGCGACTATGAAGAGAATATCATAAGACTGTAAAGGTACTTAGTGATGAAGTCTGCCTTGCAAATCAACAAAAAGTTTCTGTTCATAGCTGTTGTTTTGAAAAGGTATTAGTAAATGCAAGAGTAAAATCTATGTGCATAAACCGTTTTATAAGATCGGGGTTAGTCTAGATAAAAAATATCCTTCTTCAACAAAACAGATCTTTCTAACCACTAAAATTTATCTTTAACAGATTGGAATACGCTACAAATCTCAACAATGTTCCTCTAGACTTAAGTACAGTCCGAATTTTATTCCTCACCCTCAAAGCTACCTTTAATTGACAGTGTGTTACACACATGATTACATCTTGTTAAAATGATGCAATTTTTTATCAGATAAGAAAATTGGTAAACGCTAAAGGTTTGTTGAATTTATTTCTGGGACCAGTGGTTTCAGTCGGTTACCATTGTTTCAGAACGTATGCAATAAATCTACGATTAAAATTGCCCTGCCCCTCGATATTTAGCACTAGTGAGTGCGGCAACATCGTGTTTTGATCTGAGATCCTTTTGAACTTATAATAATGGCTAAAGCTTTGTCAAACCCCCTCCACACCCGCATCATTTTGGTACCCATTTTCCGAATAAAACATTAAATCGCAAAATACTAAATCACCGATAACACCACAGCATTGAAACTGCCACCGCAAGGAGAAAATTGGCATTTCCGCAATCTGACTGCTTTTAGTTTCCAGTTGAGACCCTTTTGAACCATAAAGGATAGCCCTCTAGGACTCAAGACCGGATTTAACCATTCAAACACAAAAAGACGTGGTGCATATGAAGTCACCTCATTTCTACAGACGCGAAGTCGCATCACGGAAATTGGCTTTAGCACGTATCTGAAGTACATGCCCGAAAACAAGATTTCTCGTTTCTGATCACCAACAATGTCATATGAAAACGATAATCTTCGTTATCCGTGACCAATGTGTTATTGTCACTTGTACAAAACAAATTCTTATCATCAAATTGAACAGAGTTATCTTATTTCACATAAAATAAAATATAAATATTTTATTGATTAATTTTATGGTTTTATTTTCATTATGTAACTCAGTGGCAAGCTATTTTGGTCAATCCACTAAGCGACTTTACTCCCATACATTCAGTTTTTCATGTAGCTTTGTTTGCATACCGTACTTGAAAAATATCTTGGAAATAATTAGGGCTAAATTAAGAATTCCAGTAGTATTAGGGTGCAAGTGAAAAAAAAAATCAGTAATTTTTCCTAAATTTAAAATGACGCACAATCATAAAATTATAAAAATATTCTTTCAATCTAAAGCCTTTTAAGTTTAATGTGCTATAGTTTCAATCCTTGGAAGAGAGGGATGGAGCAGGTACAATTGTATAGTTCATTAGTTGTAACCCATGGTGTCGGTCTGGGATTATAGATGGAGTCTTTTTCCGTGTAGATTATTGGGGGCGTCTTTTCCCATCTAGAGCTAGTTTAGCGAGGAGTGTAGTTTATAAATTTCACGTATTAGTAAAGCTTTATTCAAACTGAAGACATTTGAAAATTAACATAAGTAAATATGACGTTTGCAATTAAGTATAAAGTTGTCATGCAACAGACAAATATCTAATCACAATATTTAAAAAATAATTAATGATGCAATAAAAAGGAAATATTTAGTGTGAAATCATGATCTACTCAATATATATTACTCAAAATATTCTTTAAAATATTTATGAGCATTTTTTAAATCTAAACCACTCCTGGTGTGCTTTTAAACTAGTATATACATATATATATATTAATTTAAATATATATATATATTATATACCCGGCGGTGCCCGGGTATTCACAGTGGTGGCAAAAAGTCCTGAACACACTCATTTTTTTCCCTAATTTTTGTGTTTGACTTAATTTTTCGTTATTAAATTTTCGTACTATCTTAACTAATGTTATTGAGTCTTGTGTATTTTTTCATGCTTTTTTCAAATATGTTTGTAGAATTCATGTAAAGTAAATAGTTTTATCGATATTTTGAGAAAACCATGGTAAAAACCATAAGATCACTGTATAATGAGTGACTGTTTTTTTCAACCAATGAAATGCTTCGTTATTCCAACCAATCAGAGAGCAGTACTGATGAAGAGGTGAAAGCAGAATGTGCAGCATGTTTTAGTGTATTGAAAGCAGTTGTGTCTTGCAGTTTGAAGTGCGTGTGTGAAAAATATTGGAATTATGGATAAATTTTCATTTCTACCTCATAATAAAAGGTACAAAATAATACTTTTGAAGGAAGAAGGTTATTCTATGCTCCAAATTGCCACTAAAGTACCATGTGGTCTTTCTACTGTCGTGAGAACGTTGAAAATATATTCTGAAACAAATACTATTGCGGACAGGGAGCTATTTGGACGACCGAGAAAAACAACTTTACTTGAAGACAGGGTATTTCACAGAATTTCACTTTCAAGCAGAAAGCTTAATTCACCGCAAATTTTGAAACAATGTACTTTGACATCGAATATAAATGTGTGCCCAAGAATTGTGACAGGAAGACTGCTGGAAATTGGATTACGAAGCTGCAAAGCTTGCCCCAAAACCATTACTGACCGATTTTCAACGCAAGAGGAGATTGGCGTGGGCAAGGGATCATTCATTATGGACTGTTAAAAACTGGGAAAAGGCAATATTTAGTGATGAGTGTCAGTTTTGTATTTCTGGTAACCAAAGTAGTGCCTATGTAAAACGACGCACTCATGAGGAATTCAGCCCTCAGTGTCTGAGGCCCTCAGTAAAGCACTAGACGAAAGTGATGGTATGGGGCTGCATGTCTTCTCGTGGTGTTGGAAGACTCCACATCGTGAGTGGAACACTGAAAGCCAGGGATTACATTGGAATAATACAAAATAAATTGCTACCAACATCGAGAGAAAATTTTGGGGATCAGTTATGGATTTTTCAGGGCTATAATGCTCCGTGTCACCATGCAAATGGAGTCCAGAAATGGTTCGAAGGCAATACTATGAATAGGATGAACTGGCCAGAACAGTCTCCAGATCTTAATCCGATAGAGAACCTATGGCATAAAATTTTTTATGATGTTTCAAAGAAAAAAACCTTCAAACAAACGTGACTTAATTGAAACTTTAATATTTTCCTTTAACCATGTTGTCACGAAAGAACTTCATGTGAAATTGGTGCATTCCATGCCAACAGAATGTATAGCCGTAATTTAAGCAAATGGCTAGCCCATAAAATATTGATGTCCAAACATGTAACAATCAAATTTTTAAAATACATATTAAATGTACCGTATTTGTAAAAATTTTTGGGCTATTCTACTACGTATATTATCTTATTTTATATTGTGTTATTCTGTACATACTACACATTCTTGTGTTCTGGCAGCTGTACTACAAAAAATACTTGCGGCATTAAAAAACTAGTAAAGGATTTGAATGAAAAAATACATTAGAATTAATAACAATAGTTAAGATAGTACGATAATTTCATAACGAACAATTAAGTCAAATACAAAAATTAGGCAAAAAAATTAGTGTGTTCAGTACTTTTTGCCACCACTGTATTTATCTCACTATTTTATTAGACAGGAAAATGAATGAATTCTACCTATAGTGTAAAATCAAAGTAAATTTATTTTCCGCTCCCCCTCCTCACCCCCCCACAACGCTTACCTTCCCTAAACTTGCAATTAAACGGCATCGGGAGTGACACTATTAATATCAGCAACCCCGAAAACTATGGATTCGACACTACTCTCGATCCTTTTGGACATTTTATTTGTCCCTGTTGTGAAAACATCAGCGTAGAACTGGTTCGGAAGCAGCGTACTTGAAACTAGACGGAACCGGTTTTATTTCACTCCTGATCGCCTAATCGGACATTCTCCAGGTCTTCCTACAAAGTTTTAAAAGAACGTTGGCAACAAAAAAGGTGTGAAAATTTCTCCGGCGGAAGGACATTATAAAAGGTGTCTCCTCGAATGTTCTCGGGGGGAAGCTGACGTCTTGGTTCTTGGAGAGACGGTGGTCTGAAGCACGTGGTTGCGCGAGTAATAAAGTGTGACTCAACAGGTCTACGAAAGATTTACAGAAATACGGGGTTGTCCGATGGTTCCTGGTTCCTTTGCTGAGAATTGTATTTTCCAAGAGCACATAGTCTTCGTGCTAACAATTGTGCTGACCTCAACATGCGTGGTATAAATGGTGATGCACCACGTGCAAAATATTTTTTTTATGCTCTCCTAACTTGTCTTAAATAAAGTGTGGTAAGTGAATTCTAGTTTTATTCTTTTATTTTTTTGCAATGTGCTGATCTTATATAATCACGGCCACAACTAAATATATTTAACAGTCCCGCTTTCTTCCCCCCTTCCCCTCCCCTCCCAATGCTGATGGAGGCTGAACTTTTACTTGTGTCACACTGCATCTGAGCAACTCCGAAAACTATAGATTCGGCACTACTCTCGATCATTTCGGACATTTTATTTTTCCCCATTTCTTCCCCACGCCCCCTCCCCCCCAATGCTGATGGGGGTGGAACTTTTGCTTAAACGGCATCGAGAATTTCACTATTCATCTCAGAGACCCCGAAAAATATAAACTTGACACTAATATCAGTTCTTTTCGATCATTTTTACATTTCCCCCCTCCCCCTAGGGGTGCTAGGGGTATCTTAACCCCCCCCCCCAAACACACTCTATTGTTCTTACCCAGATTATAAGTCATATGTGTACCGAGTTTGGTTCAAATTGCTCCAGGCGTTCCAGAGTGATGCTGGAACATAAACACATACATCCGTTTATATATATATATATATATATATATATATATATATATATATATATATATATATATATATATATATATATATATATATATAATATATATATATATATATATATATATATATATAATATATATATATATATATATAATATATATATATATATATATATATATATATATATATATATATTCATATATATATATATATATATAATATATATATATATATATATATATTCATATATATATAATATATATTTATATATATATATATATATATATATACATACGTATATGTAACTAGAACAAAACAGAATAAAGAAACAGATCACGTCTTCGTCATTGACACAAATGATTGGTTGGCGTTACTTAATCATAAGAAAAACGATGGCAGTATAAGAAATAAGACAATAAAAGAACATCATCAATTCGCAAAAATCGAAGCCTTTTTTATTGAACTACCTTTCATAATTCAAATACATCAATAGCTTTTCTTTATAGTTGTTGAGACTCAGCAATTTCTAAATGTCTTAAGGTAATAATTCCTAGACTGAACATAAGGCATGATTAGTAACATTTCCCATAAATCTTTTTTAATCATATCGTATGGAGCAGCATACTAGATGGCTTCCAGCAAATTAATCATGTTAAGGTCAGTGATCGTCTATAAAGAAGCAACAAATAGAAGCACGAATGATAAAAACTTTACCCGAAACCAAAATGAAGTTCCATTTTCCTTTATAATAAATAATTTTAATCCATAAAAAAAGTTTAATTTATACAGAAGATAATCTTAAATCATTGTTGATTATCCATTCTAGTAAAATATTAGCCGTATTTCCTTTAAGCCTTTTGTAAAATAAATGTATGAGTTTCTGCAAATTTTATATATATATATATGTATATATATATATAATATATATATATATATATATATATATATATATATATATATATATATATATATATATATATATATGTGTGTGTGTGTGTGTGTGTGTGTGTGTGTGTGTGTGTGTGGGATGCCTCCTTTAGATTGGGCTAAACTAGTTGTCTGATAACCAATCTAGCGCCCCACATTTAATACAACACTCAGGATGACTCATGAAAAGTCACTCACTAACAATAACAATAGACATTTATTTACTTGACACCACAGTTCACATATATAACATTTAACATATAATAGTTAACCTTTTCAGAAATGACAGTATTGCCAAGCACTCTAACACTTGGACTTCTGAAGTCACTCAGACTCCCTCAACTAGATTTGCCAAGCACTCAACCAGCTTGGGCTTCATGAAATCACTGAGATTTCCACAGCACGGGAGCTAACTATCGCTTCCCTGCGGTCCGTAGCTACCAGCTAGGCCCGATCTCCGGGGTCTCTTAGGAGCTTTGTCCTTTGGCACTGTCCTGCGTCGCCTCCAAAGCTTATCTCTCCCCAAACACTTTCTAAGAGTTCATCTCTAGGAATTCCGGAAGTGCTGCCGTCGCACAACTTACACGGCAGCATATAGCTCATAGCCGGAGCCCTGGGAAAAAAAAGTTTAAAAGAAAAGTTTCCAAAAGTAACTGAAAGGGAGCGCTCACGCGTCATACTGATACGTTTTATGCAAATCAGGCAGACTCAAACAGAAAATCAAACAAATCACAATAACATGAGACTGTGCATTTATTTTAAAGCGACAGATGTTCAACTTTACTACCAACACAAGGTAAAAGGCAAGAGAGGCGCGTCACGAAGCCCATTACAGCGGATTGTAGCTACTATCTGTCGAATGACATTTTACAGTTCCACCAAAGTGGTTGGGGAGCCCCGATACACATGACATTTTAAGTATCCCCCAACTATAAATTTGCCGGTATCAACTCTGGTGATCGTGAGGGCCACTGAACCTTACAAACGCGACTTATAGAACTCGGTCTTCAGTGAAAGATTCCAACAGGAACGTCTTGATATCACGTGAAATGTGGGCGGAGCACCATCCTGCATGAAGGTGAAAACAGGTAACACATGTCTTTCCTGCAATGCAGGATTAACGTGGTCATGAAAAAGCGCCCTCTTTCTTTTTTTGTAAACTTTTTTTTTTACATGGAAAAAAAATCCAATGTCCCTCTGATCCTATTCGCACAAGCAGAAAATTTTTCCGAGCATTATTTCTTTTATTACGAATGTTTGAACTTTGCACGAATTTATGACGCACCTGGTGTATATATATATATATATATATATATATATATATATATATATATATATATATATATATATATACACTCATGGACAAAAAAATCAGCGCACCAAGAAGGAGTCGTCAAAATGAAACGAAATTTTACATACGTAATGACTACTTTGATATAAGTAAATGATAAGAAAATCAAAGGAAAAGGATAATTTATTTCAGAGAAAAAGGC
The DNA here is from genome assembly GCA_907164885.2 of Dolomedes plantarius. Classification (NCBI taxonomy): domain Eukaryota; kingdom Metazoa; phylum Arthropoda; class Arachnida; order Araneae; family Dolomedidae; genus Dolomedes; species Dolomedes plantarius. Next base: position 151,144,621 of record OU015494.1, on the reverse strand, counting down.
AAGGGAGGAGTTAATACTCCGTTGGACCCCCTCTAGCGCGAATGCACGATGCGATACGATCGTGCATTGAGTCATACAAGTTCTGTATAATGTCTTGAGATATTTCGTTCCATATTTGCTGTAACCTTGCCTTTAGTTCGTTCAAACTCGTGGGATGCCCAACTCGTCGTCCCAAATGATCCCAGATATGCTCGATTGGAGACAAATCTGGGGATCGGACAGGCCAAGGAAGGGTAGTAACAGTGCGGAGACAGTCTTGTGACACCCTTGCCGTATGAGGCCGAGCACTGTCTTGTTGAAAAATGAATCCTGGGAGCCGTTGCATGAGTGGTAACACATGTGGTTGCAGGATTTCATGAACATACCGCTGGGCTGTCATGGTGCCACGGAACAATACTAGGGGTGACCGTGTATTGTAGGCACTGGCACCCCATACCATCACACCAGCTGTGGGAGCGATGTGTCGCTGTACAGCAAAGGCAGGATTGAAGCGTTCACCACGGGCTCTCCACACACGAACACGATTCTCATCACTGCCGAGATTGAATCTGGATTCGTCGCTAAAGACGACCTGGTTCCATTCCGCTGCAGTCCAGTTTCCTCGTGCGCGGCAAAACTCCAAACGGAGGCGTCGATGGGTGGGCGTCAAGGGCAGCACACGTAATGGGCGCCGCGATACCAACTGTCCTTCAGCCAGGCGCCTTCGTATGGTTCGAGAAGACACATAGGCCCCTAGTGAAGGTGCTACCTGTGCCTGTATGACGACCGATGAAGCAGTTGGCTGTACTCATGCATTTCTTACGATGTGGCGGTCTTCTCGACGACTGGTCTGTCGACGGCGTCCTGAGCCTGGTCTTCGTGTACATGAGATCTCTCGGGTCCACTGGTCCCAACACCTCCTCACAACACAATCAGAGCGGCCTAATTGACGAGCTACTCGCCTAGCTGACCACCCAGCTTCCATCATCCCGACGATTCTACATCTCTGAAACTGCGACACCTGCTTATATTGTCTTCGAACACGGCGTAATGGCATGTCTATCTCAGCTCTTCCTTTGTAAATGATTCAGCACACTCAAACAAGCTTTGGTTACCTGTTTTATACTCCTCAGAGTACGATGTTCAACGCCCTTTACCGGCTATACGTAATGCGCAATCACGCTGCATTTCTAATCATTTGCATATCTCCCCGACATGTTCCTTCATTGCAAGTTTCGTTACAATCCCGCAATTATTTCTTGGTGCTCTAATTTTTTTGTCCATGAGTGTATATATATATATATACCGGGTGATCCAAAAGTCAGGACGAACTTTAAAAGTTAATATTTTGAAAACAAATAAAGAAAAAAAGATGCGGTTTGCACCAGACGGATGGAAAAGAAGCCGGGTTTTGTGTGGCAACGAAAAAAATAGTTCTATTGGCGACCAACAGATGGCGCTATAGTTTTTTATTTCACCAAAAGATGATTTACAAATGAAAAAATGTTTACAAGTTACAAGTCAGCTTAATTACAGTTAATTACAGTAAATGTTCAATGTGCTGTCCATCATTCAGAAGAACCGCTGTGAGACGAGTCACCACACCGTTCACAGCATTGAGTAGCATGTCTTGCATTATGGCAGACACATTTTGGCGGATGGCATCTTTCAGTGCTGCTAGTGATGCCGGTTGGTCGCGGTACATTTTTGACTTCAAGAATCCCCACAGCCAAAAGTCACAGGGTGTCAGCTCGGGAGATCTTGGAGGCCATGCGTGATTAAAGCATCGACTGATAATGCGATCCTCCCCAAAAGTTGAGAGTAGCAGGCGTTGCACAGGCAGAGCAACATGAGGTGGTGCTCCATCTTGCATAAAGGTGACTGTTTGGAGTGCCTGTCGCGCTTGCAGTTCAGGAATAATGTTGTTCTGTAACAGTGCTGCATATCGCTGACCAGTGACAGAAACTGTTTTGAAACTCGTCTTTGTGACTTCCTCGAAAGAAATTGGACCAATTATGAAATCAGCAGTGAAGCCACACCAGACTGTCACTTTAGGCTGTTGCAAGGGTACCTCAACAAATGCATGTGGATTTTCTGTGGTCCACACTCGACCATTGTGGGTGTTAACAGCGCCAGAGAGTGTGAAATGCGCTTCATCTGTCCAAAGCACAGTGTGAAACCAGTCGTGCTGCTCTTCCATCTTATTGAATACCAAATTCACAAAATCTTGGCGAGAGTCGAAGTCAAGAGGTTTCAGTTCTTGGTTATGTTGCAACTTGTAGAAATACCGTTTCAAGGTTACTCGCAGTGCTCTCCAGACACTTACGTACGACACTCCTGTCTGCCTCGAAACTTCTCGAGCACTGCACTCCCCATGTGCAGAAACCGCCGACATGGATTGCACCGTCTGCTCCACTGTCGTGGCAACAGCAGCGCCTGCTGAGGCGCGTCCACTTCTTGGACGTGACGCCAAAGAACCTGTAGCTTCAAATTTCTTCATCCTTTTGTTCAATGCAGAAGATGTTATTGGTCCTTTGCTATCTCGCATACCCTGCATGTAGCGATATGCTCGCTATGCCGCAATGGCACTTTCCGAATTCTTATAATACAGTTTAACTAAGAGGGATTGCTCAGCTATTGACAGAATTCCGATGCATATAAGCTTCGACTACCATTAACTGCTGCAGTTTCTCCTTTTTATATCGTTTGTTGCTTTCCATAATCCTATATCAGAAATCCGACAGCGCCATCTGTTGGTCGCCAAAGAACTATTTTTTTTTCGTTGCCACACAAAACCCGGCTTCTTTTCCCTCCGTTTGGTGCAAACCGCATCTTTTTTTCTTTATTCGTTTTCGAATTATTCATTTTTAAAGTTCGTCCTGACTTTTGGATCACCCGGTATATATATATATATATATATACACTGCTGGCCACTGTAAATGCAACACCCTGAAGGAAACATGCAAATAACATGAAATTTACAACATGCATTAGCGGAGGTGAGATATGCAAATGATTAGAATTTCAGCGCAGACGCACATCACGCCCGCCTGTGGCGCCACTTCAAAGCGCTATTTAAGGCTTGGAGATTTCGACGATTTCAAGTTCGGCAATTGTGTTTTTCTTGTGGTTTTTTCAAAAAAACGATCAATTATGCCTCGTCGAAAACAGCGACCATCTTTTGATCAAGTATCCGAGTTCGACAGAGGAAGGATAGTGGCCTACCGAGATTTTGGATTGTCTTTCAGGGAAATCGGTAGCCGTGTTGGACGAAACCAAACAACTGTAATGCGGATATGTGATCGTTGGATGCAGGAGAGTACGACGGACCGGCGTGTTCGATCGCATCCACCTCAGCGCACCACTTCACGTGATGACAGGCAAATTGTGCGCATGGCAATGACGGATCGCTCAGTCACATCACGAACCATAGCACAGCGCATGCAGTCTGTAACGCATTATCCAGTGTCTGCGCGTACCATTCGACGCCGTTTACAGCAGAGTGGTCTGTTTGCAAGACGTCCATTGCTTTGTCTACCCTTGACGCAGAACCACAGACGTCTTCGCCGCCAATGGTGTGATGAAAGAAGGATGTGGACGGCAGAATGGAATGAAATTGTCTTTACTGACGAGTCACGCTTCTGTCTGCAACACCACGATGGTCGCATTCGAGTCTGGAGACACCTCAGACAGAGGATGCTGAACAGCTGCGTTATGCACCGCCACACTGGTCCTGCACCGGGTATTATGGTATGGGGTGGTATTGGATATCACTCTCGCACACCTCTAGTACGCATTGCCGGTACTTTAAACAGCCAGCGCTACATCTCCGAGGTGTTGGAGTCAGTTGTCCTTCCTTACCTCCAGGGCTTGCCCACAGCCATATTTCAATAGGATAATGCACGACCACACGTGGCACGCATTGTCCAACGGTTCTTCGTCAATCGCCAGATTGAATTGCTTCCCTGGCCTCCTCGCTCTCCCGATCTTTCGCCGATAGAAAACATGTGGTCCATGGTTGCTCTACGATTGACCCAGATTCCATCCCCAGCTGCCACAGCAGATCAACTTTGGCAACGTGTGGAAGCTGCTTGGTCTGCTGTACCCCAAGAACTGATCCAAAGTCTCTTTGAATCAATGCCGAGGCGTGTGGCAGCGGTGATCTCCAACAATGGCGGCTACTTTGGCTACTGATTTTGGCAGGAACTACACTTCACAGAAGTCTATAAATTTAATCTTTTGATACTTGGTCAACATGTTATCTACAAAATAAATTTTGTTGTGATATCTCTTGTCTTTCTTGGTGTTGCAATTTGGGTGGCCAGCAGTGTATATATATACACTCTCAGACAAAGAAACTACACACCAAGAAGGAGTTATCCGAATGGGAAGAAAATCGGTAGATGTGATCCGATTTTCGGATGATGATGAACATGTGCAGAAAAACAAATGATTACAATATGAGAAAAATTGGATGATTTATTCAAGAGAAAGAGCTTTACAAAGAGAAAAAGTCAATAACGCGTTGGTCCACCTCTGGTCCTTATGCAAGCAGTTATTCGGCTTGGCATTGATTGATAGAGGGGTCCTCCTGCGGGATGGTCCTATGTCCCTATGTCCATGACCTATGTCCCTATGTCCCTATGTCCTATGTCCATGTCCCTATGTCCTCCTGCGGGATATAGTGCCAAATTCTGTCCAATTGGCAAGTTAGACCGTCAAAATCCCGAGCTGGTTGGAGGGCCCTGCCCATAATGCTCCAAACGTGCCCAGTGGGGAAGCGATCCGGTCACCTTCCTGTTCAAAGTAGCGTTGGGCAAGCATGAAGACAAGCAGTAGAAACTCTCGCTTAGTGCAGGTGATCATTACATTGCTAAAATCTAAGCCCAGGATTGCGTGATATGAAGGGCAACACAACGGGGCTTATAAAATCATCGACGTACCACTGTGCTGGAAGGGTCCAGCGGATGACAACCAAAGGGGTCTTGCTATGAAATGAAATGGTACCCCAGACCATCACTCCTGGTTGTCGGCCGATATGGTGGAAGAGTGTCAGGTTGGTATACCACCGCTGTCCGGGGTGTCTCCAGATAAGTTTTCGCTGGTCATCGGGGTTCAGTTCGAAGCGGGACTCATCACTGAAGACTACTCCAGTCAGTGACATTCTAGGTCAAATGTGTCCGACACCACTACAAAAAGGCTTGTCAGTGTACAGAGGTCAATGGTAGTCAAAGCAAGAGGCACCGCGAGCTCCTCTAAGCTTCTTTCTCTGAGCCGCCTGTGAATGGTCCTTGCGGTCACTGAAGCACCAGTTTCACGTACAATCGATGATAATGATGAATCTGGGGCTGTCATTGCCGCTCTGACGATTGCTCGGTCCTCACGTTCTGTCATTTCTCTAGGCCGACCCCTTATTTCTTTACGCTGTGTTCGGCCGTGGTTCTCCCATTTCTGCCAACATCATTTAATAGTGGCATCGCTCCTATCCGAATGTCGAGCGATTCACCGATTAGTACAACCGGCTTCTTTGAGCCCAACTACACGTCCTCTCTCAAATGCTGATCTCTGCGCATATTGTTCGCGCACCTGTATGCGAGGCATAGTTATTGTCTACCTCAGTACACGGAATGAAATTCGCAAAAAATTTATGACCTGGAATCGAAATTTCTCCTCTTTAATATCCTGTCAGTTGCGCAGTTGAGATCGCTGCCACGTGACATGTTCATTCATTGGCCGCCAAACTTTAAATTTTTTCATTTTCCGTTGAAATCTGTATGCATATCAATATATCAATTTGTGTCCAATTTGCATTACCCCTTCTTGGTGCGTCGGATTTTTTGTGTGTAAGAGTGTATATTGCGACGAATTTTGTAAATTAATGTATGTGTTTAGCTTAAATTACCGTTAAAATTATTTACCGTTAAAGTTAAGTTAGCTTAAATTACCGTTATCTGCTTGTAAAGCATTATTATCGTTTGTTCCATGTAAATAGTCATATTAGCTAAATGTCTGCAATACCATGCATTTAAAATAGGTTTTCTATGGTTTCTCTCCAAATTGGCGAGATATTGGCTTGTTGGCGACATTTTTGATGACTTTTCTATGTCTGGAATTTTCTGGAACATTCTGGAAATCCCCAGACTCTCGAGAAGATATAAATACAGCCTCGATTCGAGGTAGGGTTCAGATTTCAGTTTTGAGTGTACCTCGAGGTTGTCAAAAGCGCCGCTATTAGCTGTGAGAATTTCCTCCGAAAATTGCTGAGATTTATGCCGCGATAAGTGCGACTTCGGCTTTGTTTGTGTTCAGTTTTTCCATACTTCTGTGAACTAAAGATTGTGTTAGAAGCATTGTAATCCGTTTCTGACGATCTGCAAGCTGTAGTATTTCGACTTCCTGTAAATAAATCTTTGTTTTTGTTTTGACTTTTTCAAAGTCCAATCAATTGCCGAACCCGAGCTGGGAATTCGTAACAATTTGGTGTCAAGAAGTGGGATTGAATGGTAAAGACTAGAGCTATAGCTGAAATGGAAATGAAGCAACTCTTGGTTCTCATTCAAGAGAGGAAAGAAGAAATAAAGACAGGCCTGAGACGCCAAGAAGAAAAATTAGAGGGGAAATTAGACAGTATGATGAGAGCGCAAGATAAAATAAACTCAGGCCAGAGAGGCCGTGAAGAAAAATTAGAAGAAATGCACAAAACGCAAGAAGAGATGAAGAGAGAGAAGGAAGAGAAATTAGAAGAAAGGAAGGCTTATATTGTGAATGTTATCAATACTAAGGTGGACGTCATTGCGAAGAAAGCAGAGAAAATGAAGAAAGGCTTGAAACAATTAAAAGGAATTTTGAAGCAAGGGAAAGGGAAATTAAAGAAATTGAAAAGAAATTTGAACGAGAAATTGAGAAGAAAGTAAAGGAAGAACTGCAGAAAAGAAAGTTTTCTGAAAAATTCGAAGTGTCCAGTGAAAATAAGCTCCAGGATGTTAGCGGATCCCTTCAGAGTGTTCCGGAAATTATCCAACAAACGCCCAATATCACCAAACCGAGCATCAAATTATCAACCTATGATGCGAAAACGTCCTGGAACGTATACAAGACGCAGTTTTCTGTCATCGCCGAAGGGAATGGCTGGGACTCGCTTACGAAAGCTCGCAAATTCGCTGTCTCTTTGCGGGCCGAGACTGCAGATATTTTAAGAACTATTCCAGAGGACCAGCAATTAAACTTCACAATGCTTTCAGATACCCTGAAGTAACGCTTTGGCGAGAAATGCATGAAAGACTACAGCCGTCTGCAATTGAAATTTCTCCAACAAAGGCACAATATTTTGCGACTAATTTTTTAGCGCCAAATTTGCCAATATTTCGCAAAATTTGGCGACTTGGAGTCACGTTTGGCGACTTTTCCAAGCCTGGAATTTTCTGGAACATTGTGGAAATCCCCAGACTCTCGAGAAGCTTTAAATACAGCCTCGATTCAGAGTAGGGTTCAAAATTCACTTTTGAGTGCGCTTCGAGTATGTCAAAAGAGTCGCTGTTAGCTGTGAGATTTTCATCGGAGAATTGCTGAGATTTATATCGCGATAAGTGCGACTTCGTCCGGCGACTTTTGTGTTGAGTTTTTATTATTTCGACTTCATGTCGATAAATTTTTGTTTCTTCTGTCTTATTGAAAGTCCATTCAATCGCTGAACCCGAGCTGGTAATTCGTAACAACATATGTATATGTGTGTGTGTGAGCGTTTTTAAAGGGCCGGGATAACTTAAGGAGATTAGAGAAAAATTGCTGTTAAAAACTACTATATTTGGAAAAAAGGGGGGTTAGTTCTTAAATTAATCAAAAGATGACGTTACTTGTCCACGATTAATATTTAGCAGAGATAGCCTTGGTGAATTCGTGAGGTGTAAAAAGCTATTTATAGAGTTTTGACAGGGTTTCACGTGGTCTTTTTCCTGCTGTGACAACGGATGTGACGTCAGAGCTTCCTTCAAAAGTTTGAGAACATTCGATTCAAGCTAAACAGATTTCCTTTAGGCGCATTTGCGAACAATGTATAAGAGTTAGAGACATGTAGGCTTCCAAAGAGAAAAGACATGCCACTGGGTGGGCTAAGATAATTGAATAAGGACGGTGTAAATCGAGATGAGCGGAGATTATATATATATATCCTCGAAAGTTTCAAAGACTGTCTTGAGTAGATTACTATTCAGATCCGTTCCAAAACTTATTCTAGAGAAATTCCATACTCAAATATCCCTCTGTTTGAAATGAAACATATTTTTATATTCACGTAAGTATAACTGATAAATCAATTTATCTGCACTGAAGAGCCAAAAAAACAGGTACGCCTAACTAATATCGTGTAGTACCCCCACGACCATGCAGAAGTGCTGCAACGCGACGTGTCATGGACTCGACTAATGTCTGAAGGTATCCTGGAGGCAATTCACACCATGAATCCTGCAGGGCAGTCCACAAATCCATAGGAGTGCGAGGGGGGGGTGGAGAGATATCTTCTGAACAGCCCTTTGCAAGGCATCCCAGATATGCTCAGTAATGTTCATGTCTGGGGATTTAGGTGGCCAATGGAATTGTTTAATCTCATAATAGTGATCCTGGAACACCTCGGTAGCAACTATCGACTTGTGGGGTGTCGCATTGTCCTGCTGGAATTGTCCAAGTCCGTCGGAATGCACAATGGACATGAATGAGTGAAGATGATCGGACAGGATACTTATGTATCCGTCACCTGTCAGAGTCATCTCTAGACGTATCAGGGGCCCTATATCACGCCAACAGCACAAGCCCCATACCATCAAAGAGGCTCCACCCTCTTGAACAATCCCCTGTTTACGTGTACAGCCCATGGTTTCATGAGGTTGTCTCCATACCCGTACACGTCCATCCACCCGATACATTTGGAAACGACACTCGTCAGAACAGGCAACGGGTTTCCAATCATCAACAGCCCAATGGATGTCTTGGAGTGCCCAGGCGAGGCGTAAAGCTTTGTGTCGTGCAGTCAATAACGGTACACAAGTGGGCCTGCGGCTCCGAAAGCCCATATCAATGACGGTCCGTTGAACAGTTCGCACGCTGACACATCTTGATGCCCCAGCATTGAAATCCGCAGTAATTTGAGGATGTGTTGCACGTCTATCTAGTTTAAGGATTCTCGTCAGTCGTCGACGGTACCGTTAATTCAAAGTATTTTTCTGGCCGCAACTCTGTCGGAGTTTTGATGTTTTACCGGATACTTGATATTCACGGTACAGGCGTGAAATGGTCGTTGGCGAAAATCCAAATTGCATCGCTACCTCGGAGATTCTAGGTCCCATATCTCACGTGCCGACTATAACGCCACGTTCAAAGTCACATAAATCATGATAACCTGCCATTGTAACAGAAGAAACCGATTTAACAGCTTCAGCAGACACCTGTTGTCTTATATATGCACTGACAACCGCTTCGCGTTACGCTGATTTGCTGCATATCTCCTTTGTTTACATAAGCACGGCTGTACCAGATTATTTTGTCTCTTCAATGTACAACAAATTTCCTCTGAGTATACCCACTGTATTTACTGTGAGTAGATACATTGGAAAAATAAATATTTCCAATAGATAACAATGAAGATCTCCAGCAGCCTTGGGCTTAGGTTTCGCAAATCTCTGCATTTCTTTAATGCAGCATACCCGATAAGTATCCTGAAGACAAAAAAAAAATTCCAAAACCTGATTTTTTCTGAATTTTTGCTATTCGGTGACAAAGTGCGGTCAATCCAGCCCGCACTGGATAGAATCAAGCGTAGATTGGCATGCACACTTGAAATCGTTTTCTAAAATTCTCAAATAATATACTGAGCAAAAAATCAGTTCATTTCAAGGGATTTCAGAGCATGGACTATTTTCAGTCTATGTAAAATGGATAGAGAATTCCAGTATGTTGAACTATCTTTGCTAAATTCCAAGAGGTTATACTATATACTACATTCTGAAATTTTGGCAGAGAAATAAATGCTAAAATTTACTGAAAGTTTACAGCAAACAGTGTAGGAACTCCGTAACATTTAACAGTAATCAAAAGAAAATTGACGACACTGGGTTCTTGTGTACAGAATAAAGTAGAGATTAGGATAGGCATAATATAGATGCATGTTACTATGCAACAGAAGTGGCATTCATATTGTGTAGTGGTTAGCGTTCTGAACTGCCACTCAGTGGTCCTGGGTTCAAATCAAGCTCAAGGATTGGGCGTTTCCGTGTCATCCCCCTTACAAGGAGCAATGTTGGGTCACGTGTATGGTGCTCTCATATTGAAGTAGCCTATGAGTATATCGCGGTGAATAGCAAAAGGTGAATGTCTCACGACAACGTGCCTCCACATTAGAGAAAAAGGAGGAAACAAATGTAAAACGTCTTTAGAGAGTCAGGGGTACAACTTTCCTTCTTTTTTTTTAACTATTCAATATTTTTTCAGTTTCAAATTTTGTTTGAATTCATAAAAATTTGAAATTTAAAACATGTTTAGTTTTTGATATATTTCCGGAATAATCATTAGTTGTTGACATATACAACTGTTTAGTTCTGAATATTTGGGTTAATAATGTTCAGTTATTGACATATTTTCTAATGACTTGTGAACCAATATTTTTTTTTCTCTTTGATGAATAGAAACGTTTATAAAATAATTTATCTCCACAATTGGGTAAATAAATTCGTAACTGTGTGAACAAACTTTTTGTAGTTTTATGAAAAATTAATTTAAACAATTTATTGATCACTTTGTAAGGAAAAAATATTTAATTTTTGCAACAAATTTTGTTTCATAGAAAATATATACAGAATTTTTGTACTAAATCAAAAATTATGAAAACACCCTCAATGAAAAAAGGACAGAGAAACAAACACACACACACACACACACACACACAGACATATATATATATATATATATAAAAGAGCTTGTCTGTTTGTTTGTCCGCTATAGAATCATAGACTGTTTCACCAACCGGGAACAAATTCAGCACGGTTAATATTTAGGACCCGAGAAACTTAACGCAGCAAAAACGAAGTTTGGGGCTCAATTAGTTTTTTTATATTATTTTTTTAATGATTTTTGTGCCCCTAATAGGTGTGCGTACCCCCTGTGGATACAGACCGTTCCCCACAACATGTTATCAGTGAAATCCCGAACCTACCCTCCGCGCGGTTATTACCAACTCCGGGGGAAGAGGGGTTGGTAATAACCATGAAGCTACAGAGATTCATGGTAATACACTTTGGCCCTGCCTAACTGACTGGCTGACTGACTGACAGATAACGTACAGTCCAAACCGTTAGAGCAGAAATTTTGCATGGCGATTCTTCTATAGTGGAGTCTATAGTGGAGGGGTGCACTGAGAAAGATTTTTGAAAAATTCTTCTTCCATTTTTTAAAATTAAATTTTTAAGCTGTTTTTCTAATATTTTTAAGTTTGCATTTAAAATGATAATCCGAGGGTTATAAAATTTATATCACGAAAAAGATCATAAAATTTCCTTTAAAACGAAATCTTTTTCGAATCTTTACGTCCTTTTTCTGATTTTTGGTGAATTTTTAAAGTTTAATTTTTAGAATTTAATTTATGAAATGCTGATCACATGGTTTCTTTTCTTTTTGTGATACTTTAAATTAATTTTGCGTCACGTGCATAACAACGAAATAAATTGATAAAAGAAATATTAAAATACGGTAAAAGATAAAATTTAACCACTAGACTAACTGAGATGAGAGTTTTTTAAGAATGCAGTTCAAATTAGTATGTTTTAACACAACTTTCCCGGCTCTGCTTTGTGTCCTTTGTTATTTGCAGTTTTTCTCATCGCTTGAACCGATTTACAATTTGCTTTTTCTATGGTTTTTTGGCCTTAGGAAAGCTAAAAATCGAATTACAATTCGCTTTTTCAACGGTTTTTTGCCTTGGGAAAATTAAAAACCGATACGGGTTTTGGCCTGTCGACAATAAAAAACCGAATCACCAAAGTAAGGAAAATAGGCTTCATGCGGAATCCCGCCTTACTTTAAATAAATAAAGGGGATAATGCATCTTGCACTTTACCTCTTGGGTGATGTGGAAAAAAGTGCATCTCTTGGGTGATGTGGAAAATCTGAGCTTTTAAAGGAAAAATAAATAATAAAGGCAAATGTAAATTATAAAACTTATTTCTAATTAAACAGTGAATCAAGCAAATCTAATTAAATCTAATTAAACAGTATCTAACAAATATAATTAAACAGTAAACTTATTCAATCCAAACGTTCGAATCACGCAACACTGTGTTATTAATTCTCAATAAAATCAGACGTATAATCAGACGAAGGTCCGCAGGCTCAAAGTTTCTTTCTTTCTTATTGTTTGTATATCATTTCAGTAGAAACGCGCTAAGCGCAATCTGTCTAGCCCGATGAACATGAAGAGTGGGGGGGGGGGTGCAGCCCAGTATTTTTTTGATGGAATGCATCAAAAATTTTATATCTATATATCTACCCGGGCAACGCCGGGCAATAATGCTAGTATATATATATATATATATATATAGTATATGTGTGTGTGTGTCTGTGGCTTGGTACAAGAAGTCAGTTTTTTTTCAAGATGACTTTTTTGCTTATGTCTCTCTAACAAAATACTATTTTCAATGTAAGAAGTACCCAATGTCTGTCCGATGTTTTAAAAGTGTTTTCTAAACCATTGAACAGACATGGGTACTTCTTATATTGAAAATAATATTATTTTAAAGAGACATAAGCAAACAAAGTCATCTTGGTAAAATACTGACTTAGGCACTTCTTGTACCAAGCCACAGATATATCCATTCGCAAACATACTTAAATTCATACCATGATCTACAAATTATTATTTTTATTACTGAACTTTCATTTTTTCTTAATTATCATGTTTACTCTTATGCAAACTATATGTTGAAAATGTAGGAGTAAAATTTTAGGGGCCGTTACAAAGTATGAGAAAAGAAACTTAATTATTTTTGACCTAATGGCAATTCTTACTATAGAAAGAGTCCACTTTTGGAATGTTAGGGTCAAATTTGATGAATGTATTGCATAGTACATGTAGTTTGTTTAGAAGACACGTGAAGAATCTAGTGTAGCAAGTACTCAGGCTCGTTGAAAAGAAAAATGGTGAACGAGGAATGAGTTATTGTAAAAAATATCTTTGTGTTAAACTATGTTCTTTAATTAATGCCACTTGAATTAATGCTATAATGACTACAATCTACAGTGATCTTATAAAATGTTTGGGCTGATTTTAAGGAAGTTTACGGTATATTGTTGTAATTTTTTTTTCTAATGGCTGGGAGAACTGAGTCTAAGCTCTTCTCCGAGGGGAACCGGAAGCGTGAGAGCACTTTACTGCATGCGTTGCCCCGGGTGCACCACAGGGGGTGGGTCCACACTGCACCCGTTTGATGGTCCGCGAATTTTGAACCGGAGCAAGTGGCGGGACCAGACCTCCTGACCCAGCACCCCCGGAGGTACTTTCAGAACTTGGAGGACATTGCAGCCACGCCCTATTTTGCGTGCCCCGACCACCACTAGTGAACACGGCGGTAGATTTTGTCAGCGATCGGCCTCGAACCTGCAATCCTCAGATCACTGGCTTGACGCCTTTGCCAACCGGGCCACGGAGTCCCCATATTATTGTAGCGTAACCATTATAAATTTAAGCAATAAGTACATCTTGACTTCTGTCAAAGTGAGTTGCCAGAATTTCTCTCATTTAGAACTTCTTGAGGGATTGTTCTATCAATTTAAACAATTTTTGTTTGACATTGTCTTAGGTCAATAATACATTCTCCCACTAAAAGTATTTTATAGTTTTGTGTATTTCTTCCTTATTATGAACAAACGCTTCTATGGTTATCAAAAAGAATGGGTTTAAAAAACACTCAAAATTTTAAACCTGCGAAAAATGTTTAATTCTTTGAGCGAAAAACAACGCACAATGCATTAATGTGTTATGCTTACATTGTACAAAATAAGTTCAAAAAGAAAATTATTACCTCACGTGATCAGAAAATATAAGCTTTAAATATACAAACAAAACATATACTCAGCCATGCCCTTGCTTTCTTACTATGAGTAGTTGAAGAATGTTTGGACACTATCGTGAAGTTAGGTTCATACTAGGAAGGAATCTTGAATTTTCTTTTACAAGCAATTCTTGTGTTGCTAATCTATCCATCCCTTGAGAATTCTTCACTAAAGTTTCAAAAATATATCTTACTCTAGCGGAAAGTTCCTTGAATGATATAAAATTTTCTCTCTGTTTAAGAAGATCGGTCACGTTTTTCTGAATACTTTCCATGGTATGAATTCTTTCATCTTTCAATTTCATTTCTGATTTTTATGAAAGAAAGAATTTTGGTGGTTAGACTGGGGAAGAAAAAGCGCGATTCACCTCAACGGAAAAATTTTCGAAACACCTTTACACGTGGTTTTATGTAGCTAGAATATCTAATACACTATTAAATAAAATGATGGTAAAGGGTTTAGAATAAAAGGAATGTTATATATAGAGAGTAATTCTGATTTTTTTAAATTTATAAAACAAAATCATTATTGTGCTTTATTAATCCTGAATGCAAAAGTAAAGAGAATAGAGGATATATGAAAATGATAATCTACAATCAGATCAATTTCCCTCGCGTTAAGAATAGCATCTGCTGATGATACATTAAAGCCTCACGCAAAATCAACATGCAGACTATGAAATGCACAAAATAGCAATTACAGCAACATATTTGCAACTTTCATTAAATTTATGCTATGGTTTCAAACCCTGAAAGGTCATTCCTATTTTTTCTTTATGTCTTAATACAACTGGTAATTTTATTTTAACTGGTTAGATTGAGGATAGAACTTATTAAAGTAATGTTATCAAGAAAGTTTTATAAGACATGCCAATTCCTGTTTGCGCAATAATAAAAACTATATCATGCATGAGCTATCAATTTTTGTAGCTCAATAATGAATGGAGGGGGGCGGGGGAAGGATTGATCCTCAGAAAGGGTCTTCCCGACGGCAATTAGGTAACCACTGGAATTATCGCAATTTTGCTGACGCAAAGTAACATTCGCAATTTGGTGAAGTTTCGGTGATAAAATCGTAGGGCAAGTCTCCTTCCTTATTATTTGCGATGAAATTGATTCTTCATCGTATAATTTGATCATTCACAAAGCTCAATAAAAGCTCTTCATCTTACAATAGTAACTTTTAGGCGGAACTGAAACACTCACTCGAAGTATTGCCTCCACGAGTACAAATATCATTTCCTTGACCGATAACAATAAGTTGTCAAAGAAAGCTTATTTCATAAAATATAATATAGATTCCAATTCTCCTATTCTGAGGTTATATTTCAAATGTGTCAAGGCTTTAATCGGAAAAAACCCAGTACCAGATTCTCTGTTAAATAGTATGGATATCTTTCCCTCTTTTTCTAATCATTTTTATCAGTTACAAAGTTTTATATCAGAAGGCATTAACAAACTACTTGATCTTTCAGAATATAAACTCAACTCTGTGTATAGCCTTGAATAATCTAAACATTGGGTTTTAGGTACTTAGAAACATGCATTTTGAGAAACATTAATTCATAGCAACTCGATAAATTACCCTGCGATATACCTTAAAGTCGTTGAAAGTATTGGATAGACAAGTCACAGATCACATAAAACATTGCTCACTCGAACTAATCGTTTTATAAGTTGTAACAGGTTAAAGCAGCCTAGGCAAGAGATGTCAATCAAGGCCTAGAGTTAGTTTGCATGCATGTATTTGTCCATGTGTGTAAGGTTATGTGGGAGCTTCAATGAGTAAGATGACGGCATGACATAATGGTATATTGGTCTGGATCCCTGCTCTGAAAGCATAAGATGTAGATTAGATACCTGAGAGAGCCTTGCTCTTTTAAGATGAAACAAAAAAATTGACTTAATACGTAACACCAAATTATTGTCTTCATAACTTCAGGAAATTAATATTAAGTTATGATGTTAGAAGTTAATTTATCTTCCCTTTTAAACCTAGTGAATATATCTCACAGAAATGGAATACCTGATAAACTGAGAAATAAAGTCCTTATTCAAACTGTTAAATTAAGTCTAGTAGAGCTGATTTCTTGTACAATTTAAAAGACTTGAGTACTTCAAAATAGTGAGCACTATTAGAATCTTCAATTAAATAAATATACATACATCACAAAAATATACTGCACCTCACATTCATGATTATTTCTTTTCCAACGCGGTTAAACATTAATATATTCATTAAACTACAAATAGAAAAAAAATCTAACTCTACGGTCAATAAATAACTCACCTATCTAACCGACCAATTACTCACCTGTTTTTTGGAACTCATTCATCTTCTTTTACCCGACTAGCTGTATGTGACGCTATATATCCTGTATTGGTACAAGGAGGAATCTAAAAAGAGATTAGCAAAGAATGAGCGTATCAGAATAATAAAAAGGAAAAAATAATAGTAGGTTTATTGACATGACGTCATAATATACTGCCGACTTTATTGCAATAAGATTGTATCACACAATTGTAAGATTGTATCACAGATTGCAATAATATTGTATGCCTCTGATAAATCTCAGATACAGGAGTAGTGTTACGATTCTGTTCATAAAAGTATTTTAAAGCAGTAGATTTCAGAAAGTGTTTTCAAATTTTTCGTGTTTTCAAAATTCTAATAAAAATTTAACTGTTCAAAATTTTTAATCTTAGTTTTGTATATTGCAAAGTATTTCAGTCAAATATCCCTTGGATCCTAAATATAACGCTAAAATGATATTTTTAGAAATATTTTTTGCCTCCGTGTTCTTTTTTCTATCAATCTGACACTTACAATAAGCTTATTTTATATTTTTTATATATGTGTTCGTCAAAATATTGCTATCTCTGAACAAAAAAAAGGAATTCACATATTTATTTTTTATTCAAAATCAATATCTTTTAAATTTTGAAATGGACAAATTCAATTTTAATCATGCGCAACATTTTTTTTCTAGAAGTACCAAATATTATTATTCAGAAGATAATTTGAGTTTTTAATAGAATAAATCAATCTAATTGGAAACAAACGTAAATAATTTTTCTACTCATTATGTTTTAGTATAAAATGCCTAAATACTAATGAAAGAGTTTAATGCAATAACACAAACCTCGAAAAAAATATGATTAATTTATTTGATCAAAAGAATTTTTAAATTCTAGACTATTTTTTCCTTGGAATTTTAAGTTTTCTCCAATCAAAAATAAATCCTTTTCATTCGTATAAATTCTAATGGGATCAGAAAATAGTGCTAATTTGCATTCTCATTGCGCTGTCTTCATTTTTTTTATTATTATTCCTCTGGTATCATTTGTTTTTATTGAAAATTTCAGCGTTAACTTTATTATTCTGCATAAACTTATTGGCTTTTCAATTTGAATGCTTCACATGCTGTAAATTATTAATCAAGAAAGCTTTAGTCAGATACGAGGTAAATTATTTTGTCTTTTATAAAAAAAATCAAGAAAACCAAACACTCGTTTTGTTTCTTACTTTCTATTCTGGGATATTTCATTACAGTACTCCGATTTTTCTTCGATGCATTATTAAGAAATTCTGCTAGAATGAAAATGACATTTGTAAATAGAAAATGAGAACTGTGTACCTAATATTCGAAAGAAACTCTTTATAAATGATTTATCCTAATAGATTTATTAATGCGCTGATAATGAGGCAGTAAAATAATTTTTTGGTATTATTTTCCTTATGTTGGACTTCTAATAAAAAATTATAGATATGAATTAAGTATGTACCGCACAGTTTCGAAAAATCTCATACTCTGGCTTATTTTATAATTTGCAATTCATTATGAAAGGGAATTGCCCAACTATCTATAACTTCAAAAAGCTGGTCCCCAGGAGTACTCGATGCTTTCCCCCGACCCTAAAATATCTAGAAGATTCTCGAACTCAAAAATTTTATGGGTTTGCTCTCCATGTAGATCCCACTTTGAATTAATTTCTTCTATGCAAGAATCGATGACAAAGCTATATATCTTGAGCGCTTTTTAATTTCAGTGAGTATTTTGAGACGAACTCAATTTTCTAATTCGAAAATTTCAATTAAAAGTATTTATGCATGGTCTTTAATTACAGTTTATTGTGAGGTATAAAAGATTTTAATACATCGCATTATTAGGTGAAATGAGATAACATAATAAGATAAAACGGCAGATGTAAAGCAAAATGAAATGTTTAGTTGGTTTTAAGAGGTTATCATTTTAAGCTACTTGAGTACTAAGCAGACAGAAAAGGAAAATGATATAAGGAAAACATTTATACCTTCCCGGACAATATATATATATATATATATATATGTGTGTGTGTGTGTGTGTGTGTGTGTGTGTGTGTGTGTGTGTGTGAGGCTAAAATATGGGGGGGGGGGCGATCGCGTGACCTTAAACTGGATTTAGTTATTAAAATATAGGATTAACAATTTAAAAGTCTGGGAGTTCAAATAAACGGCATAAGGTATTGCAGTGAAAATAGAATAAATCAGGAGCGATTAGTTTAAGGAAGCGAGGATTTCAGATTGCCTGACTGCGCATGCGTTCCAACTTATAAATTTGACGGAGTGGAGATGCCTGAAATACAGCAACCTGGTTTTGGCATCCTGGCACAATTTTCACATTACGGAAACCCTTTTGGCAATATCTTGCTTCTGTGCCAATTTGAGGGCCGTTTTTCACCAAATTGCCAAGCTTGGCTTTGTTAATTGAAAAATGTCCGTGAGGTTGTATTACTCACTGCTGGTGTCTATTGACGACGTAAATTTACATAGGTATTGTTGAACATCGTATTTGAAATGCTAATCACGACGACGCATAAGCATACTTTTTTGTATCTGCTGTGTTGGAGGTACATATTTATATTATTTACATTTTCCCCCAAGATTGAAGTATTTAAGTACGTTTATGTAAAACTTCAATCGCTATATTCTTCTTTTGGTTTATACATTGTATTTTAAGGCGCCAATAATTGCTCAGCTTTAACAATTTTTATTATAATTATATTTAACTAAAGAATTATATTTTTGTAAGAAAAACTTGGTTTATTTTGTTCTTAAGTAGATTAGTACTTTTTGCTTTGTACGCTTCTAACTTATGATATTCATATGGGAGTGATTATCAGCATCAATTATTATTTGCAGTTAGTGTAGTTTATAATTCCTGTAATTACTTGTTTTTAAACGTTTAGTGGACAAATAATAAATTTGTCAGGTGTTTGTACAGGAATTTAGCAAATCAGATGTTACTTTTCAAGACTAAATATAAATTTCACCCTTTAACCAGAATATGTAGAATAACATTACATTTTCGATGTTATGGAGACTCAAATACTGCTTGCTCACTTAAATCTTTTGCAAATTTGACAATTTTATGAATTGTTTTCTTCTATATCACCATATTTATTACCTATTTTGCATTAAATGTTTTAAAAACATTGATGACATTAAATAGTAGTTTAAATATTCTGCGTACATCTCTTTCAGAAAATTTTCTTTGTCATTTAGGAAGCAGCTTATTATAATTATGAGTTATATATTTTTGCTACAACATTTCTTTAAACTCTTTGAACAGTTTGCACTGACTTTCAAAACATTACCTGAGGTTTTCATGTCTTATAAAATATGGTTATGAGAAAATATTCAAAATCATGTATAGGCAAGAATATTGTCTAAATTTGGATTACTTTACAATTATGTCATGATATTTAAATCTGCAACAAATAGCTGAAACAGTAAATATAATTTTTTCATTTTGGATTAGATTAGCCAAGTACTACAATAAAGTGTCTACTATTATGATCCCTTTTATTGAAAGTAACTCAGAACAAGTTTTTATGCTCATAAATGACTGGATATGGGAAACCATCATTATGCTCACCTTTGTAAAATTGCTGAAGCTATTGATGTGGTCTTGTACCGAAGAATGCAAATTAATAAGGAGCAATATAGGAAGATCCCAGCATGTAACTTTAGTAAAATTTGCTAAACTGACATTTAACGTTACAGAGAAGTATCATTTATATGTAGGTAATAGAAGTTCATCCAGAAGTGTATGAATTGTAAGGGAGTACCTTATATTAGAAATAACAGAATGTTAATTTAATCGTAGAGTACTGGTATGTACTTGAATATTTAGCAGTTTAAATTGTTCTGAAAACATGCCTCTCAATTTTATTTTTTTATAACAAAACTATGTTAAAACATCTATTTATATAAAAAGCAAATACAACTGACTGACTAATCACTGTATATCTGGAACTGTAAGTCTTAGGAAGCTGAAGAAGTTCAGAATGTTAGAAGTAATTCACATGCACCTAAGATGGAAGTGAAAGCAATTTTGTAATCATCTAACAGAACTTAATTAAAAATAAATTATTTATTTACTTTTTGTTTTTTGAGGCTTCTGATCATTGATGAAAGTGATTGTTTTGTCATTGAAAACTATTTTTCTCCCCAAATTATATGTCCAGTTTAATTTCTGTGAACATATTCATTTATAATGTTGAATTTTAAAAAATAAAATTCTGTATCACCTTGAGAATAATAATTAATAGCTATGTGTTTCAACTTTTGTGCATGGTAAGTCACTGTGGGAAAAATAAAGTTACTTTTGCTGCTGCGTATTAAAGCTTAAATATTTTCCATCATATTAATATGTAAGTATATGTATTTCTATATATCTCTTTACATAGTCTAATTAGCAGATTGTTCATTATAATGTGAATATATTTTTCTTGTTCGATACACAAGTGTGACATGTGTTTGCAAAAGCTCTTTCTCAAAATTTAATTTTAAATTAGTATTTGTAGTCAATTGTTTACTGTTTAATCACTAGGTTAAAATGTGTTTTATATGAATATTCAGTGAATGATTAATTTACTGAGTAAAGTGTCTAAAATATCAGTGTATTCAGCTAAATGAGTGCTCGCTCAGTGCTGCTGTAAGATTAAAAAGCAGTGTCTGATTAGTGGACTTTTTTGGCTAGTAGATTTTAACAAAGAAACTTAAAACCTGTTTGAGTATGTTACATTTTGCTTGCGCATTGTCATATTTTCCCTTTGAAATTATATATATATCTTACAAATAATGCAAAATATTTCTTTATAATGTTACTGTTCAGAGCAGGCCTGCACAACTAGAAATTTGATGAGGGCCATAAAAGATTATGGGCTGCAAGAAAATAGGATTCATGAGAAAACAAAAAATATTTTTTTCTAGCAAATAAATTATTTTTAAAATTTAATAAATATTAATATCCATTGTTTTTATACTCTTTTCATACTATTATAAATCTAAAAATAATATTTTGTATTTTGCATGTGATTCAGCAGGTTATTTTTTTAACGTTATCACTGAAGCTTTTTTGCCTATTCCATTCATAAGTAATTAATTGTTGCTTAGTATATGTTGAATTTTAAATCATAGTTCATTCTAAAAAATTTATTTTTCAATCCTGTATACTGTATAAAGGACAGAAAAGAATTTGCAATTTTCAATTCGTATTCTACTTATAAAAAGTTCTGATCAGTCAAAAGAAAGCATCAACTAAAGAAATTTCATAATTGAACCTGAACAAGTAAAAGGTTCATTAAAATTAATGTATTAATATTCTATGTAACAAGCATTCAGGAAAATAATGAATGATATGAGGGAATGTTTGAAAGTATGTAAAAAGCGTTTTTAAAAATGTTAATGCAAACATACTTTAAGCTTCTCTCATGGGGGAAAATTATAACAGTATAAGTATCAATATTGCTAAATAATGAAAATCTAATATACGAGGCATGTGGAGAAAATTAAATTTATAAAACATTAGATGTTAAAAGTATTATACTTGGAACACAAGAAAATATTAAATAAATATGAAAAAAAGAGACGTATAGCTCATATAAAACATATAAATAACGCCTATCTGGTTAATTTCTCCTTATAATTACATGCTTAGTGTCATAATTTGATTGCTTATAGTCTAGTATTTCAATTATTAGAACTGAAAGGCAAATTAAAAACTATAAATAAAACTATTTTATAGAACACCTTAAATTGTTTACTTGACTTCATTTCAACTTTTGAAGTATTAACCATTTTATGTATGTGCAAGGATGAATGAATCTCCCAACACTAAATTAAAATCAGTAAACTTTATTTAGAAAAGAAAATAAGTTGCCAAATATGGCTTTCCTTTGGTTGTAAGATATATTTTTTGGTGAAACCGAAAACAGCGATAAGTTGCCAGCTATTGCAAACCTTCTCCACATGACAACTTGTCGTGAATCAGGCCCTAAATGCGAGAAATGCAAAGTTGACACACATGCGCAGTCGGGTAATCTGAAATGTCACGCATGCGCAGTCAGGCAATCTGAAATCCTCGCCTCCTTAAACTAATCGCTCCTGAATAAATGTGTTCAACTTGATTCAATCTCCGAAGAACCAAGGAGAATTTTAGGTAGACATGCAAATCACAGATCTCATTCCAAAGAACATGTAGTTTAGCAAAAGAACATGTACGATATGACATCACGCATAAGTAATGAGCGTCACTAAGCGTTGGTTTTAACGTTGAAACAAAGAAAATCGGCAGAGCCATGGATAACAATGGAACGAAAAAGACGTGTGCTGTTAGGCGCACGGATTTAAATTGGGTGGGGTTCTTAATTAATGTTTGATGGAGCTGAGTAATTATTGGAATTTTAATAAAGATGTTTAGGATGCTCAATTGGAGTGTTTTTATGCCTGTTGTGTTAACATCTTGCTGTTTGGTGGATTTATTATTGATAAATGTCCTCGCCACCGAACTACCAACTGCCAAGTGAGAAATGATTCTCAGGACGTTTGGAATAATGTGTTAAGCAAATTGATCGGGCGTGAAGCACCAACGTCCGACATATATATATATATATATATATATATATATATATATATATATATATATATATATATATATATATATTTATTTATTTATTTATTTATATATATTTATTTATTTATATATCTTTATATATAAAAGGCAAAGTCTGTGTGTGTGTGACCGAGTTTTTGTCTGCTCGCGGCGCAGCGCAAAGACGGTAGGTCGGACAGTCTTGAGATTCGACACGAAGATGCCTCCCGAAGTCTCATTATGCACCTCGAAGCCCTTTTTTCGATTTTTTAATTAGATTTTCCGTAATTGAATATTTAGTCGCGATTTGGAGCTCCCGGACGAGTAAAAGCCCCGTAAATCCTAACGTATCCGTCCAAGAATTTTTTTTTTCGGACGAGCCTATACGGGAAAGATGACACTATACGGAAATCACAATTAAAATTGTCTGTCTTAATTTATCGATTAATTGTGATTTTTTTTCGATCGCCTATACGCACCCGTTTTTCGGGAAAAAACGCGATTTTGTCCGTGACCCTTTTTTCCAAATGGTCGAATCGATACGTAAATGTCGTTACATTTTTACGAAATTTTTATCTCAGAGACCCTAGACATCACAGTTTCGAAAGCCAGAACCAAAATTAATTTACAAATTGTAGTTATTTTTTAATAATTTATTTTATGATTCGGAAACTCTTGCGAGAAATCTCATCTTGGAGATTTCGTTCTTCATTTCCGGACGAAGGTAAAATGGGAGAAAAACCAGTTTTTCGACGTCATGCACGTGATGTGTTGGGGCGTTTGTTTTCTATGAGGGATTCGGTGGTTAAAGGAAATCGATTACTATTGCAGTGATAATCGATTAAAAAATCACATTTAGTAATGCCGTAATTTTTTTGGTCAGCACTTAGTTAATATCATATAATTTGTGGTGTATTTGTGGAAAAAATCTATGAAGATTTCAAAGAATTTCAGCATGTGGAGGATGTAATATATTCGCTTTCAAGGAAATCGATTACTATTGCAGTGATATTCGATTAGTAATCCTATGTCAAAAATTTTGACAAAATGTGCCAGAAAGGATTAAATTTATATGGGTAAAATAATGTATCGTGGTGAGGAAAAGGATGACAGCGACGCCCATTAACAAAGGGTTAAGGCTACTAAAAAATTGGTAATTACATTACCCGAGCAACGCCGGGACGGGTACAGCTAGTATATATATATATATATATATATATATATATATATATATATATACACCCGTTTCGAAATGTGTCATACTTCAGCCGTCCAATACAACCCCGCCACGTGTCGCAACAGTCTGCCATCTAGTGGCGGTGAAAGGAAGGTATCAGTGGAGCATTTGCCGGTGTAACAGTTGAAGGAGAAAATTCTGTTCCCAGCAAAGCGCCAGTATGTCCGACCTGCCCGACGGGAAAACAGGCATGATCATTGGAGCTAGCCTCGCTGTAGTGTCCATGTCGAGAACAGCCAACCATGTGGGTGTTTCAAAGATCTCTGTGTCAAGGGTTATGAAAGCCTACACGAACCTGGGAAAGGTGTCCTTTACGAAGCAGAACAATGGGCGATAGTCGAAGTTGAGACTATCGCCGACCGGGATAGACGAGTGTTGAAGAGCATAGTCGCCTGAAAATGCAAGACAGTACTGACGCAGATAACCTCCGAGATGAACACCCATCTCCACAACCCCGTATCCACAAAAACTATTCAACGGGATTTGCATGCTGTGACTATTCACGGAAAAGTGGCTGTTCCAAATCCGTTAGTGTCGCAGCGGAATGCTATGAAGTGACGACAGTGGTGCCGAGACCACCAGAACTGGACACAAAAGCAATGAGAACATGTCATCTAGTCTGACGAATCATCATTTACATTATTTCAGACAACCGGGCGTGTGTTCGTCTGGCGAACAACGGCAGAAGCATTTGATGTTGACTGTCTAGTTCCAACCGTGAAGAATGGAGGGTACTGTGTGAAGGTGTGGGGTGCGATGTTTTGGCGTGGCTTGGGGCCTCTCGTAGTCCTAAGGGGGAACATCGCAGCCGAGCATTATCGCAGTATTCTCGCTGATCATTTCTACCCTGTGCTTCAGACTCTTGTTTCATGGAAACATCCTGTGTTCCAAGATGAAAACGCCCCTGTTCACACGGCTCGATGTGTTCAGACATGGTTACTGTCTCGGTACCCTGCGGCATTGCACGACAAAAGGCCGAAATAGAAGATGTGAGATAGTAGTCAGCTGGTTAACGACGATTATATTAGTTAACGACGATTGGACAATAGCCGAATAAGAAAATCATCCCTCGAAACCCTCCGTGGTAATGACGGAAATATAACTGAAAATGATGAACAACGATTGTGTCCTGATAAGTTAGCGGTGTGCGACAGAAACTGCCATAACTACACAGCCTATGATATATGCCAGCCCGAGCCATCACCTATGCAAAAGTTAATGATGAGATCCACAACTGAGCTTAGCACCTCATCGAATATGAGAAGCGAACACGATTGAGGTGGAATAGACGAGACGTAAGGGATATAGCCTGTCATCGTTGATCAAACTGCCACTGCCGACTGAGATTCCTCAACCCGAACCAATGCCCATATCTTTGATGAGAGCGACTCCCCTCAACAAACCACAGGTTCCAGAGCATACTCCAAAAAGGAGGAAACGTCTTTTGTTATCCTATCTGTCTGGCCGATACTCACTTTGATTAATTTAAACAAATAATTCGAGCAGGTTAATCCGTCTTTAGATGTACAGGGTACTATTTACTACATACTGAGGAGAGGTGAAATTAGATTAGTCAGATTAATGCTAGATTGATTGTATGAATTGTGTTTCAATACTTATTAAGGATGAATAATATTAAGTAACTTACTGATAGGGTTGATTATGACATTTTAATGAACGAAGAGTCATATGTACCTGGTGATCATAATTAAACTTGGCCTATTCAGAGCCCTCTGTAGCTGTAACTAAAAGGCAGATTGAGATGGAATTTTGTAGATAGACAATTCAAAGGATGCTCTGAAAGGTTCCGGGAAAAAAAAGGTTTAAAAAAAATGTCCGCTAGGAAACGCATTACAGCCTAAATGCTTGAAAAGTCATGCAATAAATAACTGTGCTTAGTAAAAAAGTCATTTAAAACTTTTATTTTTACATTCTCAAGCATTATGATGTTTAAAATTGCTATTTTTACATTTTGAAGCATTATGACGGTACAAAAGTTGATAAATGTGACACTGCAAGTGAAAAAGAAAGCAATCTGATCCGCGGTCTACTGTTGAATACGCTGTTCATCACATGCACATTTTAGTTACTAATAAGGGAGCCCACATTGAACAATTTTCTTTACATAGCTAGACAGTATGTAACAAATAAATTATGCTTGAATTGGAATTTGTAGCTTGATTAAATTACTTCCATGAAATTTTTTTTCTTTGTGGAATCTTTTAGCGCATCCTTTCAGTTGTCTATCTGCAAAATTTCAGCTTAATCAACCTTTTAGTTATAGCTACAGAGGACTCTGAATAGGCAAAGTTTAATTATGATCACCTGGTATATATATTATATTTTTTAACAATGGAAAACTTGATAGTTATACAAATGATATGCGTAGTAGAGAATGATAAATGGTGTAATTGATGTATTTATGTATTATTTAGTAATTGTCAAGAAGTTAATTATGTTCAAGTATCATAAGTGTATATCTATGTTATATTTGGTTATTTATAAATCAGTTTATTATTTGAATCAGAGTAATGGTGTCATTGTTAGAAGATTCTAAAAAGCAAAACCTCTATAATACTATAAATCTCCGCGACATCTACCAGAGCATGATCATGAAGGGGAACATCTCACGGGTTGTCCTTCGTCCCCTGATCTCAACATTATTGAGCCTTTGTGGGGTTTTTTTTAGAGAACAAAGTCCTTGCTCGGTTTCCTCTTCCACGCACGAGACCGCTCTGCACGAAGAATAGGTGCGAATTCCTTTTAACTTTGGGCACGACCTTTATTTGTCAATCCCTCGTCGAATGCAAGCTGTAATTAGGGCTGGGGTGACCCCACCCCCTAAAAATGAAATATTTGCAGTATTTCACAGGTGTTCCTATTATTTTGTCCTATACATATATATATATATATATATATATATATATATATAATGACCGTGTGTGTGTGTATGATAATATTATAAACAACCTATAATTGCATGTTCAGAACTTTCTCTCTGATCTGGTAACCCCTTTTTCGACTCCTTGGCGAAAACGCCTCGCCTTTACACACACTAACTTTCTCCTCCAATTCTGGCAACCTCTCTGATCTAATTCTATTTTGGCTCTTTTGCGGTAGCTGGCTCCGAGGTGATTAAGATGTGTTAATCTTTACGTCAAATAAACTTCAATTATTCGATATGATTTGGAATCTTTTTGTTACGGCCTTGATTGCAGTATTTTCACGAGATGACCATTCGGGACATCTCATCAGTCCGACAGGATAAGGAACCAAGTTTGGAGTTTGGATCAAGAAATCAACCATAACTGCTCTGTGCGCTCTGCTCGCTTTGTCGCGCCTGAGATTGCGACTGCGAAGTGAAGATGCCATTGTTCGACACTTTTAGTTTCGATTCCCGCATGCGTTCCTGAATGCACCGGCTTGAAAAATGACCAAAGCTAAAACATTCCTCAACCAACACCATGAAATTGCTACAGAAGTCGACTACATCAAAGCAAGTGATGATGCCCTTGTTCCAGTTCGTTCCAGTTTGTATTTCGAGTTTTGTTTTCCGCCTGACCTTTCCATTGCTCGTCACGGACTACGCCATCTTAGTGTAAAGTACCAGTGCTGCAGCATCCTATTCAACTCCAGGACTCCAAGAAGTGATTCAAGTTATTATATGTGAGCGACATCATAAAAAATAATTCAATTTCAAGAAAATAATTATGATTTCAATGTGTACGCCGAACGCTGCATGGAGATCAGGGAAGCTCATATAAGCTAATTTTCCAGTTCACCATCAGAGTGTTTTACTCTTTAAAATGCTTTAAATAAAATACTGTATATTATAAACAGGTCAGTTATTATATTATTTTTGTAATTTTCCAGTATTGTAAAAGTAAAAGCAAAATGAACACTGCCAAAATAATGTCGAACATGATAATTACGAAATATTTCAGGAGAAAATTAAAAATTGGAAAAAAAATTAAATTTAAGTAATGAAATGATCATGTAAGTCACCAATATGTAAATCATTCAGCTATCCTTAATCTTTCTATTTTTAGCATTCCTGTCCTATCGCCATCCTAGTTAATTTTGAAGAAACCCCGTGAGTAAGTGAAACTCACATATATTTTTTTTTAACTTTTGAAGCTTACTAAATTTTATATGAAAAAATACGATGTACTAGATAAATATTATTGATTTTTATACTGGATGTAGAAAATTGTATCGAGGGGGCGCTGCGACGCCCGTAGAGAGGGAGAAGTTTTCGCTTCTCAGTTCGCTCCTCGCCCTCGTAAAAAAGGGTCATGTAACCCCCGTTGGAATCTCTATCTGGGGAAACATTTTTCTATTCATGTTTTACAATTGTTAGATGTTACCAATAAACCAAAAAGCCCAATATTCATTGTCGTCCAATTGTAGTAGTTCGTCATAAATTCGATAGTGGTGCATCTGAGGCGGGAAATTCGTAGTCAACTATAGAAGTCGACCTCTACTACTAAATAGTGTCAAGAACATTTGTTGCCGGTCCATCTTAAAAATTCGTTTTCGTTAAAGTAGACATTGTACCTTTGTGGAGAATCGGGACTATAATATGTTCAAAAATGGCATTTGGTCAGTTGAATCATTGTTTGCATAGTTCCTCGCAACAGGACTTGCGTATGTCTGGAGAACACCTACATAAGCGTAAGATTCTGGCTCTCATCTCAACTGTCAATCATGGAGGTAGATCTATCAGGGTTTGGAATGGCATCTGATGGTTTTCTTCAGGCCCTATTGTAACCCTAAAAGGGAGATTGAGTGGGAAGGACTATGTCGAAATTTTAGCTCACTAGTCCATCCTATGTTGCCAACATTGTTTCTTGCAGGAGATGGCGTTCTCCAGGAAGATAATCCCCCTATACATACAGCTAAATCTATCAAGTATTGGTTTGAACAGCATGAAAAAGAAGTCAAATATCTTATCTTGCCCTGTACAATCTCCTCGACTATACATCATCCAACCACTGTGATCTGTATAAGCGGATAGAGCAAGGTATCGATATCCACCACAGTATATCTACAGGAACTTTCATGATTTTTCCCTGCTGAATGGTATAATATATTCTCAACCACTATTCATGACTTGTATAATCCAATTCCAAGGTAGATCAGGTAGCATTATATGACAAAGGTGATCCTGCGCCGTATTAATAAAGGTTTTCATGATGTTTCATAGTATTTCCATTATTTTGATAACCACCTGTATATATATATAAATGAATGTTTGTCTGTCTGGTAATGATTGTATAGAAATCTAAAGTTTAGACGACACGATCGTGAAATTTTACATACAGGCGTCGTTAAACACTGCGGAGACAACTATGAACTTCCGGAATCGAAATTAATTGCCGTTGATTTTTATTAATAAAAAACAACAATTTTCACAACAGTAAATGGAAGCTGTTACATTTCCATGCATCACCCCTATATATCTCGCTAAGTTGCAATTGTTTACTTTATGAAATTTGGTAATTTGGTATATTACATATTGTTTTTGTACTTCATAATGCTTAGTAAACTGTAATTTATGTTGTTCAAAATGTTATAGTTCATGTACTTTAAAAAGCATAAAAATTAGTATATCTCAACTAGAAAGAATCAGTCTAAAGCACAGTTTTGTGATTTGTGATTCACTCGCAAAAATTAGCCCTAACAGGAAAAAGATAAATATCTTTTAAGATCGTGAAGAAATTTAAAACGGAAAAATATTGCTTCGAAAATAATTTTAATGACTGTGTTTTAATGTATGCTGTCCTGCTTCCTTTGAGAAAGTTTTATATTTAAAAGAAGACTCAAAGTTTGGAAGACCATCTAACTTTTGTGTAATGTGCAAGAATTGTTCATTTGTTAAGGAATTTTCATCATCTAATAAAACTAAACAACGTTATGACACAAATTTTCTTTTTGTGTTTGGTTTAAGCTTATTGGGTAAAGGGTTATCTGCTGCAAAAAACTCTGTGCTACATTAAACATGCCTATAAAAAGATTTTGAATGCTGTAAATTTTTCTGTCAAAGATTCAATGAATCAAGCTGCAGAAGAACATTTGTTGTATCGGTGGAGGGCTCTTGGCAAAAGCGGGGCTATTCATCCTTAAATGGACTTGTTAGTGCTATTTCTATAGACACAGGGAAAGTCCTTGATATTGAGACATTATCCCAATTTTGTAGAATATGCAAAATGTTGCAAAAAGGGCCAAAATATGGTTCAAATGAAAAAGCAAGCCATATATGTACAATGAACCATAAAGAGTCAAATGCAAGGAGGGAACCAGTAAGAGTGTACAGAACATTTGAACGTTCTGAGACTCTAAGAGGTCTGCAATACAACGAATATTGTGGAAATTCGAAGTGTTTATGGATTTCAAAGTGTCCAAAAGGGTGTTGAAAGCTGGTATAAATACCAGCGATGTCAAGCAGCAGGTAAAAATTTTAATGATAATTCAAAAGGTTTGCCATAATACATAATAAACTCTGTGAAATCTGTTTATATGGATTTATGTGATAACAGATTATTGAAGAAATGTGTTCATGGGAAAGCTCAAAATGCTAATGAAAGCTTCAATAATCTGTTATGGACTATTGTTCCAAAAGAAGTGTTTGTATCACACACAACGTTCCGCTTGGGATCCAGCATAGCTATTATACAGTTTAATAATGGCTGTATGGGTTTCATAAAAGTGTTTGAACTTTTAGATTTGATTCCTGTTTCACATATACTTGCAGGATACAATAACATTGAAGTTATCGTATTGTCGACTCAAAAAGGCACTCTTTGCAAAGAGCAAAAGTGGCCCGAAAAATATTAAGGGCTTCACGAAAGAGAAAAGACTCTAAAAATGAAATAAAGGAGGGTCCAACCTACGAAGCTGGAAATTCTTAAGTAATTTGAATTATAAATTTTCAAATTTTTCTGTAATTAAAACGTTTTACAGAAAACTACATTTTTGGGATTTTTTACTCAGGAAAAACAGGTTAGCAAAAAAGTTTTTGTCATAACAATTTGATACTTATTACACATAATTTACATAATGATGAGAGTGTAATGAATCATCTGTTTTATTAACAACTAATTATTTGTTAATAAAACAGATCTAACTGCTTGAACTGTGTTTTTGTTTAAAGACCTAATGTTTCAATAAAAATACTTAAATAATTTTAAGAGAATTTTGATTGCTTATTTTCAAACAATTAAATATCAGTTTAAAGTATATATTTAGCATTTGTCAGTTATAATACAAATACGAAAACCATGTTAAGCCTTAAGAAAATTTAATTACTGATTATATTGTTTATTTCTTAAATATTTTGTTGCGTTTATTGTCCGTAATATCTCATAAAATTTTAAATAAAGATTGAAAATATTTCGAAAAAAATAGCTAATTTTAGCGAGCTTTTCTTAATTTTGATGTTGTTCGTTTCTATGAATAAAACACGATTTTCTCTCAATGGAAATTTCCTCAGGTTATTTTTTTAAAAGCATAAGTCTGAAAGTCTGTTTTCCTTTTAAGTAATAAACTTCACGTTTATTTAAAACCGTCTTTTTGTGCTTTGGTTGATATAAAAGTAGTTCTTTGTCGATAGATATCTATACTCTTTGTCCACACGCAAACTTTTAAATAATTTTGAATGCGGTATACTCTCCTGAGAAAATAAATATATACCTTAGGAGTATTAAAAATGTAAATCTATCCAGATATTTGAAAGGTATTTTTATTAATTCTTTGCACGCAATAGAAAGGATTCTATCTAGCAAATAATGCTTGAAAATATTTGAATTAAGAAACGCTTGAAAATATTTGAATGCCGTTACTGGGAAGTATTTATTTTTTCTTTATCAGAGCAAAATGAAAATAATAATTTATTTTAAGTATGGGAAAGAGAATTTTCTTATTAGGAATGAAGAAATTAATCTAAAAAAATTGAAATTTTCTTAAATGGCACGCTCTTTTCTTATTCACCATTTGTACTGTGAATAGGCCTTTTTAGTCAATATGCACAATTTTCTTTTAGATTTTATTTAGATTTCTTGTGTGCAGAGCATGTATCTTAATTATTATTATTATTATTTTATAATATATCAATTGTAACAGTAATAATATTTTAAAGCAACGAATAAAATCAATCTACCTTTATGACTTAAAATATACTAATAATAAATTTTATAGATGTAGTAAATTTAGAAATAGTTCATTTCTTTCAAAACTAAAGTATTCTATTTGTACTCTAACTCTTATTATTGCATTATCTTGCATACCATTAGTTTCATCTCTCTTTATCTTTCAGGAATAGTGTCCAGGAAATGATATTCATTAAGTCTTATCTTAATATACTCAACCACGTACTCTAAATATTTCAGACAGATAATTTTACCAGCTGATTCCCAAATTATATTGTTAATGGAAAAGGTATGATAACTCCAGTTTCTCTTAATCTTTCCTTTAGTAGCATTTACTGCTTATAAATCCTTTCTTATAGAAGATGTTACACGAGAGGAAATTAACTCCATGAAATTCTGCTAAAACAACTAAATATGAACAGATACCTACAGCAAAATTTCTTCACAAACAGCCCACTTTCGGGCCTAGTTTTCTAATTTTAGAAGTTACAGTCTCTTAACATTGGGATTTAGGAATGTCGTTAGAGTTGGTCAGGCATCAAAGAGTTTAGAGAAATGAACTGTGAGTTTTAGGTTTTGGGTGATATTTTTAACATCAATATTGCTCCTTCGTTGGATCTTATTTATTTATCTTGGACTGTACAATATTATAATTCGTCATTGGTCGTTTGAATAACCGTTTATTAACAAATTTTTTGAATTGTCACCGCTAAGTCGGGTGAACGATACAGATTACAATTGCGTCCCGCTTAGTCGGGGAGCGTTGATAATTCTCGCGTTTTACAGGATTTGGCCACACCTTCACCGTGGCGCTGTAGTCAACATTCCGAGACGGAACAAATATAAATAAAAGTTCTTTTCAATGTTTTCCTTACAGAACATTTTTTATTTAATTGCCTTTATTTTACTTTGATACAAATAGTAACTGCCATTTCCATTTCATCTCTTTCTCTTCTCTTAAATAGACAAGATCTCACCATCCGTATCGCTTGATCGATTGACAATTACGAAATTTTTAACTACGATTACACAAGTATTTTGCTTAGAAAATGACATCAAAGTAAAATATTATTTAAAAAGACTTAATTGAAAACGTAATCTATAAGCCTGCATGGTACCTTTTTGCGAAAGAAGGGCTTTTCTGTTTAAATTTATAGTAAGAGTTGCGTTGATTTTGCCATTTCTTTAAGTCAATAAAATGGTCTAATGGTATGAAAATATCTGTTTGAACTGTCATTTGAAAAAAAAATGGTTTAATATTTCTTTTTTCTATGTTAAACAATATTATCTTCCTTAGAAGCAAGCTAATTTATCTCTCACGTAAATTTACCGCAATTGGTCGGCAGATCTGTACTGTCCGTCCAGCGCCCAGTCCAAAATCCATACCAAATCCATACAGGCTTTGTGGGCTGAAGTGCTCCAGTTTACAATAGTACCCTATGGGCTGGATTCCAACTTGGCTAGGTGCGACATCTGTGGTAACAGTACTTTTTCCGACCCTCTTCAATTTTCCTCGCATTCAAGTTGCTGTACTGTGACAATGGTCGTAACCAACATTTTTCATACTTTTGTCCAACAGATTAGAATCGAGTATAACCATGTTTCTGTCGGTGTAGTTGTGAAAGCAATATTGAAGTATTTCATATTTGCTTATCAGAATCCCATGCTTGTGTAAATAGACGTTCTAGTAAAAGTTCTATCACGACTGTATAACATCATGTTTATGTTCTGAAGTTTTTCATTGATTCATGTTTCAGAGTGATCACTATCATACACACTTGTACTTCTCTGCTACTGATCAGCTCGTATTTATAGGTTGTTCATTTTATTTTAGCAAACACGATCGCAAGCCCGTATATTCACGCTTCTGTGCTTATCTTTCATGCTTATATTTATGTGTGAACATAGATTTATATTTCTGTGCCACTGAAGATTCGAATAAATCCGCGTATTAACTGGAGTGACCGAGAGTACATCGAGTGAATCGGACGGAAGGGGCGGAATACATCACCGCATTTACCTGAAGCCACGAAGCCAGTAGGGTTCTTTGCTTAGATGATGTTTTCTTTTTTCGGGCATATATCAAATACTACAAACATTATTTTAAGGATTCAAGAAAAATCCAAATCCCAAAAATTTGTATTGTTTATCAAAGCTATTTTGTATTTAAATTGTTCTAAACTTCGAAATCAACTATTTTGTAGAAGATCCCGAAAAGTTTTTGCAATTTAGCTCTTTTATATATTTTTTTTAATTTCGTCATATATACTATAGCTGTTTTAATACTGATTTTTTTATCACTCATTGTTTTCGTAGCAATTACTGTCATACTACAAATATTAATTTGTCCTAATTTTAACTAATTTTGAGTGTGTATTCTCAGTTTAAGTTCGACAGAACGAAAAGTTATTTTCCTTTTTAGGCAACATAATACACTACATTTATATTACTTTACTATGGTATTTATGTTTTTACATTGCTACTGAATATATCAGTATGAATACAAGTGTTTAGATATTGTCGTATGTAAGCATTCTTTAAATATAATTTATTTTTATAATTTCGCAGTTTTAGTAGTGTAGATTGCAATATTAATTACATTACGATTCATCTTATTACACTGACTACATAGGACTATATATAGATATCGATTCTAATCTATTTATTAGACATTTGGCCTTGAATCCTTATGATGGATGCGCCTTTTTATTAGATATGATAGGTAACTAGTCATCTTTTCTTTAGTAGCAGAAGTGGTATTTTCAAGACATCACGTACGTTTGACTGTCATTCCTGCATCATGAATAGGTTATTTAATTTCCTGAAAAGAAAATAAAGGTTTCTGAATATCCCATGACTTTGATTTTTAAAACCTTTCTCTGAAGATACGAAACAAACACTCTCCTTTATAGGCCCCAATAATTATTGCCATGATTGTGGCCTCCAGCTATTTAAAGTAATCTAAAGCTAGGGACCTATGATAGAAGCTGCGATTTCGACTAAGGCAATGAAGAAAATAACAAAATTTTCGCAATTATTTATATTGAAAATAAGTTCTAGACCCAACTGTGCAGAAGGTCGTTCGCACTTTATGGAAACGAATTTGATAGTTAAGTTTTATGTATAAATGCCGTATTTTTTGCGGTGATTTGCTTCTATCTGATAGCCCATGGTTCTTGACAATAGCTCTATCTCAAATTTTCCATGAAAGTAAACTTTTTCTTAGTACTGTTATGTCAGTTTTACCCCATTCCTCTTGGACCGTTTTCCAAAGTCCGTTCAGTGTTCTTGGATGCCGTTTTCCTAAGGCTCGTTTTAATAAACCGAAAGCTCAAAAGTCCATTGGAGAAGCGTCAGGTAATTTTACAGGTATTTCATTAAATGGGATACACTTTATTCCTGTTTCTGATTATTTCTTTGTTAAATAAGCGGCAGTTGATTTAGATGTGTGACTAGAGGCTTTGTCCATATGAGGCGATGAAAGGCAAAGTGGTGTCAGTCCAAAGTGTTTTACTACAAAAACTACAAAAAATTCCTCTATAAATTGAACAAATTATAATTCATAATAATTATTATAATATTCCAAATAATAATTATTTGCAATTCCACTATAAATTGAACATGTTGATTGCATTTTTGGCCTCAAATAAAAAGAGTTGAAAATGCAACTTACACCACTTTGCCTTTCACCGCCTAATATGAAGCTCAACTTTATCAATGTCCTCTCCATGTAAGGCAGGAATTTCCTCTTCAAAAATTTATTCTAAAATATTCTGCTAATATTAGTGAATTAATTTTGGCTTTACTTGAGACTTTTTTCATTTGGTAATTTGCCGTTGTAACAAGATCCAGCAACTATCATTAATCCTTTTGGGAACTTTTCTATACACTGACGAAGCCATTTCGTACGGTCATCCTCGTCAGTTGAGCAATAGAAAATTGATCTTTTATTGTTACAGTCACTTAAATACACCAATGCCTCATCGAGTGTTACCACGAATTTCCATTTTCCAGCAGCTAGATGTTTTTCATACAGTTTTATACAATTTGTTTTTTTTTCAGTGATATGTTTTGGCAAAGGCAGATGGATTTTAGTTTTAAACATCTTTTTTAACTTCAAATCTTTATGAACGATTTTACTTACAGTGCCAGAGGACATTCCAAGTTTCCATGCAATGGATCTGGATCTTTGAGTCGGCGGATTTTCTTTTAGGATCAGAGACTTCACTTTCTTGATATTTACCTGCGTTCGAACAGTCTTAGGATGAGGTTTCACGGTCATGTTTCCATTTTTACTTTCAGTTGGACTTTTTTCCTTTCAAATTTAATATATTATAAATATCTTTTTTAAAATGCTATAACCTAGGTTTTTTCATCGCTTTATTATTTGTTGATGCGAATATTTCTCCTCGAAAAGCGCAGTTTCGTAACCTTCGAGCCATGTATCAATTTTTGGATCCATTTTCAAAATAAATCTTTTATTTTACATTCCAATCAAACAAAACAGTGGCAGACGATTATTCTGAAGTTGCCAAAATTTTATCTCAAAATGGAAATGACAAAAATAAATTACAAAATCGTTTCCATGAAGTGGGAACGACCTTCTGTATTTCACTCGAATTCTACTAAATCTAACTAAATATTCTTCACCAATGAACAGTCGTAAGGTTTTTCTGCAATATTATGTATCCTTTGATTTATAAGCCTATGTGTTTTCTGAAAACCCCAATAATCTAAATGATTGTAAGATATTATCATCGAAATATATTAAATATATCGAATCAAATTTGGTTACCTCATTAACTTTATAACTGGTGCCAAATCTGTCAGACCTCTTATGGTAACAAATGTGAAGCTTTATGTTGTAAATCTTGCGCACAAATACCATTAAAACCGTTTCACAGAAGAAAAAAAACATGTGATGTAATATTTTAAGAAGATGACTCGTCATTTTAATTCCATGGTTTTAAAAAAAATAATTAAAGTAAACTTTATTTTTAATATATTTACGCTGTAAAAAATAATAACTTTTAGCCTTGTGAATATTTTCCCAGATAACGTTTCGTTACTAAAGCAATTTAGTTCTATTTAGATAAAAATCCTTCCTGAAAATCTTTGAAAATAAACAAATAACTTTATTTTTTTGTTGCTGGGCTCAAGAAACTGTTGAAAGGGAAAATTTGACAGTTGTAACATGGTGCTTAAAAAGCTTGCTGTCCTAAAATTTAGAAAATAAGTTCTTCATGAAGAAAAGTTTACAGCGAATAAACCAAAATTTTCTTTGATGTATTTTATACTTTTTGGAAGCCACGTGAAACTACATTTATATTATAATCAACAATACTATGATGAAAAATGTCCAACATAGAAACTGCGTAACGGTTCATAAACCTTTTTGTGACTTTTATAGGTTTAGCAGCATCCGTTGCTGTAGTAATTTGCATATAAATTTTAACCCTATTGAGCTTTATGGCATGTAGTTATCCCCCAATAAATGCGACTGATAATTTACATATATTAGGCCCCTTTGCTAACAGGTTTTCATAAGATACAGGTTTGAGTTATTATAGACTCAGTATAGAAGTGTAAGAATTTAAGTAGAAAAAAATCTATAATCTGGTAATAAGTAATTAAATAAAAAAGCTTTACAAGTTTCAAAATAGGAAAACAGTTATTTTTTAATATTTAAATTAAGTGTTCGCCTGTTAGAAAATTACAAAAATTTGAATTAATAATTTATGCTCAAAAATATATTTCTAGTGTTATTATTAATGTCATTGTTGTCATTATTTACAAATCAGTTTTTAAAAAACATTTTGTATTGTAAAAATCAATTCTATTTTATTATCACAATCTTTTCTAAGATAAGAGTTTGTGTTTCAAATGAGGAATATAGATCGTAAAATAATTTCATTCCTTAAAAGGAACTTTTGAACATTTTATAAGCTTGAATAGCACAAATATATCTGTATAAAAAAATGGAAAATATTAAATACATTTTAATTCATATTTTTATAATGCAAAATTTCATATTTATTGCATATGATATATTTGCTTCAAATATTCTTTACTAAGCTACATTATACAACTTTACGCAACCACAATTTTTTATTTACAAATGCAGAGCATATCTCTTTTTTAATGGATAAAATCTTTCTGGAGAAATATTTGTATTTGTACATAAAACAGCTTTCAGGCACCTGGCCAATAAGAAAAACTTTTGTATTCATTCTTTATTCAACATTCGTTTCTCTTATTATTTTCAAAGTTTTGAAATATATTCAGAATATGTGATTCTCTCCACAAGCCTTTGATCAGATTGAATCTCATAAATGTTTGTCGTGATTCTGACGGATGCCTTAGTTTTTCTTTATCCATTTTGATCAAAAAAGATAAACTTGGTTACCTCATTAACTTTATTACTCGTTTCGAATCTGTCAAACATCTTACGGTAACGAATGTTAAGTTTTATGTTGTAAAACTTATATACAAATACCACTAAAACTGTTTCAGAAAAAAATAAACCATTTCATGCAATCTTTTAAGATGACTCGTCTTTTGATTTCTACTGTTTAAAAAATTAAAGGAAACCTTATTTCTAATATTTTTACGCTGTGAAAACAATAGTTTCTAGCCTTGTAAATATTTACTCAGATAACATTTTCTTAGTAAAGCAATTTTTTACCTTTACTGAAATAATTGTTACTCTGAGAATAATAGGGGAGGGAGAAAACAATTTGTCCCGTACCCAGGCTTTATGCTGGCTTTTCTTATGGTGAGTTTCCTCTAGTGTCTTTTGACAAAAGTGAATACCTTCATTAAAAGAGCCCCCTTGCTCATTTATTTTATAATTTATTTTACAAAACAGCCTACGCCGATATTGTCAAAGCATATTTATTCAACTAAGTTTCTGTCACAGCTTCTCTCACTTTAAATAGCAAAATATCATTACTGAGAGTTCAAAAATCTTTCGGCGCTATCAAAAAATCAATGAAAAATCATAAAATACCCTTATGCAGTGCATAGTAATATGAAATTTTATCAATACCTCAATGGGAACTTCTCACTTTCCAAAACAATAGTTCACCTCTTAGCTGGATTCAAATAGCTGGGTAATTTAATTTACAGGTACGGTTCCCATACTTTTTTCCCGTCGAGGTTTGAATAATAAATGCTCTTTTATTTTTCTTTCAAGCATTTTCAAGAAATGTTTGTGGTGCATAGGCTGAGACTTTGTCATGGTCATTGTTAAACTTTTCGGTCGGCTAAATAGCCTTTTGCAAGCTCTAATCTATGCTTTGAATCATTATTTCGCTTGGAACAGCCTTCTTTGCATAAGATATCATTTCTTTTTGCAAACTGCCCTTGTTACGAAATCTGTGCATAGTGAAATTTATGCAGAAAAATGGTGTGACGTACTTGACTGAACATCAGCACCATACATGCATTTCCTCTATAATGTTTCATAATGGGATAAAAATGTTATCGAATATTTCGTTCGTTCTTCAGAAGACATGCATTGTAAATTCCGTCTGACAAAAATAAAATTCTTTTGGTCACTAAAGAGCATTTTAGGACCACTCACTCTTTGTACACTTGATGTGTGTTGCACGAAAAGCGTCCCTTATGGGATTTTATAGATATAAAATATATTTTCGTTGAAGGAAAATTCAGCTTTTAGGTATTGACCTCAATATTCATAATCTTTAGATTCATAATTAAAATCGTCCAATTATTTCATCAATACCAAATTTACTTAGTGTCACAATGTTATCTTGGATATTTTGTAACGATTACCATAGCGTATTTCATTTGAGTTATAGTTTGAGTTGAGTTCATATTTGATTTCAGTATGAAATCTTGCATCACTGACTCAATTGCAGGTAAGATCATCTCTATTTTATGTGACAAAGTCTTTTGGAAGAGTTTTACTTCTGAAGGGGTTGAATGGAAATATGAGATTACCTAGGAATTATTGCTATCATATTAAGATTTGTTTCGTCTTATCTTTCTTTTTTACATTTTCTTTTCGTTTCCTTTTTATTAAATAGTTATTTGTTTTGTTTTAAGGATGTTAAATATTTATTTTTGGTAAATTTCTTATTTTTCTTCTAAATGTCGCTACTTTACGCAATACATTACCTGACTGTGCAACAACTTAGACGAAAAAGGGATTTTAGGCACATCCATATTTAATCACATAAATGAAGGACGCCTATGATAAAATTCAGTATTTTTTTTCAATTTTTCCGTATTTTTATGGTCTATAGTCTGATAGTTGGTATTTGTAACAGTACTCGTTTCAGTAAAATATTCTCTTAAAATATTAGGTTCAGTTCCTTCTCAATATATGGATATTTAGTTGAGACGAAAGTCATCTTTTTTAACCCTTAGATGGTACCTTAACCATTTAAGGGTACCGCAACCCTTTAATCCGTCTCTCGGACGGGCAAAGTTGATACTTTTCCCTCTAGGGTGCGTAATCATCGATTTGATAACTTCATGTTCGAGCTATGCTTCAGTTATTCCATCAACTTGGTTGTTTTTGTTTATATATTTAATATTTCTATTTTTTGTATATTTAATATATTTATTTTTTGTATATTTAATATATTTATTTTCTGCATATTTAATACATTTATTTTGAACTGCCAGGAAGTGTACTCCATACTCTCATACTATTTGGGAGCAGATGCCCTTTTCGTATGTGTATGCCTAAAAAGTGTTTCGTATGTGTATGCCTAAAAGTAAGTTATATTAAAGTTAAAACCAAGCGTAAATATTTTTTATAAATCAATAATACCTCAAATACAGAGCTAAAATTAAATAAAAATTGGAAAATTACATAAGTAATGAGCTACGAAATCCAACTTAGTCTCATGGACGGATGTTACTGGTAGGGTGATTCAGACAGATGTTACCATTTAAGTTTAGTTTCTTTAGAGATTATTGCAACATTGTTTTCACAATTTTTTTTATTTCAGATTTTCTTATGTTCCTATTTGTACCAGACCCTTACCGAAGTTAAACTTCTTTAATATTCATTCTCATTTCTTTCGGCAGATTTTATTAAAAAGGACTAAAATTTCTCTTTCAAAGAAAGAATATTATTGAATTTAACTCCTAGTTTAAAAAATAGTATATAGATTAAAAACATATTCTTGTATCTTAATAGAAATTTTGAGACCAAATTTTTACAAATTATCCATATATATATATATATATATATATATCCAATAAAAAAAAGGTACTAAAGTCTAAACTGCAGGCTCCACGTTAAAAAGAAGGTGAAAATTGTAAAGGTGACGTATTATCTTGCCCGAATTTCTCAAGGGAAATAAAACTTACAAAAAACATTTCTCTGTTTAATACTGTATAACGAATAAATAGAAAGATTGCGTGTTAAATCTTGCAGTTACGAGCAAGGAAAAATGCGCATTTGCCATGGAATGATGGTTATTTGAGCAAGTTAAATATACTTTTATATATAAAAGTAGTTCTTGGAAGAATGGATACAGAGAGAGTATAAAAGTAAAAAAGGGAACTTAATGTAGCTATTTTTTTTGCCGTGGTTTGTAAACAATTGTGGTAGGTCTTATCTTCAATTATTAAGCAAGAAACGGTCTTTGCTTCATAAACAGAATTATGACAGAGTCAAAAAAGAGAAAAGAAAGCTTTCGAGATTAACGACACATACTGAGTTTCAAATGTGAACATATAGATAACAAAATGCTAAGTAAGAATGAAACCATCCATGATAAGTGTTCTGTCTTCCAAAAAAAAAGTTTTCTAAACAATACATGAGAATTTATAAAATTATTGAGAAAATCTGAATGAATCTTAATGTAAAAATAAATATTGTTAACTCCTTAGATAAAAACTTTGAAAATTGTATGCATATAATAGTCTGTTGAAAAAAAAATTTAAACAAACAGTAGATATCCATTAAGGTCTAAAATATTTTGCGTAATACATAAATGACGTGGGAAATAGAGGATTTAACACCTCATAAAATAAAAAAGAAAACGACTGCAAATAACTTTTCTCCATGGCATAAATTAGAAACACATCAAAAATATTTACTTTTCTTCCCAGCAGTTAACCGTTAGTACTAGTAACAATGAATACTAGAAAACATTCTTAGCTACAATTATTGTCCCAACCGAACAACCTTATCTAGTATGCTTTTTACACTGGGAATAAAAATGTAATCTAGATTTTCAAATCATTTGTAGTTCATTTATAACGTTCATATTTTTGTTCAACAATTAAGGGAAAACAAATGCATCTATTTCTCATTATAAGCCAAGTTTAACAAGGCATCACATTTTTAAATAAAATTTACGAATGTTCAAAGTAATAAAATAAAGTATACTAAAACATGTAAACGTTATATATATATATATTTATTTATTTATTTATTTATTTATTTATATCTTGGATGTGATAAATAAAGCGATATCATCAAGATATTGACTTAATTCATAAAGGTTTTACGGCGAATAGATGTAAAATGTGATAGCCCACTTTTGCTAGACACTTCGGAGGGACGTTCCAAATTACTAAATATAAAATACAAACATCATATATTACATATTAAAAACTTTTACATGCCACGCTATTTTACACGATAACACAAACTATCTATTGGTCACATCAAAACTGAAACATAAGAACTATGAGGATTTTTTTTTAATTGTATATGATTTATAACATATTCCAGAAATGGAACATTGGTGGGAAATACTTAGTTTTTTCACATAGTTTTATAAAATATGATTAACGACATTTAAATTCAAATCTCGATTTCTGTGTTCAATTTTTTAGTAGTTATAACTCAATTTCTAAAAGTTATTCAGAATTAGCTGAGGTTAGGCAGAAAAATACACGGATATAGCAGAAAAATAGCCGGCACAAGATAATGTGCATCTGATTGTCTCAAACATTCATAGCAATGTGCGTAAGGTCCAAGAACAGATTGGATTTTTGGTTTCCTGCGAAGCAAACACAAAATTACTTCTCTCCGAAAATGGTGATATTATAGTTCTGCTGTTGTACCTTTGTGCAAATGTAAAA
This sequence comes from Dolomedes plantarius, assembly GCA_907164885.2. Taxonomy (NCBI): domain Eukaryota; kingdom Metazoa; phylum Arthropoda; class Arachnida; order Araneae; family Dolomedidae; genus Dolomedes; species Dolomedes plantarius. Next base: position 151,101,174 of record OU015494.1, on the reverse strand, counting down.
TGCAAAATCCATCCAACAACGACAGACATGTTTAAAGCATTGTTAAATAATATTCCAATATCATTTTTTTGCTTCTAAACATAAGTTTATATGATCCAAGAAGTCTATACCACCCATCGACCACTCCCATTCCCTCATTATACATTTTTATCAGATGTGGCTGAGAAACATCAGTTCTCTTTCTTTAAGCTCGACACAATCGCTTGGTTTTACTGATAGGCTCATGTCACTGTCTCTCCAGCGGCAAATGTAACATTGACTTTCACCTCTTTACACAAAATTTCCTCGTTGCCATTTTGAGGCTTCCTTTGATGATTTGAGAGGGCATTCTCCTGTGCAAAATTCCCGAATCATGCCATTTGCTTTGAAACCCTTTTCATACAACTCAGTAAACAGCTTATGTGATGAGAAAAAGTTGTCGAAGAAAATGTCATGCTTTTCTGGATTTTCAACACTGGATAGAAGCTCTCACACAAATGTAGATCCAAGAGGATCCAAGATATTTGCTAAATACAGTAGATATTCTATTGGTATGAAGTTGGTAAATATTTCAACTGTAGATAAAGTAACCAACTCAGTAAACATTTCAGAAATATTCGCAATGCTATCAGTTTTTAGGATTTTTTTTAGACTTGCATTTTTTCCCCAGCGTTGTTGGAAGTTTTTCTATTTTGACTTTAGTTTTAGCTTCAAATTCAGTCTTCCCTTTGAAGTAGAAGGTACTTTACGATCAAATGCGTCTTCATTAGATATTTCATTGTCATCTATTTTTGTAGATGTTTCGACTTGACCACAAACATCTGCTGGCAGAACAGGCCCCAAAAATGTCTTCATTTATATCTTCCTCATCTGTTAAACATCCACTTTCTTCTGGAGGCAGTTGACAAATATCAGTACATTCTTCTCTTTCAGAATCACTCGATAATATGTTAAAATAATCAAGTGCCTCTTTTTCAGCCCGAAATGGCTTTGAATGAAACATATGAGAGACATATGATCAGTGTGACCTATCCTCACTAACTGAAGAAACTCGCAGAGTAAATCAAAAGACTAAGAACTCAATATAACGTTATTTTCCAATATATGTGCCTCTCCAATTGAGTAATAAACGACGTCTAACTATCAAGAAACACACGTGATTTTCAGGGACAGCTATGAGTAATCCAGCTTGGAGTAATCCACTTCAGATCCGTTGTAGGACGTGTGTGAGAGAGGGAGGGGGCTGGGAAATCTAAAGTAGATCAAAGACATAAACAAATTTCATCGACACTTACTAAAAGTTCTCGTATTCGAAAAAAATTTTATCAACATTTCTATGCACTGTTATCAAAAGAACTTTTATCATATTAAAAAAACTAACCTTTATACGCCAATGTTCCATTTCTCGAACATGCAAATTTTTTACCTAATAGTAACAACAAAAATTAATCTTTTTTGTTATAACTTATATTCTACCAACAAAATGATCATTTTTAATTATTCTCACTTAATTATAAAAACATTTGTTACATTTTTTAGTTTTAGGAATTTTTTAATTTTGTTCGGTGAAAAGTTCGAAAATAGCTGAAATTACTATTTTTCCCCTAGACACTATTAATTTTATTTACAAAATCTCGAAAAAATTAATCCATACTTTCGTTCTATGTAATAATTTGTACAATGAAATATGAATAAAATTGTATTTTTCACAGAATTTTGAAGTTGATGTTTCATTTATGGAAAATTTGAGTGTAAAAGGTTAAGCAAAATGATTTCAAATATTTAAGAACATTGATAATTTTTCGTATTTTCAACTAAACATTACCGAAATATTTACGTGACAGAAATTAAGTAGTTTGATACTTGATGCACTTCTGAAATTTCTAGTTTAAACGCAAACATGTTTATGTGTAACAGCAAAATATCAATTTCAGCTTGTAATAACAGAAAAATATTAATTTCAGTTTGTAGATCATCGCAATTACCACAGACAAGGAGCCGTTGAAACAACAGCCACTTTTATGAGACAATTATCTTGAAAAAGTTATCCAATATAGAAGAAAGTAAGTAGTAGTATCATATGTTCTCAAAATAAGGAAATTTAACGAATAAAATATACACGTTGAAATTCTGAAGTCATAAACAGATGGTTGCGTGAAAAATGCGTACCTGCGATGGAAACTCAAAAGATGTAGAGCCTGGTACATAGCAGAGAGAGAGAGGTTGAAATGAAAAAAAGGGGCAACTTTGTCAAACTTAACAAATATTTCCTGTCTTTTTTATCTTTCATTTTTTTGTAACTGTTTTAAATATTAGAATGAACTAAAACAAGCATAGTCATCAAATCTTAGTTACAAAAGTAATTATGAAAGAAAGGAATTAGAGAATTTCATACAACGGAAACAGTCAGATTTATGTGTTGAATTCGCTCTGTTTTATACAGTACGAACAGTAGGAATGAAACTTAAGAGTTTCAGACACAATTTTATCTTCAACATCAAGTGAATAACTAATACATGATCACTATGAAAAGTTAAAAAAAAACCTCTCTTTGACTGAGAAACGAATATAACACCATCACTCTGTCAAGATTATCTCGTAAAACTTTTGAAATGTTTGCAGCATCTTAACTATTACATATTTGATCCGAATATGAAGTATATGACTGAATGTGCATTAATATTTAGTTATCACAAAAAAATATGGAGTCACAGATCAGTAAAGTTTTTTGTAATTAAATACTTTAGTCTCAGTGCTCTGTATTCGTCATTCAGAAAATCGCATTTGTCTGTTGCTCTAGAATAACATTTAGAACTAGAGTTCAGAATACTCAAAGTTAAGTTTGAGTGCACAACTTTCTGCAGTTTTAATGTATTCTTTTTTCTTTCGTAAACATTACATTAAGATTTTACAACATTTGGTATGTGTTTTTGCAGATAATAAATTATTTTTAACGATTGAAGTTGCTTTAACAGACTCATTAATTCTAGAACTTTGTTTCACACAATAAGTCCCATCCTCAATAGTTTGTCTAAGATATTATCATCAGACGTAATGTAAAAAAAAAAGCGTAGAGGAGTTCACCAAATTGATTCTCAGTCTTTTGGCTAGATATTTTCCTTGGAGAAAGAAAAATTAGGCATATAAACATAAAATTACACAATAGTCAACTGTGATTGAATTTGTAAGAATTACACATTGGAAAAAATTAATAGTCTTACATAATTCATGGAAATCTGCCAAGAACATCTAGTCAAAAACAAATGAATAAAGATAATTGAATTAATCTATTGTGTCAGTAAAGTTTTTTATAAAATAATAGAAATGTTGCAGAGGTTTCAAATAACATCAAGTAAACAAAAGATAAATACAATACATTGAGAAATAAAAAAAGCAATATATTAAGACGATATTTGAATAGAAAAATAGATGGATAAATTAAACTCAGTAATTCTTTAATTTTTTAACATATTAAAGGATATGAAGTTATAATTTGATTATGAGAGAAAACATTCAAATTCGCAAGAACACAAACAGTTATAAGAACACTTTTTTAAGTTAGTATAGGTGTTGTTTACACAAGTGCATCTTCTGATATCAAAAATACATAAATAAGTTCTTGCTTTGTGATACTAATCCCGTTTAATAGCAATCACAATTATCTAATGGTTGAACCAAAGATATAACATGCCTAAATAGCAGAACTATTTGCCTGTTCATCGATCCTTTATTAATGTTAGAACAAGACAATATTGAAATATCGTACAAAATCAGGAAATCCAAGATAATGCAGCTTCGTATCGTAACATAATAAATGCATCGTTTTCTCATTATGATATATTGTTTTATTGAGATAGTATTGATTGTGCTCATAAAAAATGGATAATCCTATTGAGAATAGCAGGATTCAAATATGCATTCATACTGATAATGAATTTTAAAGACTGCAGCGTATTTTATGACCTGTTCAAATTCTTGGTGCATTTGAAAACTTTATACTGTGAAATTAATATTACTGCATTTATATGTGCTAGACTTGCATTTAGATACATCATTAGTTAGATGTCAAAATTTTTCATTTATTTATTGAATATCAATTATTTTATTCATACGAAATCGGAATTAATTAGACCCCTTTTATTAAAGAATTTAAGAAATAAATATATCTAATGAACTTGTTAATTGTTTAATCTTTTGTAAAATAATGTTATATTCGGAAACAAATATTTATTTTTAATATTTTTACTTTACAATTACAATATAGACTTAAACCATAGGCTAAAATTATAACAATCAAATGTCCTCAGAAAAATTCAAATCCCGAAATCCTTAAAATATATTGTAAAATTTGTAACTAACTTAGCACAAAACATAAAAAAATCTCAATAATCCCCAACAACTTATAGTTTTTAAATTCACCATCTTGAATCACTCCAATTTAATCCTCAATCTGCTCTACTGAATAAATATCGAACTTATAACTAATGCACTTCTTTAGAATAAAATCCTAAGAATTTCCTTGACAAACCCTTCTTATGTTTTACCTTCTTAATTAGCATGTAACTTTGAGACTAATTTGTAATGTAATGAAATATTTCCTTTTTCAAAAAAAAATTATAGCATAGAATATTCCTCTGGAAGACTACTTTTTAATGAAAACATATTAAAGCGATTTCAGTTTCTTACTTAAAACTGAAAGAAATGGAAACGATAATTTCAAAAGTATTCATATCTGACGTAATTAAATGCATATGCAAAACAAAGTCTATCATTACATGCCGGATATAAATTGCAGAAATGTTTTAATTAACTGTAAATACTTTCCTCCCGCTTGTTAATATAAAAAGAGACTTATGAATATCATGATTCACGAAAAGAATTTTCAACTAATATTCATGCTCAATTCAATTTACGCTTTCAACAACATTCTGTCTCGACTTTAAAATTATCTTGAGGTATTACTAAACAGTAAAAAAATCGGGATGAAAGTTTTTTCTACCTCATCTGCAACAGGCTTTAAATGACTTATTAATGACGCAGAAACAAGGCAATTCGCGCGTTTTAGAACTTACTCCCTAAGATCCTAATTCTAATTATCCGTGTCATTTCAGTTGTTTGGGTTTTTCGGAGCATGGGTAATAAGTATAAATTATTCTCTAAAGACATCTGATTGCAAATGACATTAAGTTTAAGATAGTGAAATTTCTTTTTGCCTTAAGAGTTTTTTTCCCCTTTGCCAGATTCAAAGCTTGTATCTCTCGCAAGTTTTGAGATTCTTACATAGAAAGTTATTCGAAATATGGAATACCCCGCAGATGAAATTTTCTATTTGTGAGACAATTTCGAATTGTAAGGACATCATGGCCAATACTGCGTCCTTTAAATGCAGCCTATTTCGACTCATGTAACCTATTACAACCCAAATTGTAAATACCTTGGCACATTGCAATAATGTAAGGCGCTAAACGCTGCATCGTTTGGGAAATTTAATTTATAAACCTTACTCCATATATGGTTCTTGTATTCGGTAGAGAAAAATCATCGGGCTATTTGCTTGATACTTGATTGCAATAAATATATTATCAAAATGTCTCTAGGTAGTTAAAACTTCATTTGTGAACCCGAAGTTTCAGAAAAAGACCAGAACCAAAAAGTATACTTTTAAAATTTAGAAAAGCAGCTAGGGTCAGCCCTTTGACCTTCAGTTTAATAGATCAGTTTTTAATGTAACCTTGTCAGAAATGAAAAATAAAATCTTGCGTGTATATTTGAAACAACTTCAATTCTAAAATTTTAATTTCCTTGATAAACTATGAATCAAATAATTTGCATTTCTGGGCGGTCCACAATTCACTTTCTATCGAAAGACCTTTTATTTTTGAGAAAAACATTAGATTTTTTTAAATTCATATTTTTCTGCTGATAATTGTAATATACTCTAAAGACTTTTATTTGTAGCAAAGAATCCACATAACTTCTTTAGGTAAAGGAACGGATTTCTGTGATCCTCATGGATATTTTCTTTTTAAAGAGGAAGGATAGAATTTTTTAAACTGGAATTTTTTTTCAATCTTCACTAATGGACACAGAAGCTGATAAGAATTTACACCTTTGGTATACTATGGACTACCTAAAATTATTAAAATCACCAATCAGAAGTATATTTTGTTACTTTTATATTTTTCTCTGTTAAGATAAGGTTTCGAAAAGCTTACGCCAACCCCATCGGGAGATGACACGACAGATTTAACTACAAATAACCGGTCACCGCCACGGCAACCCGCTTGATGCCAATTAGCCACAAGTCCAGTCCCGCGACACGATCTAAGCCCTCGTGTCCATCAGGGCATTCATCTCATTGCTAGTTCGGCTAACGTCACCATTTTCTCCTCGGCTTACAAATCAGAACATCCAGGAGCCAAACCGTGGCATCCTTCTTTCCCCAACACTTACCCGTAGAAGGGCAACCACCACACCACCAGACATCCAGACCCAACCCCCAACAGGGAGGTCGCTTTATTAATTCAACTAGAATTACAAACAATATTACATCTTATAAAGACAGCTGTTCAAATCGAACAGAAAACAAAAGAGAACCTTATCATAGGCAATCAACAATATTATAAACTTTGTCACCATTCGTGTCAGCGCACCCGACAATAATACTTCTGCACAACTCGTGCAGGAAACAAAACTAGATAACCTCACAAAGTTCGTTACAAACAAGAATTTTCGCCAGCAGATGAGATCAGGACAACCCAGCGCTATATCCGTGACTGTTCATAGTCCGTGGAGGCTATAAGCCTTTCCACCGCGGCTTTATAACTGCAACAGCCGACGTCCGTCGGCAGATGGTCAACTTCCATATTCAGCCCCGTTCTTTTCTGGCGTCTCTCGCAACTTCCACAGGTAGTTCCCCTCTTAAATGGCCTCTCTCCATGTTCTTTCTCAGCACAAACTTTACATTTCCTTTCGTTTTTACAGTGTTTCGCCACATGCCCTATACTCCAGCACTTGTAACATATCGCAGGTCTCAAGTAGTCCTTCCACGCATGCTGCATGCAGCCGATCTTGAACCTTCTCACTTTCACTATCCTCTTATAGTCAGCTCCTTTCAAACGGAGAACCCAATTTATTGTGTCCTTTTTTTCGTTTTAAAGCTCGTCACCACGTCTATGTTCATTTCTCTAACTTTCTAATTTTGCCTTTTTAAGATTTTTATAAACTCTTCACATTTATACTCCTCTTCGACATCGAATATTACAATATTCGGATCTTTCTTTTTCGGTATTTTAGTTTCATAATCACAGCTTAATTCAATTATGTCATGAAAGCCTCCTAAGAACGTTTCAAGCTGCTTCTCCGTATCAACTCTCACAATGATACCACCTTTACCTGCCTTTCTACAGGTCTTAATACGTATACCCAATTCCTCGGGTTTTATTTTCATCTAAATTTCCTTTTTTGTGTCCCCAGAATCCTGTCTTGTGGTGGGTATAATTTCCACCTCCAATTTCTCATCTCTCTTAAATTTCCTCTCCACCTTCTTCCTCTCTTTAGGTTTTTCTCTTACAACTTCTGCAAAGCTTTTCACCTTCTGATTCTCGAGTACACTAATTTGCCCCTTCAAAAATTGTATAATTTTCTGCTGTTCCGTAATAGAGTTTACAATCTCAGCAACATCCTCATTTATTTGCCGTTTTTGATCAACTGTTAATTTAGACGTACTAATAACATTATTAATTCGCTGATACTTAAGCTTAATCAGATCTTCGGTTAATACTCTCATTTCCTCCCACTTTTCACTTTCAGACTCCATTTTTGGCGGCGTATATCAATCAACTTTTTGCCCCACGCTCTTCCGTCGTTCGCAGTCTACCTATCAGTAGACTCCCAGGGCCCACCACGTGGAGGTGCCGGAGTTGTAAATTAGAAATTTATGTAAGTGCTAACTTATATAAATTTCTAAGTCCCCATTTGGTACTTGCTGGTGCCAAATGGGGAGGCAAGCAGGAAACCTTGAATGAGACTTACAACATATATGTGAAACCCATAATTAAATACGGAAGTGAGGCCCTGATTTCTGCTCCTAAAGGGAAAATCGATATATTGGAAAGAGCTCAGAATAAAGCTCTCAGGGTAATTATTGGAGCAGTCAAGACCACTCCAGTAGCTGCAATGCAAATTTATACTTCTAATCCTCCCATTTATATGGAAATTAAGAGGCAAGTGGTCGGAGCTTACATCAAAATGTTGGCATCTCACAGAGCGGAATGGTTACAAGACCATCAACCTAGCTCTCTAAAAACGCAAATTTCTCCAGTAGAAGTATGCCAAAAAACACTTGAAGATTTTAATGCTAACATACCAATGGAAAATGCGAAAAGGTTGATCAACCCCTTTGATTATATGGAAATCTAAAATAGACTGACAGTCCAAGATTCGGGGGAAAAAGATATCCCGGAGACTGTTTTGAAGGCAATATCGTTGTGTATAATCAACGAACAATATCCCGAAGAGGAATGGACCCGAGTTTATACAGATGGGTCTCGGATTCAAGACAGATCGGGAACTGGTGTCTATAGTACACTATTTTCCCAGAGTGCCTCTGTCGGCCGATATATGTCCAATTTTGATGCTAAGATCTTCGCAATTCATTTAGCACTCGAAAATTTAAAAACCAAAGCCAATATGTTCTCCAAAGAGGTTATTTTAGTTGATTCTATATCTACCATCCAAGCCGTTACGGAAAATCACTGCGCTGAGCCTATGGTCTTGGTTGAAATCAAGCAAACCCTGAACATTCTTAGAGGCAAGGACAAAATTATTGTCTTACAATGGATTCCATCACATGTCGATATTGAAGGCAATGAACAGGCAGATTTGTTTGCAAAAAACGGAACCCGCATTCAGCAAGATATTATGCCTGTTACACCGGACACACTCAAAAGACACGTTTTTGAAAAAATTAGAGAAGTAAGCACCTCCTATATGGTGGAAAAATTGAAAGGTAAAACCTGGGAGAACATTCAGGACTATTGGAAATCGTTTTGCCACAAACCCCCCAAGGAAGCAGTAGCAAATTTCAGGCTACAGACTGGACACGACTGCTTGGCAGAACATCTGTTCAAAATAGGTATATCTCCAACCAACGTTTTCCCGATCTGCAGGGCAGGCGTTATGAATTTGGATCATCTCCTAACTTGCCATGGACTTGACAGAATCTCCCAGAGAAACGGAGACATCGGCAAGTTGTATTGGGATGCAAGGGCCAGTATGAACTCTCTTTGTGACTGAACTTTTTGATTGTGTATATTTTTCTAGTTGATTTTGTTCCTAGTTTTTTTTGTTGGTTTCTTGTTTATATTGCTGTTTTGTTTTGTTTTCTGATCCCTTGTAATGCTGTGGGCTGTCTTATCTGTATGGATTAGTTTCCGGAATAAAGCCATATGTAACAACATAAGTGCTAACTCAACTGCAAACAGAAGAAAGCGCACACAATTTCAACACTACTTGCCAATACTTTATCGCTAATTTAGAGAACACAGAACTAATATCTCAATAGCGTGGGGTGGGCCCCTCTCTGTTAAGATAACTAAAATCTCTTGGTAAAAGTACAAGACACAATTTTCTGAACTCCATACCTCATTAAATACGTTAATAAACCACTGATATACATTTTAATGATATTATTAATTTACCTTTCATAAAACTAAATGTTCGAACAATATCTTTTCAGCTTATGTGGAGAATAAATTGTAAAACATTTCATAAGTCAACAATAAGTAGAAATTCTCTAATGTAACTGTTTATTCTTGTTATTTTTTTAACGAATTTTCTCATTCCTCTTAAAATATATTAAATGTTATTTTTTTTAAAACTGAACATTTCATTAATAAAAACCAATAAAATGTTTTATCGAAACCTGAGGTTTTTCATTCTGTTCTCTCTGTCTGTTATGCTCCGCTATATTAAATAAATAGAGTATTTTGTTCCGATATATTATTCCTGATAATTTTGCACTTCATCATTTATTTTGTGATTTGTTCGACTTTCTCTGCTACCATCGGTAAAATTGTAAAACAATTAAGACAGTAGAATGTATATTTTGGAGAAGAATTTCAGCTTCCTTTCTAATGTTTTTTGTTTGGTTCCGTTTTGCACTCTGTAACCCAATGCAAGGTCTAATTATAAAAGGGTAACTGTTGATAGAAACTGCTGAAATATAATTTACAAAACATTTATATTACTCTTGCACCTGCAAGTATCTCAATTGGTGCTCACAATTTGAATTTTAACTTTACTTTTTGTCCTATTATTTTACGGTAATTTTATCTATTTTTCTGATTTGTCCTTTTACCAGTTCGTAAACACGTACTGGCCAGTAGGAATAAATACAGGATTGCAGACACAACTGTAAACAAGTGTTTGCAAATGATGATTCTCAACTACTTTACGTTGAGTTTCCTTAATGATATACACTCAAAGGTTCTTCCTCATAGTGGCCCTAGAAGAAAATTTAAACTATTTTCTTCAAAAAACATTTTTCCTTCGAGCAAACTGTTGAAAAATAGTATAGCTTTAATTAAAAATTATCTACAATTTACTCGTCTCTCCTCCATTATCACTTCAGTTAAATGAAAAAGAGAACGAGGAGCTTGCTAAGACATGGTTACTTTTGCAGTTATCCACTGAATTGTCATTAGTCTCCTTCTATGGAATGGGCAGAAATTTTTCACTCATTTTTAACCCGTCAAATTCGATGGCCTTAAGTTCCTTTCTTGACTTAACCGTATTTTGCGAATTAGAGCTTATTCAACGCGAACGCATTCTTCGATTTGACGTCTTTGGGGCCATCTGGATTGGCTATGGAAACCAAACTATTTTCAAGACGTATATTGGTGGATTTTGTGTTAGAAAGTGGATATTCATAAGGTGTTGTTATTCATATAATTATGGTGTTGAGTATTTATATTCTTAAGGGTGGCATTTCAACATTTTGTTTGGAGATGTAAGACTTGTGAGCTAATACGCCTGTTGGGGTAAAATAAATGCTTATGGGTGAGAGAGATGGGAAAGATCGTAATTAAAAATGCGAATAAAACCAATAATAGCGTTTTTCTTTCAAACGTGAAAATGGGTAAAGTGGGCTAAAACTGAATCGCTTGCCCTTTATCCAAAAAATAAATAATTTAAACCATGAAAAAAGTTCTCATAAAAAAATTGGAGAGAGGGGGATGGCTGAAATCCAGCGTAAACTTTTTTTCTTCCAACGTATATGCTGGATTTTTTTTCAGACCCTGAAAAAGATATTTTAATACGCATTTTATCTTTGAGAGACATCCTTCCTAAATAAATACTTTCTTCCATATTTTGGAATAACCTGTATTTTAAAAGGATTTTCTTACACATCCCTCAACAATAATAATGTTCTGTGCCTGCATTCAAATATTCTTTTATAATTAACTTTATTTTTTCATTTTAAAATAATAATTCTTGGCACAAATGTTTACCTTATAACACTCTCCTTTGTTTTGTCCATGTATAAGCGTACTAAAACTTAAATAAATTTTACATATTTTGTATTCCGAGTATTCTTTTCTTTTAAATTATTACGTCTATTACCTACAAACTCACACTGCAGGGTTATGACTCAGACTCCTCTGGTTTATTTTTCCTTAATTTCAGTTCCCTTAATTGTGATTGTTTCTGTTAAAACAGCAGAAACTGTCATACGTGATCGTTTTAGTGTCACTGGTCAAGTAAAGTGTCTTGATTGACACTTTACTGGAATGAATTGACGCAGTAATTTTTTCTATTTATATGTTTAAACTAGCTGAAACCCCGCACTTCGCTACGAAGTGCATTCAAATTAAATACTACGGTCAATGTATGCAATTAACTCCAAAAAAAATAAATAAACAAATACACACACACACACACACACATATATATATATATATATATATATATATATATATATATATATATATATATTTATTTATTTATTTATTTATTTATTTATTTATTTATATATAAATAAAAATGTAAATGTCGTTTGTTCAAAACCTCAAATCTCCGAAAGTTCTTCATCGATTTCTTTGCAATTTTGACACTATGTTGCATTTGAATACGTGAGTGTTTTTATTTACCTTTTATATAGATACCACACCTGCGACAGGTATTAACATGCTTTTTTTTAAACACACGCCATACTAAATATTTTACGGCAAATGAAAAATGCCTTTCCCTTCCCCCTCAGAATAGAAATTTGTCACGGTGGGGTGTGACCCCACTATCAGCAGTCCCCACAGGTCATAAAGTACGCAGGGATCGTTCTAGATAATAAAAGACGATCAAAGAGATAAGAGAACGCACATGGCTGAAGATATTTTCCGTCGAATACGTGAGGAAAATTCAAATATGAACATGGATTTCACAGCAGAATCATAGCGAAGCGTTGATAATGACTGAAGACATTTGCTTGGAAATCGCGAACAAAGTTCTCAATTAATTGGGAATGCCATCCCCGAATCGATCTGCTGATGCTTCGTTCGATGTAGCATTGTGTCGTGAACAAAATTACAACACGGGTGATCTTTTGTCGTATGTGCAATCAAATATTCCTAAGCTAACGCTTGAGCAAAAAGGCATTTACGATCAAATAATGCAAACTGTCAATAACGGGGTTGGAGATATCAATCTTCTTCTTAGATGCGCCAGGAGGAACTGGTAAAACGTTCCTAATTAGATTGATTCTGGCAGCATTTCGATCCCAAAATGGCATAGCCTTAGCTCTTGCGTCGATGTCGTCCGGAATAGTTGCGACATTGCTACCAGGTGGAAGAACTGCACACTCCGCTTTGAAATTTCCATTGAAAAGCAATTCATTGAAACTCCCACGTGCAACATTTCCAAAGTATCCGGCATGGGAAAAGTATTGCAGAAAGGCAAACTTATTGTTTGGGATGAATGTACAATGGTACACAAAAAATCGCTCGAGGCTCTTGAGCGATCATTGCAAGATTTGCGTGGAAACATCAGACCATTTGGGAACGCATTAATATTGCTTGCAGGAGATTTCAGGCAAACATTACCTATAATTCCTCGATCGACACCAGCGGACGAAATAAATGCTTACCTGAAATATTCTACTTTGTGTCGACACGTAAAGACGTTGAAATTATCTGCAAATATGTGTGTCCATCTGCAAAACTATCGATCAGCTAAGTTATTCTAACATCAATTGATGGAAATTGGGAACGGAAAGCTGCCAGTTGATCTGACATCAGGACAAATTTCATTGCCTCATAACTTCTGTAATTTAGTATCGTCAAAAGAAGAATTGGTTGAAAAAGTATTTCCCAATATTCAAACCAATTATAAGAATCATGATTGGATGAGTGAATGAGCTATTCTTGCCGCCAAGAACAAAGACGCCTACGAACTTAACAATATCATTCAGTATAACATTCAAAGAAACGCAGTCACATACATGTCCGTCGACACTGTTGTGGAAACAGATGAAGCGGTTCATTATCCAACAGAAATGTTTAATTCAATCGATCTACCAGGGATGCCACCGCACGTACTGCAATTGAAAATCGGCTTGCCAATTATAATGTTGCGAAAATCAACCAGCCAAAGATTTGCAACGGCAAGCGGGTTGTAGTTAAAAAATTACTGAGCAACGTCGTAGAAGGAACGATCTTGAAAGGACCATTTAAAGGTGCAGATGTTCTCATTCCTCGCATTCCCATGATTCCAACGGATATGCAATTAAAATTTAAGAGATTACAATTCCCAATTCGATTGGTGTTTGCAATCACCATCAATAAAGCTCAGGGCCAATCTTTACAATTGTGATGGTTAAATTTAGACACGTTGTTTCTCACATGGACAATTATATGTTGCGTGTTCTAGAGTCGGAAAACCAGACAATCTATATATCTGCACAGACAATGGAACAACAAAAAATATTGTATACCCACAAGTATTGTAAAATTAAACATTTTAAAAATTTTTTTTATTTTCAAAGAAGCGGGCGAAGGGGAACACAATTCTTTCATTAAGATATTTCATAAAACAGGGAAGTACTAAAAACTGAACTATAAAATATGTTGGTGGGTAACGTTACTCTCGTCCGTAGCATACTTTAAGCTACACGTGGCCCCTGGGTAGTGCTAAATGAGTAACAGCTTTGCAGCCTTTATAAATTAAACATATTAGAAACGTGCTTTCTCTTTTCTTTCTTTTCCATTTAGCCAGACGGAGCCACAGCAACGCGTGGCCGGGTACAGCTAGTATATATGTATATGTATAAATATATATATATATATATATATATATATATATATATATATATATATATATATATATATATATATATATAATAAATACGACGATCAATGTATACAATTGATGTAAAAAAATACATTTATAAAAAATCGTAAGGGATATTTTCTAGACAAAATAACGTAGAAGAAAATATTCAAATTAAATCTCATAGGACATAGTACAGTTAATATAGTACAGTTTGAGGAACACTTCTTTTACTGTATTTTAATATTTTTTTAGATAACGTCAAATCGTCTGCCGCATTAGCAAAAAAAGAAAAATATTTTTTTTGTCTATTTCGTTGTTACGACGTGACGATAAATTTATTTAAAGTACCAGAAAAAGAAATCACGTGATCAGCTTTTAATAAATTAAATTCTAAAAATTAATCTTTAAAAATTCACCAAAACTCCGAAAACGGCGGTAAAGATTCGAAAAAAATTTCATTTTAAAGGAATTTTTATGATCTTTCTCTTGATATAAATTTTATAACCCTCAAATTATTATTTTAAATGCAAACTTAAAAAAAGTTACTAAAACAGCTTAAAAATTTAATTTGAAAAAAATCCAACAAGAATTTTTCAAAAATCTTTCTTAGTGCACCCCTACACTATAAGATAAATCGCCATGCAAAATTTCAGCCCTTTAGGTCCAGTGGTTTGGTCTGTACGTTGCATGTCAGTCAGTCAGTTACGGAACTGTTTAATATCTATAGATTAGCTGAAAACCCGCACTTCGCTACGGAGTACATTCAAATTAAATACAACAGTCAATGTATGCAATTGTTGCCAATATATATATATATATATATATATATATATATATATATATATATATATATATATATATATATATATATATATATATATTATATATATATATATTTATAATAAATACGACGATCAATGTATACAATTGATGTAAAAAAATATATGTATATATTTATAAAAAAATCGTCAGGGATATTTACTTTTTTTGGATAATATCCAATCGTCTGCCGCATTAGAAAGAAAAAAGAAAATTTTTTTGTCTATTTAGTTGTTATGCACGTGACGATAAATTGATTTAAAGTACCATAAAGAGAAATCACGTCATCAGTATTTAATAAATTATATTCTAAAAATGAATCTTTAAAAATTCACCAAAAATCAGAAAATGGAGGTAAGATTCAAAAAAGATCTCATTTTAAAGGAATTTTTAGGATCCTTCTCGTGATATAAATTTTATAACCCTCAAATTATTATTTTAAATGCAAACTTTAAAAAAGTTACAAAAACGGCTTAAAAATTTAATTTTAAAAAATCTAAGAAGAAGTTTTGAAAAATCTTTCTTAGTGCACCCGTACACTATAAGAAGAATCGCCATGCAAAATTTCAGCCCTTTAGGTCCAGCGGTTTGGTCTGTGCTTTTTATGTCAGTCAGTCAGTGAGTCAGTTACGGAACTGTTTTATATATATAGATAATGCTACTAAACAAAGCTATTTGAGGAAGGCAAATTCCGGCTCTGCTTCGTGCACATTTTCCTTGTAGTTAGTTTAATTGTTACTAATAGCTTTTGCCACAATACTTGTAAGTACAACTGGTTTACGAGTATATACATCTCTCTCTCTGTATATATATATATATATATATATATATATATATATATATATATATATATATATATTATATGTGCTTTTTCTATTTTAAACAGAACTTCTATGCCTTGTAGTCTGTTTATTCAATCCTTTATTTACAGCAAAAAAAATCACTTAATTTTGAGCATGAAAGCGTGTTATGAATTAACATAAAATCAAAATATAAGAGTTCCTAAAATATTCATTTATAACATTTCGCATTAAATATCTGCTAACAAAAATGTACCAAAATATACCAACTATAAGTTTAACTTATAAATTCTTATTAACTACAATTTTGATTAATTAGAAATATCTAATAGTTTACAAATGAATTCTTTGTAATATATATCCTTACTAAAAAGTAATTAATAAAATTTCTTTTATAAAAAGCATGTAACTTATTATAAATATATATTGCATACCTTAAGCTTCATGATTAAATAGCAGTAAGTAATATTTATAACAGTTCGTCTCATTATAGACAAAAAGCTACATAACCATGCTTTTCTACATGGCCATCAATTATTTAAATTAATTTCTGGCTGAATGGCCACAAATAAATTCTCTACGGCTCTAATTCCCAAAAGAAAAACTCCTCTACTTCGACGTTATTCATTGATCACACTCGATTAAATAGTTGGAAGTAAAGTGACACAATATTTGTTAAAATTATCAGCAAATTTTTCCTTATAAAAAAGGGAATTCATTTGTAGCCATCCAAGCATGGAAAATTGCTTCGAAATTTGTTTTATGATTATCATTTATTTCCTGTTTCTATAGATTACTTGATCACGTGAAATAATTTATCATAAATTTTTGTAAAATTATCATTTCTAGTTTTAAAAAAAAGAAAAAAGGGATGTTCAATTTTCATCTTCTGGTGTGTTTAATATACTTTGCAAATACTTGCTTAATAACGTAATATTTTAATTCCTGTGCAAAAATACAATATTAAATTAGGTTAAGCGACTGGTACTATGATTTACTCAGTTTCCTGTGAAGGTATAACTATTTGATTAAACATTATTCATTATCTTCATGCAAATGTATGCGAACACACACTAATGCTGATGTAGACATATATAAATATGTGTGTATTTGTTTGCATGTATATTCTGTGCAAACACAAATGGGTCAACAGCACACAGATGTCAGATCATTCACAACGCCTTTTATCAAAAGTAAACTTTTTTAATGAAATTGTTGTGAGGTTACAACTGCACATTTTTATTTTTATTGGAAATCTCATTTCTTATATTTGGTTGTTTGATTCAGTTATGCATTTCATTGTTTAAACATGAGGGTTGTTTGAAGATTTAGCCTGTAGGGATTACACTTTTATTTTAAGTATGTAAATGTCTCGCACCTATGTCAATACTTTTGTCATGTTATCCTCTCCAGATGTAATCAATCTAACTAATGTATATTAAACGATGCCTTCTATTCCATTTTTCTGTAGTATCTAAAATTCTTTATGAAGATTAATTCATCAAGGAAAAAATTTTCAACATCCTTGTACCTAAGGTACCTCAGGACAATCTTATGTTTGAAGTCACTCAATACCCGTTATAGTAAGAACGTTTGCATATGAAGGTTATGAAGTTCCTTTGAAGCTATGAATGAAGGTACGATCGTGGTACTTAATTTTCCCGTTTACCCTCAAACTATTTGCTAAAGATACGTAGATCACAGTTTTTGAATTTGATTAAGCTATGAGAAAACTATACACTGTATATATAATAGGTAATGGGAATTTCCTTGATAATTCTTGTTAACAATGAGGTTCCACCTGTCGCGAACTAGTGAGTGCTGTCAAGGACTCTCTGTCATATGATAGAACTATTCATAAAATAGAGCAAGTTTATCAACAATTTCCAGGGAAGTGAAAATACCGAATTCCAGAATAAGGCTAGTGATTAGTATCAAGTTGCAGTATTGTCCCTGGAAAATTCTCCCACAAAACCAGATGAGGAGAGGGGAGGCTGGTATACATAGATATACACACGCACAGACAACAATGGCTATCATATGGATAATGAGCGTAGTTTAGAGGTATGAGAAATACTTTTGTTTTAGTAGACAAGCGAATACGTACAACTTTTGAATTTGAGAAACGGAAAGCTCGGTAATTTGGCAAGAGGTCCCGCTGCGATCTCCAAAACTATTAGCACGCTGTTCGTTAAGTCTACTTTCCTCATTAACCATTTGTTTTCACAAAGTAACAGACTATGCCCCACCTGTATCCTATCACTGGACTATGGTCTTATGTAGTGTTAGAAACTTTAATAAATGTTTAGCTGCAACGAAGGGGATGCTGCATTAAAATACATGCAAGGTGATACATGATAATACATGCAAGGTGATACATGATAATACATGCAAGATCTCGCTCCACAGCGCCATAGGATGAGAAGCATTAATTTAAACTCTCTTCCATACGGATATAAATGTTTCTCTATGTATTTATTTATGTATCATCCACTCACAAAACCCACTTGGTAGATAAATAATCATGGAGATGGAATTAAATATTTCCAAAAATTAAAATTTTCCTTGGAAATATCATTATCATATATATATGTGTGTGTGTGTATACAGGTGGTTATCAAAATAATGGAAACACTAAGAAACATCATGAAAACCTTTATTAATACGGAGCAGGATCCCCTTTGTCATGTAATATCACCTGATTCCCCTTGGAATTGGATTATACAAGTCATAAACAGTGGTTAAGAATATATTATACCATTCTTCAGGGAAAAATCATGAAAGTTCCTGTAGCGATGCTGTGGTGGTAATCGATACCTTTATCTATCCGCTCATATAGATCACAGTGATTGGATGATTTATAGTCGGGAGGGGGGGGGGATTGCACAGGGCAAGATAAGATATTTTCCTTCTTTTTCATGCTCTTCAAACCAGTACTTGGTATATTCAGCTGTATGTGTAGGGGAATTATCATACCGAAGAACGCCATCTCCTGCAAGAAACAATGTTTGCACCATAGAATGGACTAGTGAGCTAAAATTTTGACATAGTCCTTCTCATTCAATCTCCCTTTCAGGGTTACAATGGAGCCTGAAGAAAACCATGAAATTCCATCCCAAACCCTGATAGATCTACCTCCATGATTAACAGTTGAGATGAGACAGCCAGAATCTTACGCTTGTGTAGGTGTTCTCCAGACATACGCACGTTCTGTTGCAAGGATCAATGTGAACAATGATTCGTGAAATGCTTGAAATGTGTTTATACTTTTTCTATAATTATTATCAGATTTGCTGTGCTTTAATATTGAATGTGTTTTCAATCCATTCAAATTTACTGGACTGGATGTGACAGAAGCATGTTTTTTGCATGGTCAGCTATATATGGCAATGTCTAGAGCAAGGAATCAATCAGAATTATACATTGTCGTAGATAATAAAAAGAAACAAAAAATATTGTGCACTGGCAAGAATTAAAATGGCAACAAATCAGTTAATAACTGAATTTTTTTTATTAGTGAAAAAATTAAATTACTTTGTTTAAGAGTTGTTATAACTTTAGAACATCGTAACATGAGACTAATCATTGAAAAAAAAATAATAACAGAAACAATCCCGAGCGAAACCGGGTAATAAATCTAGTATATATATATATATATATATATATATATATATATATATATATATATATATATATATATATATATATATATATATATATATATATATATATATATATATATATATATATATATATCATGAATTAATTTTGGTAGCAATTGCTTTTTTCTTGTCGTTGTGTGTATAAAATATCCATAAAATTCATTTCCTGGAATACCTAGATTAACTACAATTCTTGAATAAAGTGTACTGTTGACAATGTAACAATCACACATAATTTACAGCAAGCCTTCATTAAAATTATTTACTTCAATAACGTCCAAAACCGCAGGCAAACTTTATATTAACCAAAAGTGGTCTTCAACAGGAGAGTATATTACCCTCCAGCAAATGTCCATAGCATATCTATAAGTTATTACGCCATACACATTCAATGATCAATAACTCTTATATTCTATGGAGACGCCATGTTTTTTCTACTTTTCTATCTGGTAATGACTTACTTGAGCAGATGGCATGATGTATGACACTTTGCTAGCAAAAGCAACTCATAAAACTGCCCAGTAAGAAAATGAACTGTGTTGATATTTTTGCGATATGACGAGAAGTATTAAAGTGTTTATCCATAAACAGTAAGTTTGAGACCTTGACGACCGAAATATGATTTTCTCAGTTTTGAGTGGTGTTTTGTTTATTTATTGGCTCTTTTGAACTGCGTTATGTGTAAACACATAAATATACATTTCATACTATTTGATGCATGCAATTAGGTTGAAAAATGAAGAACGTAGAAAGTTATTTCGTAAACAGTTTTAGATAACGTAAGAAACTTTTTTAAGGAATTGAGCAACATTTGTTGCGGCAATCAATTCATTTTATGTCAGGGTCTGTGGGAATGTATTCGCATTTGTTCAAAGAGCTCTAACAAATCTGAAAATATTTTGGAGTCAAATGCAAAAATGCATTTTTTGTTATTCTAGTGGCCCTATATTATCATTGTATTAATGAAATATAGTTTATATATAAGATCATATAAGAATACCACGCACTTAATAAACTCATAGACAAAAAAATTAGCGCACCAAGAAGGAGTCGTCAAAATGAAATGAAATTTTACATACGTAATGACTACTTTGATATAAGTAAATGATAAGAAAATCAAAGAAAAAGGATAATTTATTTCAGAGAAAAAGGCAAAAGAATGGAGGAGTTAATACTCCGTTGGACCCCCTCTAGCGTGAATGCATGATGCGATACGATCGGGCTTTGAGTCATACAAGTTCTATATGATGTCTTGAGACATTTCGTTCCATATTTGCTGAAATCTTGCCTCTAGTTCGTTCAAACTCGCGGGATGCCCAACTGGTCGTCCCAAATGATCCCAGATATGCTCGATTGGACACAAATCTGGGGATCGGGCAGGCCAAGGAAGGGTAGTAACAGTGCGGAGACAGTCTTGTGACACCCTTGCCGTATGAGGCCGAGCATTGTCTTGTTGAAAAATGGCTCCTGGGAGCCGTTACATGAGTGGCAACACATGTGGTTGCAGGATTTCATGAACATACCGCTGGGCTGTCATGGTACCACGGAACAATACTAGGGGTGACCGTGTATTGTAGGCAATGGCACCCCATACCATCACACCATCTGTGGGAGCGATGTCTCGCTGTACAGCAAATGCAGGATTGAAGCGTTCACCACGGACTCTCGACACACGAACACGATTACGATTGTCATCACTGCCGAGATTGAATCTGGATTCGTCGCTAAAGACGACCTGGTTCCATTCCGCTGCAGTCCAGTTTCCTCGTGCGTGGCAAAACTCCAAACGGAGGCGTCGATGGGTGGGCGTCAAGGGCAGCACACGTAATGGGTGCCGCGATACCAACTGTCCTTCAGCCAGGCGCCTTCGTATGGTTCGAGAAGACACAGAGGCCCCTAGTGAAGGTGCTACCTGTGCCTGGATGGCGGCCGATGAAGCAGTTGGCTGTACGCGTGCATTTCTTACGATGTGGCGGTCTTCTCGACGACTGGTCTGTCGAGGGCGTCCTGAGCCTGGTCGTGTACATGACATCTCTCGGGTCCACTGGTCCCAACACCTCCTCACAACACAATCAGAGCGGCCTAATTGACTAGCTACTCGCCTAGCGGACCACCCAGCTTCCATCATCCCGACGATTCTCCCCCTCTCAAACTGCGACAACTGCTTATATTGTCTTCGAACACGGCGTAATGGCATGTCTATCTCAGCTCTTCCTTTGTAAATGATTCAGCACACTCAAACAAGCTTTGGTTACCTATTTTATACTCCACAGCGTACGATGTTCAACGCCCTCTACCGGTTATACGTAATGCGCAATCACGCTGCATTTCTAATCATTTGCATATCTCCCCGACATGTACGTTCATTGCAAGTTTCGTTACGATCCCGCAATTATTTCTTGCTGAGCTAATTTTTTTGTCCATGAGTGTATTTAGTATTGATTCAGAATTTTGTAAATTCCTATTGCACTTATTTTGTAATATTTATATGTGTTGAAACTAAGGGTTGTTGAATCCTTTAGGTTGTAACCGAAAGTGTATAACTTTTATCCTTTTTTGTGCTTATCTAACTGTTGATGTCATTTATGGCCATTTTTTGTGTAAGATATTTATCAAGTCCATTATACAGGGTTAGCAAGAAATAAGTATCCCATTTCAGGGGGCTCTAGGATGCGTTCTATTGGTCCAAAGGAGATATACAGATAATTCAAATGATCCGCTTGACATTTATTAAAAAAATTAAAATAGTTCAAAACTCCACTGATAGGTGGCGCTGTACCACAAATGGTATTTATTTGCATATATTGAAAATGTGAAAAATCACTCGCGTTACAGCGTAGGCTTATTAGCATTATTCTTTGGGTAAAAAGAAGGCGGATTTTTAACGAGTTACTTCTCTTTAACTAGTTACTTCTCTGCACACCATGCCTACGTTGCGAGAAAAAGCGCTATTGGTAAAATTTTGCTACCAGGACCAACAGCTGAAAAAGAATTACGCCGTCTGAAGCAGATACGAAGAGGTCCCATGTCTCCATGTGCCCTACGCAGGATGATATAGAAATTTCAAAGAACTGAGCAACTTGGCATTCTTCCGGGTAGAGGACGAAAGCAAATCCAGTCTTCTAGCGTCGAAAATGTGGCCATCGCGATTGTTGAAGCCGACAGTCAGTCGCCGGAAGGTAGTGTGAGTGTGCCAGTTGTTTCCCGTCTATTGGATATGCCGTATTCCACTGTACGAAAAATCTTACGCATTTTTATTCCTACAATATCAAGCATGTGCACCTATTGCAGGACGGGGACTCAGAGGTTCATAAAACTAATTCAGTTCAGTTCCTTGTTCGAATGGTGGTTGACGTCACTTGGCCATGTAACATTTTGTGGACTGACGAAGCCCACTTTTGCCTCAATGGGCAAGTTAACACCCACAATTGTCGAATTTGGGCAGCGTTGTACCCTCACGCTATCCAGGAAATGCCCTTTAATCCTGAAAAAGTGACAGTATGGTGTGGTTTTACCACTAGTTTTATGATTGGACCGTATTTTTACCGTTAAGAGATAACTGTAAATGGAATCCAACCCTGTTCCGTCACAGGACAACGATATCAAGATATGCTGAGGGATTTTATAATCCAACAACTTCAACAGCGTGGATGCCTTCAGGACATCCTTTTCATGCAGAATGGCACACCTCCTCACATTGATCGTCGTGTAAAGCAATTGCTAAGACAGCATTTCACAGATGCACGGGTTATCAACCGTCATTTCCCTACTGCATGGCCTCCTCGTTCGCCGGATATCTTCACCCCTGCGACTTTTGGTTGTGGGGTTTCTTGAAGGACAATATCTACCGTAAAAGGCCAGCATATGTGCCAGATGTGAAGGACAACATTCGGCGCCATGTTCTTAATATTCCGGCAGACTCACTCCAGTCTGCTGTAGAAAATATGGTTCTGCGATTAGAACTCATTGTTGAAAATGAAGGGGGACAAATTGAGCTGTTGTAAGGCTACTTTTTTATTATTATTTAACATTTATAAAGCATATTAAATGTTTTTATAAGTATTACATCGCCACCTATCGGCGGAATTTTGCACTACTTTTTTAAATAAATGTCAAGCATATAATTTGAATTATCTGTTGTTCAAATTTTATCTCATTTGGATCAATAGAACGCATTCTAGAGCCCTCTGATGTGGGATACCTATTTTTTGTTAACCCTGTATGTTAGCTGCTGGGCTCGATCCTTCATGTTAATGCCTTTCGTCAATACTTATTCCCTAATTCTAAATGTGTTTATAAAGTTATATGCCATAAAACCCGTAATGCATTCGTATCACGTGTATTTTGTGAAAGGATCTTCATCATTCTCTCGAAGGTAGGAAAAATTATATTGTAAGTAAGAGATTCTGTAGGCAATTAATTCATGTATTTACAGTCACAGAAAGTCCAACAATTTGAATATTTGCTCTCGTTAAACCACGTACTCGTGCCTAACAGAACTAAGATCTTGCGATCGATATCAATAGTTTACATAAAGTATTTCTCTATTAGTACTTGAGTACACAAAGTCGTTTCTTTGAAGGATGATTTCTCGTCAAGAAAAAATTTACCCTATCATAGAAGGCGAAACGTTCTTAACGTTTTACTTTCTATGGTGTTTTCCGCCCGAAAAGTATCTGTTGAAGCAGAAAAGGAGATGTGGTAGCTAATTTTTCTGGTAACTTTTCAACTTTTTGAAAATATATGTAGCTATGCCTCTGATTTTGTTTTTCTGATGAAGAAATATTTCTCTTTTAACACAACTGAAGTTTTTCAAAATTTATGCTGAATGTTACAGAGTTCAAGGTTGTCCATATTAATATTTATGGACGATTTTAAGTGTAAATCAGAATTCCTGCAAATCAGTATTCAGTGCTAAACATCACTGAAGCTCGTAAACTTTTTACTCTAGTTTCGATAATATTAAGTTCTTGTAAAATTTGCACTCCTTTTTGAGGACTTTGAAGGAATACAGTACATAAATTGGCTCCGTAAAAAATAATCCCATAAAACAAGACTTGGAAAGATACAATACCAATGGCCCTTCTTGTATCGAAAGAGAAATCTGAATCCAGTTGTTATTCTAAATAAATTCTACGTTTTGTTGAATTTACCAGCCGATAAAGATCCTTCCTTATTGCCTCTATTTTTCTTAGGAACAGGTGTGAAGAAATGTTCTTTGTGATTGCAACAGAAGGATGCAACTTTAATTTTATCATGTATCGTAATTATTGAAACATAGATTATACATAACGCTAATTGCTACTGCCTGTCACTCGTCTACTATTTTCTTAAAAAAACTGTTAAAATGTGCATACATTTTTAATATTAAATCGCTTCAGAATGTGTAACAAACCTTTCAGCGACAGAAAGAATTCTGTCAGATATACAACGTTAGTATTACGTTAGTATTAGCCTGGTTAAAAATTTTCGATGTCTATTGATCTAAACTAGCTTTAACCTCAGAATTATTGTTATGACATCCCTACTCACCAGATATTCCTTAAGTTCGTTAAAAAATTCTCGAAGGAAAAGTTTTTTATGTTGGAGCGAGGCAGATTTTCCTGTCCTTCAAAGTTACTTGCTAGAATGATATTATCACGAAGCTCAAACGGTCTAAGGATGCATTTAATCATTCGTATGGAATATTCCCTTTTATGTTTACTCTCCAGTGCCACAAATAAGGTAGAATATACATTTTTATCTGTCATTTTCAAAATTGAGAAGACGTTGCAAAGTTTTTTTGTAGAGTGCTGGCTTACAACGCTGAATCTCATAAATATATGAATGCACCTCTGAAACAATTTCAGCTATCTTATTACGCTTACAATCAGCAAACTATCTGGTGTCGGACTTTTTTGTGTTAGTTTAGGATTCATCGCGGTCTATTCTGTCCACGTATAGAAAAGGAGGGGCGAAGTATTTTTAAAATCAAAGCAACAGAGTCTACAAAGCTACTGAGTCTTTATGCACGACTTCTGCCATATTGCAGTATTTCTCCTTTCATCGAATTTTGGCCAGAGAATTCTTAAACAATTTTAACGGTTATTTAGTTGTTTAAATATATTAAAGCAAAAATATATGCATAATCAATGTATATTTTACCGTAATTTATGCATATTTATTGAGTTAGTAACTATACTAAGAGAAACCTTAGCCATCTTTCTGCAGATTTGAACACTGTGATAAAGATTTTCTAATGCTGGAGATGTTCAGATATCAACATGAAAATTTATGAGACAGCTAACATCAAATAAAACTCTTTGTAGACTATCTGACAGATGGTGTGATCTTAAGAACATATGTTTTTGTTAGCCCGTGGGAACTAATATCTTCCTCCTCCAAACCAACCGAAATCAATGGAACCATTGCCTATATTTTGAGGTTCCCCCAAGAAGTTTTTAAAAACAACTGCATGTTGTTAAACATTAATTAATTCTTAAACATGAGTATCATTTTTCTTCAAATCACACGAAAATTATTTACTCATACTGCTACAGCTGTCAGAAATCATTTTCGATGTTTCGAGTTTTGGGAGTGTGGGAAGAAATATGTCAAAATTTAAACTTATATTTTACTCAGAATTTATGCGTAGTAAATCAAAACGGTACCCCTTTGTCCTAGGTATTCAATTTTTTACCTCCGGAATCAAATGAAAGAGAGTGTAACAGCATCTTTTTTTATTAAATTTTTTTATTAATGTTTGGAGTTGCGGAAAAAATACTCAAGCAACTTCCTCTCCCCTCTTGTACTCAGCTACTTCTTCCCTTTTTACGAAGTTTAGTAATTTTTACAAAGAACATTTACTTTATATTTCAAGCAAAACAGTAGAAACCCTTTGACTTTTAATATACATAAAGTTGTTTTGTTTGGCGATCTTACATTTCGCTCCCAAAGAAACAAAAGAAGATAATTACTTGGACTTCATAAATTTTTATGTTTAATATTTTTTGTGTATTTTAAGATTCAGCGGTCTAGACACTGTGATAAATTGCTATTCGCTGCTCTGAATAACAATTTTATGATCGCTACAAATCCTCTCTATTTTCACTTGTTCTACCAAGCCTCAAAGTAAAAAAAGAGAGATTTATAAGTACAAAATTTAAACAGATAAAAAAAGCTCAAAAGATAAAAAAAATGCTAATTTGAAGTTTCCATGCTCCAAAATAGCATTATTAAGAAATCACCAAATTAAAAATTTGGTTTTTAAATGAAAGGAAATTAATTTCCCATTTTTAATTAATGTAGAAGTAGAAAATATTCTTCTCCTAAGAAAATATCTTCAAATTCTGTAAATGAATTCTTTATATAAACGATGGAAAAGGCTGTGTCTGTAAACTTACAATAAAAGCAAGTTTACATTTGATAATAAGTCACTTTTAATAAAAAAAATGTCACGTTTGCAAACAAATATTCTGTCAAAACATTAGTTTAACTGACACAATAAAATAAAAACATCGCGCAGGCTTTCGGCACGTATGTCGTACATACTTCAAGTTAGAGATAGAAACCAAATATTGATTTTGAATCCAGAGACAGCCGGTGAAGACAGATTAAGAATAAAACAGCTGAAAGAGGAACAAAAAAAATTTCACATTTCTTTCGAAATTCATTACTTGAAGAAATCCACAATTGTTTGTTATTAAAATAAGTTATTTTACATAACAGTCCTCATTTCTCTTTCGTAAATGTGGTAAATTTTTGTTCTCTTTTAATAAATTAAATAACTTTTTTATATAAGACATATCTTACCTAAATAGAATTAAATAAAAATTGAGTTACATGGAATGCTGTCATAGAGAAGAAAGCATTCACGAATATTTAGGAATGCATTTCACTTTCCTTGACCAAAAGTGTAAGACTAGGATTTCTCTAAAAGATGAATTGCTTTAGGGCGAGGAATTTTTAAAAAAAAACTTCAAAGGTATCATTATAGGGCTTATAAATGAAAACATTCTTGTTCCTCTAACGGTTATAGCATTTTTACTCTACGTTTTACACCTGTTTGAATTGGTTTTAACTCCTATTTCATTGCATAAAAATGCTGATATTTAATCATGCAACAGTTGCGCGTTTATGGTTTTTATGGAAAGAGTTCTCCGTATTATCTGACCCTGCCACTCAGTGGTGTGGGTGTTCTAAATCTAGAATGAGAAAATCTCGACACACACTATGTGGTATTACCTTCCAAAATTATTAAATCGTAATAAAATGGAATAGAAAACTTTTTCCTTCTACCTTTATATTTCGGGGAAAATTCGTTTGAAACTAATCTGGTTTCTAAAATTAAGAATAATTGATAAAATTTACAAATTTAAATGTTTAAACCAATCTCTCTGTGTGCCTTCAGTCCTTTAAAGGTGATATCAGACATGCAAATACATCACACATCAATACACACCACATACTTTACCCACCATATATCATTCTGTATCACTGGAATCACTGTGAGAAGTGTTGATAAGAATGATGATGGTAAACTTAATACCTAACAAAGAACCTAGGTTGTCAAAGATTAGAACAGTCGAAAGGCTGGAAGTAAGCCAATCATTCGATAACATCTCATGACCCTGAGTATGTTCCATAGTGTAACCTCTAACCTTAAAGATGGTTCTGAGAATCCAGAGGAGAGTAGGCTATAAAGAGTACAATGTTATCCAAGACAATTATTCGTCTTGCTGAAGCTACCACCCGTCAATAGTTCTTAAAATCCCATTGACGGATAATCCTATTGACGGGTATGAATGAAACGCTTTAATATCCAACGGTATCTGTCAAGTAACCCTACACAAAGCGTACAACCCCCGTTGAAAACGTAAGTATTTGAAGACACATTTACCACTGTCTTATGGGAAGTGGTCTGTCTCTTCGTTGGGCGAACAATTTATACCCCGCCCCACCCTTTAATGAAGTCAGCACATTGATGCTAGATTTTATATGAGTGGTGAAAATTTTCACCGTTGGTCCCAGATACAATTCACCAGTTCGTTCTTGTTGAATAATCCTCCATACAGGACAGGAAACTTGTCAAAATACACTTTCAGTAATGTCAGAGAAACTGATTTCCTGGTGATGGAATCATAGTATAAGCGGGCGTCTTATTTGATTCATTCATTCAGTCTACATCTTTGAGAAAGGATACGCTTAATGTTCAAAGGTACAGAAAGAGGTGATGTAACTTCATCATAGGCCTTTCAGAACTGCAAGAAATTCAAAGTTTGAATTTACAGACGATTATTCATGTCCTTGCAAAGCTCCAGTAGTTTAAGTCCATCATCAAAAGAAAGATACTAAGAGCATGAAACGCTTGCAACGATCCTAGATTTAAATCCAAGAGAGGAAAAGAAAGATACAAAAATCTAACATTTAAAATACTTTTATGTAAATTATTGTTCTCTGTAAATACTAAGATACATTTTAGTTTGAAATGAAATCATAATGAAGCTCTATGATGTTCCAAGAACTTTAACACCTTCAAATCGTATGGAACTTTTAAAATTACATGTCTAAAGTTATAGAATAAATGTAAATCATTTTATAGCCTTGAACATATTGACTGATAACTTTTAGAGTTCGGAATGAGATAAAAAATAATTATAATTTGGAATTTAAAACCTGGATCTTTAGAATGAATAAAAAATATATACCCATTTTCCAAAAACTATAACATAGATTTATCTTTATATGACTTTATTTTATGAACCTGTCAAACTGCCAATACGGGATCACAGTATAGTTTCGAACTTGCGATAAGAGTCCCTGATATCACTTCCATAAAGTGTCTCTAGCAGAGAATTAATATAAAATTTCCCCAAAAGTTTCACAAATAATTCTGATAGCAACGTTTTCATTTAAAAACTCTCTTGACTTGCTCTTAAAAAACTGTTTATTTTTTCTCTATAGATTTGAAATTCAGTCGGCTTGATTTACCTTTTCTTTTAAAATTTCTTTGTGCCTATTTTTCTCTTTACTAGTAGTATATTCTCTCGCTATAAGAGAATTATATTGCTTTCTCAAACACAAGCATTTTCCTTTTCCATAACGTAATATTTGCTTCCGAGCGGTCCAAATTCAGAACGTTTTCCTCATACCATATTTTATACCCCTTTTATTTATCGTGTTTTATGTAATTTCGACTGTATACAGATTGAACTCTTAGTGCCGTGGGTTTACAATTCCATATGTTTATTCTTTTTTATTTGGATTCAAGGATAAAATATTTTTATAAGAAACTAAATTTTTCTGGGGAATGTTATTTGTAAAAATAGATGCATAGGAAAAGTCTGTGATAATCCAAATCTGAGTTTGTAAACTATTGCAAACATGTGCATTCTTTATGTTTCACCCTGATGTTCTGTTCGTATTTACTTTACCAATGTACCGTTCGGGTCAATATGACCCGGTCTTCAGTTTTCAGAAATATTGTAGCTTTTAAATTCATTTCTTGAGCCTATCCCCTATTAATTATTATACTTACTAAGATTTTGTAGTAAAACTGAAATACTCAGTTAACCAAATAGAAATTATACCAAATACAATATACATATATATTAAAAGTATATATTTGATAAAATGAACACTATCATTACAGTTTAAACTAAAACTGATATTGTTCATAAAATAACTTATGTGGTTCATTATCAAAGTTTGAAAAATTGTAAAAAACGTGAACATAACTTGAAAACATTGTATCATAAAAAATAAAAGTTCGACTGTAGGCCTGCGATATCCTACTAAACAAAATTATACTCAGAAAAAAACGAAACATTACTATTTGCGATTGGGACAATAATGTGTTGCATGTGATTTGCAGACATGCTTCTTGCAGTTGGAACACAGCAAATGTGTCATGTCTTTTTTTGATGAACAAAATTTATATCCTCATCTAACGTCTGTTGCAGATGATCCTGTAAGTCCTGAATTTTGGTCTGGTTCTTGAATCCGCTTCACTACATTGATTGACTCTAGAGTTGTGTGTTATGTGAGATCTAATAAGTGGCATTCCAAGTTCCTCCCAAAAAAACCTCATTCTAGTTAGCTTGTTTGCATTCTAGCTTGGATCAACCGAAACCCATAGAACAAACACATTATAAGCAGATGCATGAAGTAAGTTATAGAATACAATCATCGGACAGTGGTTTATTTTCATTTTACATATATAAGTCTTTGTAAGTTGGCTAAGAGTATCCACCACTCCCTTGGTGCAGCAGTAATCTAATAATAGGTGGGGCTTATTTTCTCCCTGGAACTTATATCTATGTCAGAATGTAGAGTACCCACTAGTACCACATTTTTATTCTTTTTTGGAACATAGTTCAATATTGTTGTATATTCTGTGAAGTAAAAAGATGAACTATGCAATTCTTCGTTGGCCAATTGTTGGGGTAGCTGTTTTTTTTTATTTTTTCGTACTGTACCAAGCACTGTCATTTCACGTATTAGAAGAAATTTCCCAAAATTCTATGATGTAAAGAAATTATCACAAGTACGGTTATGCCCCCAAAGTATTATCACATACTACCCGCATTACCTGATCTTTCTCAGGCATCGCTCTCCGGGCTGTTTTACTGGATAAATTTGCGCTTTCAGTACCTATGATGTTTTGCTATCATGCAATATCCATATCTTGATCCAATAATTGGCTGGTTTGCTGGGTATAAATGACTGGAATAGTACTTTACCTCAAAATGCTACTAACTGTTCATCCATAGTGACATTTTCATCTAGGTAATTTAATTTGGTAATCAATTCTATCCATTTTCCTCACATTTCTTACACAGGTGTTAGTTTACCAGTGCGTCTTCTTTCTTGACGTGGGGATCTATAGTCAAAACACAGCACTCGACTTATAGTACAAAACATTTCGAGGGACATAGTCGCATAAAATATACTACAACCAGTTTCTGCATGCAATAAGCTTTTTGTCGATTCGCCATGTGACTTATAGTCTCCAGCTAGCAATAAAACCCAATATACGCTCTGAAGGGGACATTGTCTACGTTTCCCCCTTCTCCCCGTAAACGTTTAGCCCCTCAATATTGGTCATTTTTATTTTACAGGAAAAACAGTTACAAGGATATCAGGGAGTAACGGAATATCATTGCAGTTTTGCATCGGGTCATATTGACCCGAACAGTACACGAGAATCAAACTTAAAAAATATTCAAAATATAAAAATAATGTAAAGAGCTTTCATGAAAATTACATACTCTTATATAGAAACAAAGTCACAAGATCTAACAGTGTTATCACTGATGGTTCAGATTTTATACACTGATAAAATTAATTTCAGGTCAAACAGACCCGAACAGAACACCAGGGTTAAATAAAATATAACTACAAAAATGAAGGTAATTATAAATCAATTGGAATTGTATTACTTCACATTGTGTTTTAAAACTTAACCACATGTTTACAATAATAATTTTAAGTGATAAATTAAAATGGACCTGTAAGAAACAATAATAGCAATTAATTCCTGGAACACCATCCTTCAATAGTGTATTGAGATTGTTTGAGTTAACATAGTCAGTGAAAATATTAACAATATAAAATTTATAAGAACATTGATAAGAATATCACATTTATTGCATGGATAACCCATTCCAGATTTAGCTTTAACGCAATTCCCCAACCAAGACAACTACATTTAAACTAAGTCTATCACACACGACTCAGGTAGGCTTGGTCCACTTACTTCACCAAGCCTATTTCATTTTGATACGAAAAGACTGTAGGACAGCCAGTCCCTTTTACATTAATAAAACATTCCTACCTTTTATTCAATTATAAAAAACAATTCTAGGCACTACATAATGTTCCTGGGCTTGTGAGTAAGAGCAGCTTTGATTTTCTACATCCCTGACTTCTCTTGTTACATCATCTTCGGGGTAAGATGGTCCAGATAATCAAAAAACATATAACTTGGTAGTGTATTTTTTTCATTAAAATTGAATTATATTCTGGTGCTATGATGCTATTTAGTAAATTATTTATTAAAGAACAGCATTTACAACTACTAAAAAATCATATTTACAGTTATCCCTTTCAGAAAACTTTGTGGGGTAATTGTAAATTGACACTAATTGAGCCTATCTTGTGAATACCTTTTCATAACAATAAGTATTGCAGAACCATACTAATAATTAGGAACAGGGTTTTTGTTCTCAAGTCTTTTCCAGAACCGGGTACCCGGGTATTACACGGGTTTCAATAAGACATGAACCACAAAATATTTGCCATAAATACTATAAATAAAAATAGTTTTTCATTCATAATGTAAAGAATTTTATTTTATTGCGTAAGTAAAAAGTACATTTCTTTCTAATCTATTTTAAGTTTTTTTTTCTTTTTCTGGAAGTAAGCACACAAAAAATATAACACATCCATGCTTTTATAACATGGTCGTGAAAGTAATTTTGTACAAAATCGGCCTGAAGAAAAAAAAAGCTCTTTTTGACTCAATACTTGTGGGGATAAAATTTATTTGCATTTGCTACTATAGCACGTGCGTCACTCCATTTCGTTGATAATTGCAATTTTTCTACTTCCATCTAATCTGTTTTAACAATTACAAAAGCACCAATGGAGGTGAGCCAAAGTGGTTATTGCAAGTAAATGGTTAAACCCCTTTTCAAAGAAATTCATAGGTAGCGTTACTCAGGAAACGGGAAAATTTCTTGAACCCACGAACCGGATTTTTAACTAGGTTCGGATCAAGTTAGTAAACGTGTTAAAAAGTCTAATGACACATTTTCCCTCTCATCCCACAGGAAATGTGTTCTAAAACCTCGAAACTACTGAATTCTGGTTCCCTGTTTTCTCTCTGAGAAGGTATCATGTTTTTACTTTCAATTTACCACTATATTAGAAATTCGTTGAAGTCTGGATTACATAATTTTGAATAACATAAAATAGAATTTATTTTTACTGGTTATAAATTTAATAAACAACACTTCTCTTGAAAATTTTATATCAAATAAATCAATAAAAGCAAATGACACTCGATGGTGCATATTTGACAGCAGGAGATAATTACAGTGGATACGCTTAAGATACATGACTCCAAAGATCTAGATAGTGATAAATAATGATGCATGGTAAAAATGTTTATCTGCGTTAAAATTCTTTTTAAACCTACTACTTTCGAATACCCGGTTATACAACCATTGGTCCCGGGTTTTCGGTTCCAATAAATTTCCATGGGTACCCGTGTCTTCAATCCCTACATAACAGTATAAATAGCTAATAAAGACTGTTTTTGTTCAGTGCTAGCTGTATTTGTTCTAAAAATAAGAATCTCTTCCAAGCCTTGAAAAAACGTTTATTAAATGTTTTTACATAAGAACTTCAATCAGAAATATCAACAAGTAAACTCCAACTCGAATACCAACAGCACTCTGCAGGTATGGAGAGGGAAGTAAAACAGATGATGTAATGGCAATGAAACCAATTCCATGCCTCACAACAGAAACTTCCTTTCTGTTTACAATCTGGTATGTTCTGATAATTATCAGAACATACCAAATCCCTGCAAGTCCTTATGATCTACCAGGACAAAAGAATAAGGATGGCTCAGGAAACTCGTGACCTAATTGCAATAAATTGAAAATGCTTAGTAGTTTAATTAATCCAGAAACGAAATTTTATATATTGTTATTAATTTCATAGGAAAAATACGAAAAATGCGTGATTGTACAGTGTTAATATATCTCATTCAAATTCCTTTCTCTTCTCTTTCCAGGTGCTCGGTACCCCAGTGAAGCCGAGATGAATGCACTCCATGTGAGATGTGTAGAACTAATCAAATGGTAAAAAGTTTCAGTTGACAGGTTCCCCCTCGCACCGAAAAAGAAATTTCATGTAAATTATGTGAAGGAACTTTTTTACTGTTCGTCGACCTAAATTTGCATTATTTGAACCACATTATTTATAATACTCTTTGTACCCGTACAGAAAATCCTGTCACCTTCACTGTGTATGAGAAAAGATTTCCTGTAGAGAAAAATTTAAAAATACATCTCAGCACCAACACTGAAGAGAAACATTTGGTCTGCACTGTATGCGAGAAAAGGTTTTCTGTACAGGGTCATTTAAAAACACATTCTCAATTAATCGGGATATGATAAGTTTGCTCGTAAATTTCTGTTTTGTGTGAATCTTCTGTGATCCCTGTTTTGTGATCAATTGCTGTGTTGTGATTTCAATCGCCATGCCTGCGAGCAGAACCCCAGTGAAGCCGAGATGAATGCACTCCATGTGAGATGTGTAGAACTAATCAAATGGTAAAAAGTTTCAGTTGACAGGTTCCCCCTCGCACCGAAAAAGAAATTTCATGTAATTTATGTGAAGGAACTTTTTCAGTGTTCGTCGACTTAAATTTGCATTATTTGAACCACATTATTTATAATACTCTTTGTACCCGTACAGAAAATCCTGTCACCTTCACTTTATATGAGAAAAGATTTCCTGAAGAGAAGAATTTAAAAATACATCTCAGCACCAACACTGAAGAGAAACATTTGGTCTGCACTGTATGCGAGAAAAGGTTTTCTGTACAAGGTCATTTAAAAACACATTCTCAATTAATCGGGATATGATAAGTTTGCTCGTAAATTTCTGTTTTGTGTGAATCTTCTGTGATCCCTGTTTTCTGATTTCAATCGCCATGCCTGCGAGCAGAACCCCAGTGAAGCCGAGATGAATGCACTCCATGTGAGATGTGTAGAACTAATCAAATGGTAAAAAGTTTCAGTTGACAGGTCCCCCCTCGCACCGAAAAAGAAATTTCATGTAATTTATGTGAAGGAACTTTTTCACTGTTCGTCGACCTAAATTTGCATTATTTGAACCACATTATTTATAATACTCTTTGTACCCGTACAGAAAATCCTGTCACCTTCACTGTATATGAGAAAAGATTTCCTGTACAGAATAATTTAAAATCACATCTCAGCACCAACACTGAAGAGAAACATTTGGTTTGCACTGTATGCGAGAAAAGGTTTTCTGTACAGGATCATTTAAAAACACATTCTCAATTAATCGGGATATGATAAGTTTGCTCGTAAATTTCTGTTTTGTGTGAATCTTCTGTGATCCCTGTTTTGTGATCAATTGCTGTGTTGTGATTTCAATCGATCTAATGCTTTTGACTTTCTGTTTTCAATGTGGACATTTCGGGGCCTCGGAATGTTTTTTGGCTTGCCCTACATCCTTTCAGGAAGTACCGCCTTGATGTGGCAGACTCGGTTACGCCTCTTGATGAAGCCATCTGTCGATTACCGCGTTATAATTGGTTTATTTTTGGTTCTTTGGATTTTTAGTTTTTATGAATTGATTTCTATTATTGCTACAGAATCTTACATTTATGTTGCATACTGCGCTATTTGCAGATTTCTGTTTACTTTTTCGCCCGTCAATGTCTCCGTTTTGTAGTTTGACTTTCTAATTGAGTTAGAAAGCTTAATAATTAATGGAAAAAGAAGAGAAACGAAAACTCCTAATCAATCTTTAAAGAAAAATGGAATAGAACGAAAGAAGTATATTAGAAGGTAAATCAAAATCAAAATTGATGATAAATTAGTTAAAAAGGCTAAAAAATAGACAACACAAGAAAGCAAAAAGAAGAGCTGTGCTTGTGGAAAGATAGAAAGAGGAAATAGAGAAAAGGACTGGCGTTTTCCATTGAAAGAACCTGAAATGGAATACAAATAATTAGGTAAAACATGATGACAGACCTAAAGTAATGTATTACTTAAAGAAACATACGTATAAATGCATTTAGTTATAATAATGTGAGAAATATTTCAGTAAAATTATTCATATATGCAGAGGTCAAAAATGCCAAAAGAATTACTTAAACGGATTCTGACTACTTCTCCTTATACAGAGGCTGTTCACACATTTTTTAGACGATGTATATTGTATTCACAAAACTAAATTACATAAAATTCTTGTGT
The DNA here is from genome assembly GCA_907164885.2 of Dolomedes plantarius. Classification (NCBI taxonomy): domain Eukaryota; kingdom Metazoa; phylum Arthropoda; class Arachnida; order Araneae; family Dolomedidae; genus Dolomedes; species Dolomedes plantarius. The sequence goes on along the minus strand of OU015494.1, from coordinate 151,064,589 downwards.
TTTAAATGTTCTATTTGACATCCCTTATTCTGAACTATCTTTCGACACCGCAATTTCCAGGATAATAATGCCTTTTGAAGTGTCAGAAGAGGTATTCTATCCCATTCCTCCTGAACAGCTTTCCAGAGTCCTGTAAGGGTTTGGGGACGACGTTTGGATAATGCAGATTTTAAAAGTCCGAAAGCACAAAAATCCATAGGTGATACATCGGGAGATTTAGTAGGGATATCAGTGAAGGGTATGGCCTTGATACCAGTTTTTTGCTCCATTTCTTTTAGGAAATTTACAGTGGATTTTGATGTGTGACTGCTAGCTTTGTCCAGATGGAGTTTCACAGATTGATGGGACTGTGGGTAAAGTGATGGTATTTCATTCAGAAAAATTGGCGATAAAATATGTTTCTGATAGTATTTGGAGTTAATCTTGACATTTTTTTCCACTCTCTTTATTTTTAACTTGCCATTATAAGAAAAACCAGCAACAATCATGAATCCCTTAGAAAACTTTCTTTCCACCATGGTTCTTTGAACCATGGAGTTAAATTTTTTTCTCCCCTTTTATGATAATAAATGGCTCTTTTTGTTGCAATCATTTAAATACACCCATGATTCATCTATTGTGACAATTGTTTTCCATTTTTCTTTGGATAAGTGTTTCTCATATAGAATTCTGCAGCGTGTCCTGCGTTCAGCGATATGATTTGGAAGAAGACGATGCACATTGCGTTTTTTCGCTTTCTTAAGATTTAAATCAACGTTTATCATTTTGTTTACAGTGGATACCGAGCATTTTAATGATTTTGCAACTGTCCTTTGACTAGGGGGGTTTTCTTTTAACATTAAACAACGGACCTTTGCAATAGTCGAAGATGTCCGTTTTTTCCTTGGATACTTGTTTGGAATTTTTGTCCCACTTGAGGCTCCAATTTGAAGTTTTTTTTTTCTTGTTGACGATATTACCTATCGACGCTTTAGATATCACAAAACCATGACTCTCACATAGTTTTTGGATAACGGAGTATGCATATTTCTCTTCGGAACGAGCATAAATGTAGCCTTCGAACCACTGCTTTGTTAAAAACGCCATTTTGAATAAAAACAAAACTTTCAAGCCGCAGACGATAATTTTGACTTTTAAAAACATAGTACAATTGCAATTATTTCTTTTGCAGCAAACGATTTTTTATTACCGCTTACCAAAATCGTCTAAAAAATGTGCGAACAGCCTCTGTATCGTCATTCTATTAAATAGAATTCTTCCGTTAAGATTATCAGAATGCTTATTAGATTTGGGGAAGCATGTGTGATAGCAACAGACTCACGCTTTATCAAAAATTTTGAGGAATATTTTAGATACTTCATATAAGTATAGACAAAGAATCGTGTGCAGTACGAAATTTTAAAATAAATTCTATCGCATTTGGATTTTTGTAAGTAATTAAGCCTGGTATCATAAGTTTCATCATTTTCTCGTTTGAAAATATCTACTATTCCGAAAACTACGAACAGTACATCAGTATGAATAAGCAAGCGCCTCAATGATGTCATTTGGATAACTATATTAAAACAGTGCATATTTTTTTTCTTTTTTTGTAATCTACATGCATGGTTCATTGTATATTTTCTATTTGCATTAAATAACTAGGGAAAGGGATACGGTGTTTAAAAATAATTCTGAGACCAAACATGGTTTTCTGATTGAAAGCAAAATTCTGTAGCAAATTTTTGCATCAATTGTTTACCAAATTTAGTAAACATATATTTTATAGAAAAAGGGGGCTAAATATAATTTTGAGGGAACTTCATATATTATTCAATTAAAAGTTAAGCACCACCTAGTGTATGGTAAATATATATTTTCTGTTATGTAGATGTTATACGACACTGTAAACTTGTACCTATCTCCTTTCATGTGAAGGGATAGGTACAAGTTTACAGGTCAATGTTAAAGTCCCTCCTTATTCTCCCGACCTAGCACCAGCGGATTTTTACCTGTTTCCACGGCTGAAAATGAAATTGAAGGGACACCGTTTTGTGGATTCAGATGAGGTGATCGAAAATGCGATGAAGCAACTGAAGGACCTCTCAAAAAATGCATTCCTGGAGTGTTTTGAACAGTTACACGAACGCTGAAAGAAGTGTGTGGATGCAGGATGAAAGTACTTTGAAGGCCAATAAAGTAAAAATTAGTGTTCTATTTTTTAATAATTTGTAATTGACCTATTCCGGGAACTTTTTGACCCTACCTCGTAATGTCAAATATTTTCCAAGTAACATCAAGTCGAATATGCGATACTTCTGATAAACCTTGGACATGTGTAAGTGAGTATACTATATATAAATACATGAAATTAAACAGTTGTGTTGAATATTTTGAACAAAAACTTTCTAGAATGAAGGTAAAAATTGTACAAAAGAGAAAGAGCATTCAACATGAGAAATTTCTATTCTGTTTACCTACTCGTGTAATTTGATACTTTCTTTTCAAATTGCATGTAGATATTCGTTAATAGCTCATAATTATTCATCGTAGACCATCACTTTTTGTTCATATAGGTGGAAGGATATAAAGTATTTTTTCTACCATCTTACTACAGCATTCTTACCTTTCTCTCATCCACAGGAAAAGAAATATCAAGAAGACTGGCTTGTCATTTGGAAAATTATTAGGATTACCGTAGGCAATTTTTCTGCTGAGATTCCATGTGCGTAGATGCCTCGACAAGAGTAATCACAATACTAAAAATGTTTAAAAAAAAACTTTTAATGAATACTACATTGTGCCATACGAAGGATAAACTTACAGTCAATGATGTTCATACATTCTCTGAAGGATATAAAATGTGATGAATCATAATAATATTTTAAGCAGGAGTAATACTCCTAGATGTAGTGGGGTAAAAAACTAAGGAACATAATATTGCTACTTTTTTAGGTGTTTTAAAGAGAATAGAGAGGATTTGTAATGGTTTGCATTTTGCAAATCTTTCTATTGCAAGTGGCTAAGGGGTAACTGACATGTCACAGTACAATATTTTTATATTTTCGCAACTTATATCATTTCACCCCTAAGGGTGTACCTTATATTTATATACGATAAATTATAAATTAAGGAGCTCTACGCAATGAAAACACGTAGCGTCATTTACTTCAAACCTTAGCGCAACATCTTCGCTTTGTTGACAAATGTATTATCATTAATGTATATCATTATCATCAATGATGCTCATCTCATTGCATTACTAAAGAGTTGATGAAGCTTTAATTGTTAATGATATGTACGTAAACGTTTTGGAGATAACACTTTTGTACATCTCAAGAAATGTGTCAGGCCCATTTCCCGTAAAAGAGCCCCATACAACATAATTGCCCCCATCAGAAAAATTTGATCAAATGAGAAATAAAAAGCCAAATTTTTATATAAAGGTTTTGATTACCCACTCATCACCATTTTTTTCTGTATAATTAAGAAGTGTAGAAGGTAAAAAGTCTGAGTCCTGAGTGCATCAGAGGCAGAGACAGTTAAAAAGACACATCCTGTAATATACCTTTGGACAATATACCCAACAGATAAAAACTAATATATTGCTCTTATGTAGAGACATTGTGCAATATTAATTTTATGGGGAAGAAAGTTACCATTCAACACTTTTAATTATTGATCATATTTTTGTTTACACCGATTTCATGGATTTATTGTTAGAAATTATCGATCCATTGTGAGAGAAAAAGTGTAAGATAACACCGACAATAGACACTTTTTATGTTTTCTTACCTTATATCATTCCACTGATTTGATAAAAAGATTTAAGCGACAAAGACAGTATAGAGTATAATACAGACTAAATTCGCGAATGTAAAACTAAATCTATCCATTTATTTGACTTTATTTGGCACCAGATTTGACATTAGAACATACATGAAATCATTCCTGTTTTAACTATTAGGCGCAAATATCCCTGGTAGTATGAAATTATCTCAATTTTCCTCCTATATTAAAGAGATTGGTTTAAACACACTTTTAAATGAAAGCAAATGCTAATTTGTCAAACAAATTTAAAGTCACTTATGTACTAATTTCTATTCATTTTTTAATTTAATTTTATGATTTTATTTTAGTTTGATAGATCTCTTCAACATACATATACCGACTGTGGCGAAGAATAGATATATAATTAAAAAGGCTAATACCAAGCTACTCCAATAACATTTTAAGAAACTTATAAGCACATTGTTAATCTTATTGGAAATTGTAATGATAATCAGTAATTTAAATGTAGTTAAATAAAAGCATAAAAAAATCTTATAGTAAATTAAACAACGCACTTACCATCATATCGCAAGAATACGATACATCAATTTAAACTGACTTAGATAAATATTAACATGTCTTCGAGAACCTGAAATTAAAAGAAACTATTATAGAGCAAAATCATAAACTGTATTACACATTTCATCTTGGTGAAAAAGTAAACAAAATAATTAACACATTCTTAACTGCATAAAAGGTTTCTTATTGGTCTAAAATAAAATAACTATTAATAATTTTAAAAGATGTTGAATAAATAGTTTGTAAACATCCCAAACTCGGAAAATTAAACTTCTTTATAACCATATCCATAATAAAATATTTTTTCTATTTTGATGATAAGCGAATTAACCATACCATAACTCTAATTTTTGACTCTGTTAAACCGAATATTGCCGGAAAGCTGTACACATAATACTTAACAATTTGAACATTTTGGATTGAAAATTCTCATTCTTAGCCATGTCATCAACATAAGACAGTTCTACACTAAAACGCTCAAAATGTATATAATATTTTTTTTAAAATTGGACAATCACAAATTTCAACAGAAATTATTGTCTCTCCAGATATGTTATAAATGATAAAATGTTGTTCTATAGATCGTGTGCAGCCACTGATATTGAGTTTTATATCAGCTTGAAATGATACAAAACTCAATGATATTCATAAATGGTATATTTTTCAGTGTTCAAAAAACTATTATAAGTTTGCATTTATTATACGTTTGAAAATAACGTTCTAGAAACACGTAGTAAACCTCTTAATTTTTTTTGAATTTTCAAATATTATCTCGTGGAAAGGGGTGCTTTGAAATAGGTATGTCCTACAACATGGGGGGGGGGGGAGAGTCTTGAAAGAGGAAATGCGGTCGTTAAGAAAACTAGAAATCTATTTTGTGCTCTTGAAGCTGATGAAGCACTCGAACATGAAAACAGAGCTTAAAAAATAACTGGTGGTTTAGTAAGCATCACTGAAAACCCCACTGCACCAGCAAGATATTTTCTAACAGCCCCAGAACTTCATTGTATATCTGATGAGACATCACAGATGGCAGGGATTGTAGGGCAAACCGCATCACACAAACATAATGACGAGTCTAAAGAAGCAATACTCAGAGGAAATTGCAATAAACAAATTGCGTTATGAGCTTGAACAAGTGGGCAATTCTTTTTAATATGAAAGTGTTGATCTTGTCAATATTTCAACCAATGCTGTTTTCTCAGAATGCATCACAAGAGATGTTAGTCAGATTCGTTGTCATGATAACAGATTGTTTGATGAACTCAAAGAACAAAGACTCGGGTTTGAAACCAGGATCATCAGTTTATGGTATCCAGTCAAAAGGAATAAACTAAGTTTGAGTTGAAGCGCCAGAATGAAAATTAAAGTAAAGGATGCTTGCATTGTTAAAGACTTTAAAGCGGACAGATCACTATTTGCTAGACTGCTTATTGTAAGCAGATCTCAACGGATAATAGATCTACATGAAACAATATGTTCATATGAATTTTCTGCTGTATTGCGATCACTTTTCTATGATGGCACTATGTATCTTTATTCTCAAAAGAATAAACCGATGAATATTATGAAGTCATTTCCACTCACACAGAATCGAAGCAGCTCTACTCAAAACCAAAAAAATTTACAAGCAGCTTTCATCAGTACTCCTGGCGAGAGAACGTTTTCTGTAGTAGTTATTGAAAGAACTGCAGAGCACTGGACAATTATCAAGCACTGGACAAAAGTAAAGGCATTACAACATGCAAAGACTTGGAACAATTCAAAAAGAAAATTTAAATGAAGTATCATTTAAGGAATCCGCACTGTCTGTATTTCATGTCTTGTCTAGATCTAATTGTGCAGGAACTTTGTTTCAAAAAGGCAAATTTTTTTATTGGAAAACTATGCTATTCTGTGAAACCACAGAATACACCCTGTTGGCGCTTTGCTCAGTTGAAATACGAGACACCATTCCTGATGAAGCATTGGCAGTACTGGAATCCTTCATCTGCCAAGTCTACTAACAGAGAACAAAAACAACCTAACTTCAAGATTTGCGTTTGTCTCTATTTTCCAAAAAACAAACTAGCTGAAAAAAGTTACCACCAACAGAAAGTGCGTTCATACCTGCAGTGAAGAGTGTTGATTATCAGTTGATGATCTGGAAACAAGACTGTGATCCGCAGCCGAACACATCATCCCCCATAGGACATGGATGGGCTATGGAGAACGGGCAAGTAGCCCCTGTTCTCTTAGAAACGCAGTGTGGTCCGGACTAGAATCTCAAATTGACCAGATGCTCCAGCGAGAAGAACAGACGTAATTCTTTATGTATACAGGGTTCCCACACATATGTTACGCCCCCCTTAACTTCTAAACGGTGACAGCTTAGGCCATAAAGTTGGTATCTAGATATAGTAAAAAGGTTGTGAGCTACTCGATGAGACAACTTACAACGCCATCTATCAGCAAATTTTGGAATTGGCGTTTTTATCTCCAAAACGGTACGAGATATGGGGAAAAAGTCAAATACAAAGTTTTTCAGCATCATCGATTTAGTAAGAAAAGACACCTTGCGCACATTAATACTTAAAACAGAATGTAGAAATGAACATTTGTTTGGCAATGATTTCTAAAATTGTCATATCATAAAGAGTGGATGTTGCACAATGTGCAGCGAGAAATCCAGCCCAGAGTGCAAATGTGTATAGTGGCTAATGGAGAGCATTTTCAGTAACATAAATAAATGATCCTGAAGATAGGAAAGTGTCTCAGTTTCTTACTTCCACTCTTAATGATATGACAATTTAAGAAATGGTGACCAAACAAATGTTCATTTTCTAAATTCTGTTTTAAGTATTAATGTGTGCAAGGTGTCTTTTCTTACTAATTCGATAATGTTGAAAAACTTTGTAATGGACTTTTTTCCCGTTTCTCGTACCGGTTTTGAGATAAAAATGCTAATTCCGAAATTTGCCGATACATGGCGTTGTAAGTTGTCTCATACTGTAGCGCATAGCTTTTTTACTATACCTAAACACCAACTTTAAGGCCTAATCTGTCACCGTTTAGAAGTTAAGGGGGGTGTAGCGGATATAGGTGGGAACCCTGTATGTTCTGAAAATAACCTATCGTATACCGATATGTGCGAGTGTAGAGGCAGGGAGGAACTGTATAACGATGTAAATATTGCACCAGAGGAGTCAGATGAAAAAAGATGACTTGGAAGAAAGCAATAAAAACCACAAATAGAGGCTAAATTAATGACGGTATTTTTTTCATTTGTTACTCAGTCTGTAGTTATCATTTTTGATATTCATTTTTATCCTTCATTCATTTGATTGAAATCAAATGAATGATTTTTTTTCAGGAAAAGAAACAGTTTTATTTATTTAAATGTGTAGAAGTAGTGAGAAACAGAACAATATTGATAAAAAATATATCAAAACTGTTTAATTTAGAGAAAATATTAACTATTTTCTAGACATAAATTTATCTTTAATACGAGCTATTAAAAAACAAAATCGGCCAATATAATTCCGAAATAAAGCGGATTTTTTTAACCTCTACTCGACCATCTTGATGACGCTATTACAACTATAAGACACATACCAAAGAGTGACAATATCGTGCTAGTGCAGTGGAGTTTTGAGTAATGCAGGCTAAACAAGTAATCTTTAAAGATCTTTTCCCATTCGAGTGCTTCATCAGCTCCAAGAACACATAAATGGTTTGTTGTTTTCTTAACGACCCAATTTCCTCTTTCAAGCTCACTCCATATTGTGGGACATGCCTCTTTCAAAGGACTCATTTCCGCAAGATAATGTAATGTACTATCTTGCGGAACTTCTGCTTTCTTGCTTGTGTGTACCGCTGGTAATGTGCCATCATACGAGAGTAATTTTTTAAATCTAACCAAAAAACTAGCTGACGATAGATTCCATTGACGAAATGCGTTCATTCCAATTACCATGTCTTACTGACCTCATAAATTTGCTACAAACATTCAACCATGGTAAAGTATTCTCGCATCATTTTAAATATTGGGTCCGACTGTTCATGAGTTCTGTCGAATTCCCATTTGTTCATATAGATTAAAAATTTGAATGGTTTCAAACAGATTCCGAATATCGGAGCCTTCAATATTTTGAGCCTTCAATATTTTGCACCTCCACGGAGCGCATTTTTCCGACATATGCTCCCATACTAATCCTAATATTTTTTCCAAATTAAAAGCCAGTCTTGTTGATTATTCTTTTCCTACGGACGACAGAAAGGTAAGAATGCTGTGGTAAGATGGTAGAAAAAATACTTTACATACTTGCATCTACACATGCACAAAAGGTGATTGTGTAAGATTAATAATTATAATCTATTAATGAATAACTATATGCAATTTGAAAAGATAGTATAGAATTACATGAGTAGGTAAATGCAATAGCCTAGAAATATCCAAGATTGAATGTTTTTTTTCTATTTTATACAATGCTTACCTTCCATTCTAGCAATATTTTATCAATATGTTCAACGCATCTGTTAAATTTCATGTTCTTATATATAATGTACTCACTTATAGATATTCAAGGATTATCAAATTATCAAATTATCATTCAAGGTAATCGAATCATCATATATTCGATTTGATATTAGTTCGAAAATATTCTATATTACATCTACTGTTGGCATGAAATTTCCCAAAAAGTTTTTTAATATGAATAAAATCTGGCTAATTTACGCTTCGTTTATCAATAGTCCTTGGTTTCGCTAAATTAAACGCCCCTAGCTGAGAGAATTGTATTTATACAAGGAGTATAAATTTTTTTAGTCGAGAAACCATCGAGTAATTTTGAAAAGAAATCACGATTTTTCAAAAATAAATCAAGAATTTCACAAATTGAAATAAGTATTGACAGTATTAAAAGTTACAGATGTCCAATATGTAATGCTTCTTCAAGTTCTTTAATAAACAAAGAGGAGATAGAGAAAATCGTAGATAAGAGTATTTAATTAGATTTTTCCCAATACTCCTTTCCTCATACCTACCATTTTTTATTATTTCCAGCTTTTAAAGTAAAAAACTGAGTGATAGAAGCCCTAAAATTGATTTTTAGATGAATATATTCAGAATGTTGAAAATTTCTCCTAGGAAACTTTTAATCTGATTTCAGTGTGCGTAAAATCAAATATTCAAACTATAGATTTATACATTTGCTCTTAGAAAAGCTAATAAATAGAAAATTCTCAAAAATTAAAAAATTATGAAGTTCAAGGTATGAGAAGCCTCAACAAAAGTTTGACGTTATTCCCTTTTGTTTTCATATGAAAGGAGATAGTTACAAGTTTTCAGTGTCCTATAACATCTGCATGACAGGAAATATGTACTTACTAAGTATATATTTATTATATAGGAATTCACTAGGTTAGACTTAATTTTTAATTGAATATTTTATCAAGTTCTCTCAATATTATATTTAGTCCCCTTTTTAATACAAAATATATGTTTACAAAATTTGACAAACAATTGATGCAAAAATTTGCTACAGAATTTTACTTTCAATCAGAAAACCATATTTTGTCTCAGTATAATTATTAAATACCATATCACTTTCTCTGATTATTACATGCAAATAGAAACTTGACAATACACCATGTACACCATCTGGCCAAAAGTATCCGGCACCCCCCTAAAGAAGTGGATCTGGCAAGTGACGTAATTTGATGCGTAACCGAAAGCTATAAAAGTGTTGGTAGTGGTTTGTCAGGTCATATTTATGCGTTTGTGAGACAATGAGTAAGTCAAAGGAGCTTAGTGACTTTGATCGTGGCATTATAATGGGATGCCACCTTTGTGGGAAATCAGCTCATGAAATTTCGGACATTCTACAGAAGCCAAAATCCACTATGAGTGAAGTAATTGCGAAGTGGAAACGTCTAGGCAGTGAAACTGTAGAAAAACAAAGTGGCAGGCCGAAAAAATTTAGTGAACGCAGTCGTAGAACTCTGAAAAGGGTAGTGAAAAAAAATCGCATGTCCCCGTTGATTGAAATCACTCAGGAGTTCCAAAGATCGTCAAGCGTTAGTATCAGGACTGTTCGTCGAGAGTTAAAAACCTCGTATTCCATGGTCGTCCAGCCGCTCACAAGCCGAGCATAACTACATAGAATGCGAAGTGTCGATTGCAATGGTGCAAAGCTCATCGTCATTGGACTGTGGACACGTGGAAAAATGTTCTTTGGAGTGATGAATCTCGCTTTACAATCTGGCAGTCCGATGGACGCATCTGGGTTTGGCGAATGCCCGGCGAGCGCTTTTTACGTGACTGTATCGTGCCGACTGTTAAGTTTGGTGGTGGCAGCATCATGGTGTGGGGGGGTTTTCATGGTTTGGCCTGGGTTCCTTAGTTCCTGTGGTTGGAAGCATGAACTCTGAGATGTATGTGGACATTCTGGACAATGCTGCTCTCCCAACTCTATGGCAATATTTCGGGAAAGGCTCATTTCTCTTCCAGCAGGATAACTGCTCCATTCACCCATTGCGACTTGCGCAGGCATGGTTTGACGAAATGGGTGTTCAAAAACTGGACTGGCCTTCTCAGAGCCCCGATTTAAATCCCATTTAACACCTTTGGGACGAATTAGAACGCAGATTACGTAACCAGCCAAATCGACCATCCTCACTGCCAACACTCACTTCAGCTGTGATGGACTCCTGGAAGTCAATTCCTATGGACACCTATCAAAACCTTTTGGAAAGTCTCCCCAGACGTGTACAGCCTGTCATCAATGCAAAAGGAGGACCAACATCATAGTAATATATGCCTCAGGACTCTCCGAGTCCGTACCACTGAACGTCCGGATACTTTCGCCAGATAGTGTATGTAGAGTACGAAAACAAATGCAGTGTTAATGTAGGAGTCCAAATGGCATCATTGGGGTGCATGCTTAATCTGACAGATGTAGAGTTCGTAGTCTTTCGGAATAAGAGACACTTTCAAATGAGAAAATGATGAAAAGTATGATTCAAGGCCTTAATATTTACACTATTTCAAATGCGATACAACTGATTTTAAAATTTCGTACTTCACATGATTCTTTGTCTATATACCAATATGAAGTATCTAAAATATTCTTCAAAAGTTTAGATAAGGCATGAGTCTGTTGCTATCAAACATGCTTCTCCAGATCTAATAAGCATTCTGATGATCTAAAAGGAAGAATTCTATTCTAGCCTTTTTCCGTAAGTTTCTGTAAGTAATATATTATTTCATGTCTGTTGTCTTGTTTTTACCTAATTTTTGTATTTCATTTCAGGTTCTTTCAATGGAAAACACCACTCGTTTATCTCATTCCTTTTTCTGTCTTTCCACAAGCACAGCTCTTCTTTTTTCTCTCTTGGAGTATCTATTCTGTAACCTTTTTTTAATAATTTATCATTATTTTTTATTCTCATTTATTTTCTAATCTATTTCTTTCGTTCCATTCTATTTTTGTTTTATTCATTGATTAGTAGTTTTTGTATTTCTTCTTTTTAAATCAATGGGGCATTTGTTTTCTCCTTATATCATTTATATGAGATTTAACAACCTTATTTTCTTAACATTTCACTACCTTAACTCTCACTGATGCGGAAGAATAACAACCTTCTTCACCTTCATGCTTCACCATCTTCTGTCTCCTTATGAATCCATTTCCTTTGATATTAACATGAGATAAAGTAACCTCTTTCATTTGATATCCTTCTTTTTATTAAGGGAACAAGGGACCTTCAACCTTGTTTTCTAAATTTTCAATATTTTACTCATTATACCACATGAGAATTTTGAACGTAACTTATTACTGCATTGAATTGACTTAAAATTCTAAAATAAGTACTTTCTAAAAAAACAAGATTTGTTTTTCAAAAGTATTAAAATTTTTCAAAATGCTCCATGAGCATTCATTTTTTTCTGATTTCTTCCGAATCTCCAAGATTATTAATTGAAGTGTTTGTAATAAAATTGTGTATAGTTCTTTGAAACCTCAAATGATTTTCAAATTTATAGACCATGAAATAAAGTATAAACATGCAAAAACGAAAAAATAAAAGGCATGATAAAAAAGAAGTTATTAAGACTTTGGATTTATACAAAGAAAAGAAATCAATGCACATTTATGTTTATAAACATATGGTAAACTTATATTAAGAATTTAAGGTTTTTAATGATAAGGAATGCACATGTAATATTTTGAATAATGTTAGAATTTTTGGAAAAAAAATTTGAAAAACAGAATTATTCTGGCAAAAAATCCTCATTTTGAATTCTAAGAAACTTCAATGTAGTAAAAGTGTAGAGTATAGCTCACTTCTACCCACACTTGGGTGTATATAATTTGAAGTGGCACTCTGAATGAATTTCATACAAACACAGTTTATACATGAAACAATGTTCATTGAATTCGTTGCACATATAGAATTTGCTTTTACAGCAATAAGCATACGTACTACTTGTACGGAATATATATTAGCATTCAATAAAAATACACTTTGCAATACTCACAACCTAGAGACTCAAACCAGCAGTTCTGCCACGTAAACTTTGGGCCCCCTAAGCCCAAGCGCCGGTTAACACCTGGAGCTGCTTACCTCGTAGCTCCCTCTCGCTTATCTATCAACCTTTTCTTCAACCTCCTCACTTAATCAAGCTGCTATGTATTTATACCAAGCGCGTATGCCGAAATTAGCATATCTCAAGCAGCTTCTTTAATTCATTCACTCAAAAGTTCGATTCTTGTGAATCGAATCTTATGTATACCTTACCAAAGATAATATGAATTATTCTCATTCTGTATATAGACTAAAAAATTGAGACCAAAAAATATCTGAGGTTGAAGGTCACTTGTCCCCTTAAATATTCACTCAACACCTTAAGTACAGAAAATCTTCTGGATTTCCCCCTTTATTCACATTCTTTACTAGATTACCGTAGCCAATCTTGTTGCTGAATGGGAGATTCTATGTTCATAGATAATTCGACAAGAGTATTCACAACCCTAAAAAAATGTAAAAATAAAGGTCTTAATGAATATACTGTGTCATACGAAGGATAAACTTACAGTCCTTGATGTTCATAAATTCTCTAAAGGATATAAAATAGGAAGAATCATAATCTTTAAAGCAGTATCAATTCTCGTAGAGGTTGGGAGGTGAAAAATTAAGGGACACATTTAAGGCCTTACCAACTCTTAAGTAATGCAGTGAGATAAGCACCATTGATACCATAAAGATAATACATCTACCAACAAAGCAAAGTTCAAACTCTTTTTTCTTTGGGTGTTTTAAAGACAACAGAGAGGAATGTGTAATGGTTTGCAAAACTTTCTATTGCAAGTGGGTAAATGGTAGCACACATGTCACAATACAGACTTTTAATCTTTTCGCAACTTATATCTTTTCATCTCTTAATAAGTTTATATCGTTTTACCCCTGAGGCTATACTTATATTTATTTCGGATAAATTATGAACTAAGAAGCTGTGCGCAATGAAAATACGTAGCGTCATTTACATCAAACCTTAATGTAACAGCATTGTTTTGTTGGTAGATGTATTATAATTATGGTATCAATGGTGCTTATCTCACTGCATTACTTCAGAGTTGGTAAGGCCTTAATTGTTAATTATGTCCACATAGACTTTTTGGAGATAACATTTTTGTACATCTCAAGAAATGTGTCAGGCCCATAGTGATGTATAGTGATCACAAAAGATCACTATACATCATAATTGCCACCATCAGAATATTTTGATCAAATAAGAAATAAAAAGCCTAATTTTTATATAAATGTTTTGTCTACCCACTCATCACCATTTTTTTGTATAAATAAGAAGTGTCGAAGGTAAAAAGTCTGAGTCCACCCCCCCCCCTCCCTCCTTCAAAGGAGGCATATGCATATACAAAATTTTTTTAGATAGTCTGAAAAAATCCTCTTGCACTATACCTTTGGAAAATAAACCAAACATACAAAAACAAATATTTTGCTCATATGTTGAGACAGTGGTCAATTTTTATTTAAAAGGGGGGGGGGGAATTCTACTTTTTTTTATGTTGAGTATATTTTTATTCACAGAGATTTCCTGAATTTATTGTTAGAAATTATAGATCCATTGTAAGTGGTAAAAATGTAAGAGAATGACAATGAATGGAAGGAAAAAAAATTTGACCCCTCAGAAATTTCAATAGAAATTATTGTCTCTCCAAATATGTTATAAATGATAAAATGTTTTTCAAAATATCGTGTGCAGCCAGTGATATTGAGTTTTATATCAGCTTGAAATGATATAAAACTCAATAATCCTCACACATGGTATATTTTTTCAATGTTCAAAAAGCTATTATAAGATTGCATTTATTTAAAGTTTACATACAACATTCTAGACAATAGAGGCTTTTTATGTTTTCTCCCATTACATCATTCCACTAACTTGATATATAGATTAAACCGACAAAGAAAGCATAGAGTGACAATACAAATTAAACTCGCGAGTGTAAAACTAAATGTATTTCTATTGTTTTGACTTTATTTGGAAAAAATTCTGACATTAGAACATACATGAAATAATTCCTACTTTAACTATGAGGCGTTAATTTACTTGGTAATATGAAATTCTCCGAATTTTCCTCCTGTACAAAAGAGACTGATTTAAACGCACTTTTAAATAAAAGCAAATGCTAATCTGTCAAACAAACTTAATGTCACTTATGAGCTAATTTCTCTTCATTTTTTAATTTTATTTTATTATTTTTTTTAGATTGATCAATCTCTACAACGTATATATACCGAGTGTGACAAAGAATAGATATATAATTAAGAAGGGAAATATCCAGCTACTCCAATAACATTTTAAGAAACTTATAAGCCTATTGTTAATGTTGTGGGATATTGTAATGAGAATGAGTTATTTAAATGTAGTGCAACAAAAAACATAAACAATCTTAAAATAAATTAAACTTTGCACTTACCATCATATCGCAGTAATACGATATATCATTTTAAACTGACATATATAAATATTTCACTGTCTTCGTAAACCTTCTTCTTATAAACTATCTTCGAAACCTTGAAATTGAAAGAAACTATTATAGAGCATAATCATAAACTGCATTTCATGTTTCGTCTTGGTTAAAAGGTAAATAAAATAATTAACAAAATTGATCATAAAAAAAGTTTAAGAAATCCCTTGTAAATACGCATTTCAGGGAAAATTAACATTCTTTGTATTACTATATCCCTAATAAAATGATCATTTACATTGAGTATAAGTAAATTAGCAATGTAATAGTGTTTTTTACCTCAGTAATCAAATGTGAATAATTTAAATTCTATATAACTTTGAATATGAAAAGAAAATTTTAAGATACGAAATTACTCACATACCAACTAATAGCCAGTATTAGGAATCACTTGAAACTGTCAAATATAAACATTTCATGAATGTTTTTGAAAATCAGAAAATTACAGAAAAATGTTTTAAAGAACATGGAAATAAACTCCATAAAAGGTTTCTTATTGGTCTAATAGTAATCGGCATTAATAATCTATAAAGATGTTGAATAAATAGTTTGTAAACATACAAACTTGGAAAACTGCACTTCTTTATAACCATATCCATAATAAAATCTTTTTTTCTATTTTGATGACAAGTGGATTAACCATACCATAACTCTAATTTTTGACTCTGATAAACCTAATATTGCCGGAGAGCTCTAAACATAATACTTACAATTTGAACATTTTGGATTGAAAATTCTCGTTCCAGATTTGTGATAAATGATAAAATGTTGTTCAATAGATCGTATGCAGACAGTGATATTGAGTTTTATATCAAATTGAAATGATAAAGAACTCAATAACATTCATAAATGGTATTTTTTTTCACTGTTCAAAATCAATTAAGTTTGCATTTATTATAAGTTTACATACAACGTTCTAGAAACACGAAGTAAACCTCTAATTTTTTTTTGTATTTTTAACCAATACTTTTACAACATATGAATTTCGCATTCAAAAAGTGTATGGATCACAAAATTGGTTAGATTTAAACAATTACTCTGGTATGATGCCATATTATCTCGCGGACATGAGTGCTTTGAAAGAAGCTTATCCCATAATATGGGGGAGGGTGGGGCTTGAAATAGAAAATGCGGTCGTTAAGGAAACCAGAAATCTATTTTGTGCTCTGAAAACCTCACTGCACTAGCAAGATATTTTCTAACAGCTCCAGAACTTCATCGTATAACTTTCTTTCAATTTTGATTACAAGCAAATTAACCATAACATCAAACTCTAACTATTGACTCTGATAAATCGAATATTTCCAGGGAACTCTAAACAAACATAATACTTACTATTTGGACATTATGAATTGAAAATTCTCCTTCTTAGCCACATTATTGACATAAACCAGTTACACGCTGAAAAGCTCTAAATTTATAAAATGTTATGAAACAAAACTGGTTCCTCACAAATTTCAACAGAAAATATCGTCTCACATAATAAGGTATAAATGATAAAATTTTGTTCCATAGATCGTGGGCAGCCAGTGTTATTATAAAAATTAATGTCTTTTTTTATCACACACTTTTCATGAACTTTCCATGTGTAATATTTTCAAAATCAGTATTACTGTTGTTTTAAAATAAGAATTTAGCCGATAAAAATGAAACAAGTAACAGTTCAATATCTTGCTCGATTCAAAAAGTATCAGCTTGGAGAAATATAAATCTCAATAACATTCATAAATGGTATATTTATCAGAATTCAAAAAATTTTGAAAAATTATTATATATATTCTTACAAAGATCTAGAAACAACTAAACCTCTCAATAGAATTTATTGTATTTTAAATAATATTTTTACAACATATGAATTTGACATTCAAAAAGTGTATGGATCACAAAAATTTCAAAAAGATCAAAATATTGTTAGTGCCAAATTTGTTCAAGTGAGGTGTTAATTAAATTAAGGAATAAAGTCAGACTTAGTATTAGCTTATTGATGTAACCAATGAGGGTATAATAATTTTATAACAGAAAAAAAAAACTCCTCAATTTTTTAAGATTAAAGTATGTCCTATTTACTGACGTTCTAAATGTAAAATTCTCTATGTAAGCAATATTAAATTTGTGAGATAAAAGTTCCATGCAAATTATTCTTACATTTTAAAACCCATTAAGTATTTGAATGGCATTATGAATTTCTTTTAAATTCCATTTATGGAGAAAATTTAAAGAACAACAAATTTTATAAATGGACGATAAAATATTCTAAAAAATGCGTATATGGATGCAGAGCCCTCTTGAAAAAAATTCTTTATTCCAGCATTTGAAACTTTCTATTAAAAAAAGAAAAGTTAAATTTCAGTAGAATAAAACTCGAAATAAATCTTTACTCTCAAACAAAATATGAAACGTAGAATAAAGCATATGTGAAATTTAAGGTAACAGAAAATAAAAAATAAAATTTCAATATCCACAAAAATTTTAAATATTTTTACCTATGTAATCCTAACAAACTACGAAAAAACTGGTTAACTTCAAAAAAAAGGCACTAGCTTATAAAACTATGCATAATAATTTTCCAAATGTACTCTCTTTTAAAAAAAATTTAACTGAATTTCATATTTTTTTTGAATGCGTTAACTACTTATCAATATGAGATGGCTCATAATTTTTATTGTTAAAAAAAAGCAAGGAATCTAAGCATGACCTAAGAATTTATATATATATATATATATATATATATATATATATATATATATATAGAGAGAGAGAGAGAGAGAGAGAGAGATACATATATATATGCATATATATATATATATATATATATATATATATATATATATATATATATATATATATATTCATATATTTACACATGGTATATATATATGTATATATATGTGTATATATGTGTATATACACATATATATACATATACATATGTATATATAAATATATATATATACATATATATATGTATATACATACATATATATATATAATATATATATACATATATATATAATATATATATATACATAAATATATATATATACATATTTATAGACATATATATACACATATATATATATACACATTATATATATATATATATATATATATATATATATAAGAGAGAGAGAGAGAAATAAATATAAAAATATTTAACACGATTCTCACGAATATAAATCCCCAAATATTTTATATGCCGTTTGTGATGAAAATAAAAAAGGTTATTTTTAAATAATGAATACAAAAATACATAAAGGAATCCTATTGATAAATATCTCTTTAAGCACTTTAACAGATTTACAATGCTTCTACTCAACAGAATAAACGAAGAGGTTTCATTAGAATTAAAAAATGCATAGAATATGGGTGGAGTCATTGAAAAAATAATTTTTATTCAAATTAATTAAAATAGATTATCAATAGAAACTAAAAAAAATTCAAAATTTAGTGGAAAAAAAGTAGTAGAATTGTGTCATTCATATTCTTTTGCTAATATTAGGCTTTTGCTTTTTTCCCTAACTTTTACAAATTATCAACTAACACTTAGTACTTTTTTCTTGACTTAAGAAAAATAAATTACTCAGTTTTACACAATTAGTTATGGTCCACAGCAGATATGTAGAAGAGAAAATGTCATATTTGCTTAACGTAGCATGTACATAATTCTCAATCCACTGCCCCGCATGATAATTTTTAAAAATACTGCTCACATCTATAATACTTACTAGATTTAAAATTAGATCCGAATTATGATATCATTAATTTAAACTTCATTTTATTTCTGGTTAGTAAAACCTAATATTAACACAGAGGAATAACACATTGCACAAAATGGCGTTGCAGAGAGCTTAACTTCTAACAAAAGAAACGAGGAAGATTTTTAATTAAATTTAGCGAATTTCCTATTTATTGAGTTGAATGTGCAATCACTTACCTTATTTCAAATCAATTGGTACTCAAGAGCAGAAGCTTTCAGTAATATATGGCTAAGAAATTCTTTAAAAAGAGAAACGTGCATGAACGGTCTGCGACTACGAAATTCTTTCAATCATGGATGACGATCTTCTCGGCAAGTTGCTTATGCGTTACGTAAGGCGTCTTCTCCTCCGTTCTGATTGGCCCACGTAATCAAATACGTGATTCGGCTTCTGCTCCGGAATTATTCCAAAATATGTCTCTTCGGCTCATGGAGACACAGAAAATAAACAGATCTTAGGGGCAATATTTCTTTTGACACTGCTAAATAACTGTTTGAAAGGCCTGGAATCATACAAATTTCTAGATGATAATGTCGTTCTAAGGATTAACTTTTTAATATACACTGCTGGCCACTGTAAATACAACACCCTGAAGGAAACATGCAAATAACATGAAATTTACAACATGCATTAGCGGAGGTGAGATATGCAAATGATTAGAATTTCAGCGCAGACGCACATCACGCGCGCCTATGGTGCCACTTCAAAGCGCTATTTTAGGCTTGGAGATTTCGACGATTTCAAGTTCGGCAATTGTGTTTTCTTGTGGTTTTTTCAAAAAAACGATCAATTATGCCTCGTCGAAAACAGCGATAATTTTTTGATCAAGCATCCGAGTTCGGCAGAGGAAGGATAGTGGCCTACCGAGATTGTGGTTTATCTTTCAGGGAAATCGGTAGTCGTGTTGGACTAAACCAAACAACTGTAATGCGGATATGTGATCGTTGGATGCAGGAGGGTCGAACGGACCGGCGTGTTCGATCGCATCCACCTCAGCGCACCACTTCAAGTGATGACAGGCAAATTGTGCGCATGGCAGTGACGGATCGCTCAGTCACATCACGAACCATAGCACAGCACATGCAGTCTATAACGCATCATCCAGTGTCTGCGCGTACCATTCGACGCCGTTTACAGCAGAGTGGTCTGTCCGCAAGGCGTCCATTGCTTTGTCTACCCTTGACGCAGAACCACAGACGTCTCCGCCGCCAATGGTGCGATGACAGAAGGATGTGGACGGCAGAATGGAATGAAATTGTCTTTACTGACGAGTCACGCTTCTGTCTGCAACACCACGATGGTCGCATTCGAGTCTGGAGACACCGTGAAGAGAGGATGCTGAACAGCTGCGTTATGCACCGCCACACTGGTCCTGCACCGGGTATTATGGTATGGGGCGGTATTGGATATCACTCTCGCACACCTCTAGTACGCATTGCCTCTAGTACTTTAAACACCTCTAGTACTTTAAACAGCCAGCGTTACATCTCCGAGGTGTTGGAGCCAGTTGTCCTTCCTTACCTTCAGGACTTGCCCACAGCCGTATTTCAACAGGATAATGCGCGACCACACGTGGCACGCATTGTCCAACGGTTCTTCGTCAATCGCCAGATTGAATTGCTTCCCTGGCCGCCTCGCTCTCCGGATCTTTCGCCGATAGAAAATATGTGGTCCATGGTTGCTCTACGATTGACCCAGATTCCATCCCCATCTGCCACAGCAGATCAACTTTGGCAACGTGTGGAAGCTGCTTGGTCTGCTGTACCCCAAGAACTCATCCAAAGTCTCTTTTAATCAATGCCGAGGCGTGTGGCAGCGGTGATCTCCAACAATGGCGGCTACTCTGGCTACTGATTTTGGCAGGAACCACACTTCACAGAAGTCTATAAATTTAATCATTTGATACTTGGTCAACATGTTATCTACAAAATAAATTTTGTTGTGATATCTCTTGTCTTTCTTGGTGTTGCAATTTGGGTGGCCAGCAGTGTAGTTGAAACTGAAACAAATTTATTAAATAGATTTCAAAATATAACTTCAGTAGCAAAGATCTTACTCAATAAAGAAATTCAAAAATCAATAAAGAAAAGATTCAATAATGAAGAAGAAAGCAGTTTACAGTAAGATTTCAAGAAGATAGAGAAAATTTCTTCTTTCACCTCTCTATGACCTAGAGGTTAAACATAGTGCAAGAGACCGGATAGAAAGATTGAAATAATCTGGTTGATTCATAGATAGGATAATGCGATCAACGCCGTAATTCATGTTTATGCTGTTAAACCAAAAATATGTTAAACATTTGCACTTTTATTATTACTTCTACAAAAAAGACCGAAGTGTTTAAACGAGAACTTAAGTTGATTTTTTTCTGCATGATGTGATGAAATGTTGAGATGAACAGAAAAAAATTAACTCCTTTTCAGTTAAAATGATGTTTTAAATGACATGTTTAGAAATGGGTGTTAAAGGATCTAAAAAAAATTGTTTGCCACCAATTTACAGAATAGTAAGATTAGCTAATTGGATACTAATTGCAACTGTGCAAAGGATCAACAAGTTGACTTTAGAATTCGTGGCAGTAAACAAGACTTTATGTTCATATTACAAGAGTAAGTGTGAAATAAGTAGAGTGGGAAGATTATTTTGTAGAATGATAAATTTCAGGGCTTCGACTACACATCAGTTGCTTGTAGAGCTCAAAACCTGGATTGTCTTTAGGGTGAGCGAAAATGACCCCATTCTTGATCCTCTAACGATCATATTTTAGAGCTACATTTTACATTTGCTTAAACTGATTTTAAATCCCATTTCCTTTCCTCTTTCATTTAATAAAAATGCTGATTTTTAATCATGCCACGGTTACGAATTTTGATCTTTATCGAAAGAACTCTCTTTCGTCTTATCTGACCCTGCCATTCAGTGTGGGTGTTCTGACTCTATAACGAAAAAATTGACACACAGTATGCAAGATTGACTTCCAAAACTATTAAATCGTAATAAAATGGAACAGAAAACTTTTTTCTTTTCCTCTATATTTCGGAGAAAATTCGTTTTAAACTAATCTGTTTTCTAACATTAAGAATAATTGATAAAATGTACAAATCTAGATGTTTAAACCAATGTCTTTTTGCACCTCCAGTCCTTTAAAGGTGATATCAGATATGCAAATACATCAGACGTAAATATACACCACGTTCCTTACCCACGATGTGTCCTTCTGTATCATTGGAGTCACCGTGAGAAGTGTTGATGACATTGATGACGTGAAACTTAAGGAACCCTTAATACCTTTCCTTAATACCTAGGCAAAACCCTAGGTTATCAAAGGTTAGAACAGTCAAAAGGATGGAAGCAAGCCATTCATTCGATAAGTTCTCCAGACTCTGTGCCCCACAGGGTTCAACCTTAAAGATGGTTCTGAGAATCCAGAAGAGAGCAGGCTTTAATGAATACAAGGTTTTCCAAGAAAATTATTCGCCTAGGCAAAACCCTAGGTTGTCAAAGATTAGAACAGTCGAAAGGCTGGAAGTAAGCCAATCATTCGATAACATCTCATGACCCTGAGTATGTTCCATAGTGTAACCTCTAACCTTAAAGATGGTTCTGAGAATCCAGAGGAGAGTAGGCTATAAAGAGTACAATGTTATCCAAGACAATTATTCGTCTTGCTGAAGCTACCACCCGTCAATAGTTCTTAAAATCCCATTGACGGATAATCCTATTGAAATGAATGAATGAAACGCTTTAATATCCAACGGTATCTGTCAAGTAACCCTACACAAAGCGTACAACTCCCGTTGAAAACGTAAGTATTTGAAGACACATTTACCACTGTCTTATGGGAAGTGGTCTGTCTCTTCGTTGGGCGAACAATTTATACCCCGCCCCACCCTTTAATGAAGTCAGCACATTGATGCTAGATTTTATATGAGTGGTGAAAATTTTCACCGTTGGTCCCAGATACAATTCACCAGATCGTTCTTGTTGAATAATCCTCCATACAGGACAGGAAACTTGTCAAAATACACTTTCAGTAATGTCAGAGAAACTGATTTCCTGGTGATGGAATCATAGTATAAGCGGTCGTCTTATTTGATTCATTCATTCAGTCTACATCTTTGAGAAAGGATACGCTTAATGTTCAAAGGTACAGAAAGAGGTGATGTAACTTCATCATAGGCCTTTCAGAACTGCAAGAAATTCAAAGTTTGAATTTACAGACGATTATTCATGTCCTTGCAAAGCTCCAGTAGTTTAAGTCCATCATCAAAAGAAAGATACTAAGAGCATGAAACGCTTGCAACGATCCTAGATTTAAATCCAAGAGAGGAAAAGAAAGATACAAAAATCTAACATTTAAAATACTTTTATGTAAATTATTGTTCTCTGTAAATACTAAGATACATTTTAGTTTGAAATGAAATCATAATGAAACTCTATGATGTTCCAAGAACTTTAACACCTTCAAATCGTATGGAACTTTTAAAATTACATGTCTAAAGTTTTAGAATAAATGTAAATCATTTTATAGCTTTGAACATATTGACTGATAACTTTTAGAGTTCGGAATGAGATAAAAAATAATTATAATTTGGAATTTAAAACCTGGATCTTTAGAATGAATAAAAAATATATACCCATTTTCCAAAAACTATAACATAGATTTTTCTTTATATGACTTTATTTTATGAACCTGTCAAACTGCCAATACGGGATCACAGTATAGTTTCGAACTTGCGATAAGAGTCCCTGATATCACTTCCATAAAGTGTCTCTAGCAGAGAATTAATATAAAATTTCCCCAAAAGTTTCACAAATAATTCTGATAGCAACGTTTTCATTTAAAAATCTCTCTTGACTTGCTCTTAAAAAACTGTTTATTTTTTCTCTATAGATTTGAAATTCAGTCGGCTTGATTTACCTTTTCTTTTAAAATTTCTTTGTGCCTATTTTTCTCTTTACTAGTAGTATATTCTCTCGCTATAAGAGAATTATATTGCTTTCTCAAACACAAGCATTTTCCTTTTCCATAACGTAATATTTGCTTCCGAGCGGTCCAAATTCAGAACGTTTTCCTCATACCATATTTTATACCCCTTTTATTTATCGTGTTTTATGTAATTTCGACTGTATACAGATTGAACTCTTAGTGCCGTGGGTTTACAATTCCATATGTTTATTCTTTTTTATTTGGATTCAAGGATAAAATATTTTTATAAGAAACTAAATTTTTCTGGGGAATGTTATTTGTAAAAATAGATGCACAGGAAAAGTCTGTGATAATCCAAATCTGAGTTTGTAAACTATTGCAAACATGTGCATTCTTTATGTTTCACCCTGATGTTCTGTTCGTATTTACTTTACCAATGTACCGTTCGGGTCAATATGACCCGGTCTTCAGTTTTCAGAAATATTGTAGCTTTTAAATTCATTTCTTGAGCCTATCCCCTATTAATTATTATACTTACTAAGATTTTGTAGTAAAACTGAAATACTCAGTTAACCAAATAGAAATTATACCAAATAGAATATACATATATATTAAAAGTATATATTTGATAAAATGAACACTATCATTACAGTTTAAACTAAAACTGATATTGTTCATAAAATAACTTATGTGGTTCATTATCAAAGTTTGAAAAATTGTAAAAAACGTGAACATAACTTGAAAACATTGTATCATAAAAAATAAAAGTTCGACTGTAGGCCTGCGATATCCTACTAAACAAAATTATACTCAGAAAAAAACGAAACATTACTATTTTCGATTGGGACAATAATGTGTTGCATGTGATTTGCAGACATGCTTCTTGCAGTTGGAACACAGCAAATTTGTCATGTATTTTTTTGATGAACAAAATTTATATCCTCATCTAACGTCTGTTGCAGATGATCCTGTAAGTCCTGAATTTTGGTCTGGTTCTTGAATCCGCTTCACTACATTGATTGACTCTAGAGTTGTGTGTTATGTGAGATCTAATAAGTGGCATTCCAAGTTCCTCCCAAAACAACCTCATTCTAGTTAGCTTGTTTGCATTCTAGCTTGGATCAACCGAAACCCATAGAACAAACACATTATAAGCAGATGCATGAAGTAAGTTATAGAATACAATCATCGGACAGTGGTTTATTTTCATTTTACATGTATAAGTCTTTATAAGTTGGCTAAGAGTATCCACCACTCCCTTGGTGCAGCAGTAATCTAATAATAGGTGGGGCTTATTTTCTCCCTGGAACTTATATCTATGTCAGAATGTAGAGTACCCACTAGTACCACATTTTTATTCTTTTTTGGAACATAGTTCAATATTGTTGTATATTCTGTGAAGTAAAAAGATGAACTATGCAATTCTTCGTTGGCCAATTGTTGGGGTAGCTGTTTTTTTTATTTTTTCGTACTGTACCAAGCACTGTCATTTCACGTATTAGAAGAAATTTCCCAAAATTCTATGATGTAAAGAAATTATCACAAGTACGGTTATGCCCCCAAAGTATTATCACATACTACCCGCATTACCTGATCTTTCTCAGGCATCGCTCTCCGGGCTGTTTTACAGGATAAATTTGCGCTTTCAGTACCTATGATGTTTTGCTATCATGCAATATCCATATCTTGATCCAATAATTGGCTGGTTTGCTGGGTATAAATGACTGGAATAGTACTTTACCTCAAAATGCTACTAACTGTTCATCCATAGTGACATTTTCATCTAGGTAATTTAATTTGGTAATCACTTCTATCCATTTTTCTCACATTTCTTACACAGGTGTTAGTTTACCAGTGCGTCTTCTTTCTTGACGTGGGGATCTATTGTCAAAACACAGCACTCGACTTATAGTACAAAACATTTCGAGGGACATAGTCGCATAAAATATACTACAACCAGTTTCTGCATGCAATAAGCTTTTTGTCGATTCGCCATGTGACTTATAGTCTCCAGCTAGCAATAAAACCCAATATACGCTCGGAAGGGGACATTGTCTACGTTTCCCCCTTCTCCCCGTAAACGTTTAGCCCCTCAATATTGGTCATTTTTATTTTACAGGAAAAACAGTTACAAGGATATCAGGGAGTAACGGAATATCATTGCAGTTTTGCATCGGGTCATATTGACCCGAACAGTACACGAGAATCAAACTTAAAAAATATTCAAAATATAAAAATAATGTAAAGAGCTTTCATGAAAATTACATACACTTATATAGAAACAAAGTCACAAGATCTAACAGTGTTATCACTGATGGTTCAGATTTTATACACTGGTAAAATTAATTTCAGGTCAAACAGACCCGAACAGAACACCAGGGTTAAATAAAATATAACTACAAAAATGAAGGTAATTATAAATCAATTGGAATTGTATTACTTCACATTGTGTTTTAAAACTTAACCACATTTTTACAATAATAATTTTAAGTGATAAATTAAAATGGAGCTGTAAGAAACAATAATAGCAATTAATTCCTGGAACACCATCCTTCAATAGTGTATTGAGATTGTTTGAGTTAACATAGTCAGTGAAAATATTAACAATATAAAATTTATAAGAACATTGATAAGAATATCACATTTATTGCATGGATAACCCATTCCAGATTTAGCTTTAACGCAATTACCCAACCAAGACAACTATATTTAAACCAAGTCTATCACACACGACTCAGGTAGGCTTGGTCCACTTACTTCACCAAGCCTATTTCATTTTGATACGAAAAGACTGTAGGACAGCCAGTCCCTTTTACATTAATAAAACATTCCTACCTTTTATTCAATTATAAAAAACAATTCTAGGCACTCCATAACGTTCCTGGGCTTGTGAGTAAGAGCAGCTTTGATTTTCTACATCCCTGACTTCTCTTGTTACATCATCTTCGGGGTAAGATGGTCCAGATAATCAAAAAACATATAACTTGGTAGTGTATTTTTTTCATTAATATTGAATTATATTCTGGTGCTATGATGCTATTTAGTAAATTATTTATTAAAGAACAGCATTTACAACTACTAAAAAATCATATTTACAGTTATCCCTTTCAGAAAACTTTGTGGGGTAATTGTAAATTGACACTAACTTGAGCCTATCTTGTGAATACCTTTTCATAACAATAAGTATTGCAGAACCATACTAATAATTAGGAACAGGGTTTTTGTTCTCAAGTCTTTTCCAGAACCGGGTACCCGGGTATTACACGGGTTTCAATAAGACATGAACCACAAAATATTTGTCATAAATACTATAAATAAAAATAGTTTTTCATTCATAATGTAAAGAATTTTATTTTATTGCGTAAGTAAAAAGTACATTTCTTTCTAATCTATTTTAAGTTTTTTTTTTTCTTTTTCTGGAAGTAAGCACACAAAAAATATAACACATCCATGCTTTTATAACATGGTCGTGAAAGTAATTTTGTACAAAATCGGCCTGAAGAAAAAAAATGCTCTTTTTGACTCAATACTTGTGGGGATAAAATTTATTTGCATTTGCTACTATAGCACGTGCGTCACTCCATTTCGTTGATAATTGCAATTTTTCTACTTCCATCTAATCTGTTTTAACAATTACAAAAGCACCAATGGAGGTGAGCCAAAGTGGCTATTGCAAGTAAATGGTTAAACCCCTTTTCAAAGAAATTCATAGGTAGCGTTACTCAGGAAACGGGAAAATTTCTTGAACCCACGAACCGGATTTTTAACTAGGTTCGGATCAAGTTAGTAAACGTGTTAAAAAGTCTAATGACACATTTTCCCTCTGATCCCACAGGAAATGTGTTCTAAAACCTCGAAACTACTGAATTCTGGTTCCCTGTTTTCTCTCTGAGAAGGTATCATGTTTTTACTTTCAATTTACCACTATATTAGAAATTCGTTGAAGTCTGGATTACATAATTTTGAATAACATAAAATAGAATTTATTTTTACTGGTTATAAATTTAATAAACAACACTTCTCTTGAAAATTTTATATCAAATAAATCAATAAAAGCAAATGACACTCGATGGTGCATATTTGACAGCAGGAGATAATTACAGTGGATACGCTTAAGATACATGACTCCAAAGATCTAGATAGTGATAAATAATGATGCATGGTAAAAATGTTTATCTCCGTTAAAATTCTTTTTAAACCTACTACTTTCGAATACCCGGTTATACAACCATTGGTCCCGGGTTTTCGGTTCCAAAAAATTTCCATGGGTACCCGTGTCTTCAATCCCTACATAACAGTATAAATAGCTAATAAAGACTGTTTTTGTTCAGTGCTAGCTGTATTTGTTCTAAAAATAAGAATCTCTTCCAAGCCTTGAAAAAACGTTTATTAAATGTTTTTACATAAGAACTTCAATCAGAAATATCAACAAGTAAACTCCAACTCGAATACCAACAGCACTCTGCAGGTATGGAGAGGGAAGTAAAACAGATGATGTAATAGCAATGAAACCAATTCCATGCCTCACAACAGAAACTTCCTTTCTGTTTACAATTTGGTATGTTCTGATAATTATCAGAACATACCAAATCCCTGCAAGTCCTTATGATCTACCAGGACAAAAGAATAAGGATGGCTCAGGAAACTCGTGACCTAATTGCAATAAATTGAAAATGCTTAGTAGTTTAATTAATCCAGAAACGAAATTTTATATATTGTTATTAATTTCATAGGAAAAATACGAAAAATGCGTGATTGTACAGTGTTAATATATCTCATTCAAATTCCTTTCTCTTCTCTTTGCAGGTGCTCGGTACCCCAGTGAAGCCGAGATGAATGCACTCCATGTGAGATGTGTAGGACTAATCAAATGGTAAAAAGTTTCAGTTGACAGGTTCCCCCTCGCACCGAAAAAGAAATTTCATGTAATTTATGTGAAGGAACTTTTTTACTGTTCGTCGACCTAAATTTGCATTATTTGAACCACATTATTTATAATACTCTTTGTACCCGTACAGAAAATCCTGTCACCTTCACTGTATATGAGAAAAGATTTCCTGTAGAGAAAAATTTAAAAATACATCTCAGCACCAACACTGAAGAGAAACATTTGGTCTGCACTGTATGCGAGAAAAGGTTTTCTGTACAGGGTCATTTAAAAACACATTCTCAATTAATCGGGATATGATAAGTTTGCTCGTAAATTTCTGTTTTGTGTGAATCTTCTGTGATCCCTGTTTTGTGATCAATTGCTGTGTTGTGATATCAATCGCCATGCCTGCGAGCAGAACCACAGTGAAGCCGAGATGAATGCACTCCATGTGAGATGTGTAGAACTAATCAAATGGTAAAAAGTTTCAGTTGACAGGTTCCCCCTCGCACCGAAAAAGAAATTTCATGTAATTTATGTGAAGGAACTTTTTCACTGTTCGTCGACCTAAATTTGCATTATTTGAACCACATTATTTATAATACTCTTTGTACCCGTACAGAAAATCCTGTCACCTTCACTGTATATGAGAAAAGATTTCCTGTAGAGAAAAATTTAAAAATACATCTCAGCACCAACACTGAAGAGAAACATTTGGTCTGCACTGTATGCGAGAAAAGGTTTTCTGTACAGGGTCATTTAAAAACACATTCTCAATTAATCGGGATATGATAAGTTTGCTCGTAAATTTCTGTTTTGTGTGAATCTTCTGTGATCCCTGTTTTGTGATCAATTGCTATGTTGTGATTTCAATCGCCATGCCTGCGAGCAGAACCGCAGTGAAGCCGAGATGAATGCACTCCATGTGAGATGTGTAGAACTAATCAAATGGTAAAAAGTTTCAGTTGACAGGTTCCCCCTCGCACCGAAAAAGAAATTTCATGTAATTTATGTGAAGGAACTTTTCCACTGTTCGTCGACCTAAATTTGCATTATTTGAACCACATTATTTATAATACTCTTTGTACCCGTACAGAAAATATACTGTATACTTCACTGTATATGAGAAAAGATTTCCTGTAGAGAATAATTTAACAACACATCTCAGCACCAACACTGAATAGAAACATTTGGTCTGCACTGTATGCGAGAAAAGGTTTTCTGTACAGGGTCATTTAAAAACACATTCTCAATTAATCGGGATATGATAAGTTTGCTCGTAAATTTCTGTTTTGTGTGAATCTTCTGTGATCCCTGTTTTGTGATCAATTGCTGTGTTGTGATTTCAATCGCCATGCCTGCGAGCAGAACCCCAGTGAAGCCAAGATGAATGCACTCCATGTGAGATGTGTAGAACTAATCAAATGGTAAAAAGTTTCAGTTGACAGGTTCCCCCTCGCACCGAAAAAGAAATTTCATGTAATTTATGTGAAGGAACTTTTTCACTGTTCGTCGACCTAAATTTGCATTATTTGAACCACATTATTTATAATACTCTTTGTACCCGTACAGAAAATCCTGTCACCTTCACTGTATATGAGAAAAGATTTCCTGTAGAGAAAAATATAAAAATACATCTCAGCACCAACACTGAAGAGAAACATTTGGTCTGCACTGTATGCGAGAAAAGGTTTTCTGTACAGGGTCATTTAAAAACACATTCTCAATTAATCGGGATATGATAAGTTTGCTCGTAAATTTCTGTTTTGTGTGAATCTTCTGTGGAAAGATGGAAAGAGGAAATAGAGAAAAGGACTGGCGTTTTCCATTGAAAGAACCTGAAATGGAATACAAATAATTAGGTAAAACATGATGACAGACCTAAAATAATGTATTACTTAAAGAAACATACGTATAAATGCATTTAGTTATAATAATGTGAGAAATATTTCAGTAAAATTATTCATATATGCAGAGGCCAAAAATGCCAAAAGAATTACTTAAACGGATTCTGACTACTTCTCCTTATACAGAGGCTGTTCACACATTTTTTAGACGATGTATATTGTATTCACAAAACTAAATTACATAAAA
This sequence comes from Dolomedes plantarius, assembly GCA_907164885.2. NCBI lineage: Eukaryota > Metazoa > Arthropoda > Arachnida > Araneae > Dolomedidae > Dolomedes > Dolomedes plantarius. The sequence goes on along the minus strand of OU015494.1, from coordinate 151,033,578 downwards.
TTCTTGTGTTTTAAATGTTCTATTTGACATCCCTTATTCTGAACTATCTTTCGACACCGCAATTTCCAGGATAATAATGCCTTTTGAAGTGTCAGAAGAGGTATTCTATCCCATTCCTCCTGAACAGCTTTCCAGAGTCCTGTAAGGGTTTGGGGACTACGTTTGGATAATGCAGATTTTAAAAGTCCGAAACACAAAAATCCATAGGTGATACATCGGGAGATTTAGTAGGGATATCAGTGAAGGGTATGGCCTTGATACCAGTTTTTTGTTCCATTTCTTTTAGGAAATTTACAGTGGATTTTGATGTGTGACTGCTAGCTTTGTCCTGATGGAGTCTCACAGATTGATGGGACTGTGGGTAAAGTGATGGTATTTCATTCAGAAAAATTTTCGATAAAATATGTTCCTGATAGTATTTGGAGTTAATCTTGACATTTTTTTCCACTCTCTTTATTTTTAACTTGCCATTATAAGAAAAACCAGCAACAATCATGAATCCCTTAGAAAAACTTTCTTTCGATTCTTTGAACCATGTACTTAAATTTTTTTCTCCCCTTTTATGATAATAAATGGCTCTTTTCTTGTTGCAATCATTTAAATACACCCATGATTCATCTATTGTGACAATTGTTTTCCATTTTTCTTTGGATAAGTGTTTCTCATATAGAATTCTGCAGCGTGTCCTGCGTTCAGCGATATGATATGGAAGAAGACGATGCACATTGCGTTTTTTCGCTTTCTTAAGATTTAAATCAACGTTTATCATTTTGTTTACAGTGGATACCGAGCATTTTAATGATTTTGCAACTGTCCTTTGACTAGGGGGATTTTCTTTTAACATTAAACAACGTACCTTTGCAATAGTCGAATATGTCCGTTTTTTCCTTGGATACTTGTTTGGAATTTTTGTCCCACTTGAGGCTCCAATTTGACGTTTTTTTCCTTTCTTGTTGACGATATTACCTATCGACGCTTTAGATATCACAAGACCATGACTCTCACATCGTTTTTGGATAACGGAGTATGCATATTTCTCTTCGGAAAGAGCATAAATGTAGCCTTCGAACCACTGCTTTGTTAAAAACGCCATTTTGAATAAAAACAAAACTTTCAAGCCGCAGACGATAATTTTGACTTTTAAAAACATAGTACAATTGCAATTATTTCTTTTGCAGCAAACGATTTTTTATTACCGCTTACCAAAATCGTCTAAAAAATGTGCGAACAGCCTCTGTATCGTCATTCTATTAAATAGAATTCTTCCGTTAAGATTATCAGAATGCTTATTAGATTTGGGGAAGCATGTGTGATAGCAACAGACTCACGCTTTATCAAAAATTTTGAGGAATATTTTAGATACTTCATATAAGTATAGACAAAGAATCGTGTGCAGTACGAAATTTTAAAATAAATTCTATCGCATTTGGATTTTTGTAAGTAATTAAGCCTGGTATCATAAGTTTCATCATTTTCTCGTTTGAAAATATCTACTATTCCGAAAACTACGAACAGTACATCAGTCTGAATAAGCAAGCGCCTCAATGATGTCATTTGGATAACTATATTAAAACAGTGCATATTTTTTTCTTTTTTTGTAATCTACATGCATGGTTCATTGTAAATTTTCTATTTGCATTAAATAACTAGGGAAAGGGATACGGTGTTTAAAAATAATTCTGAGACCAAACATGGTTTTCTGATTGAAAGCAATATTCTGTAGCAAATTTTTGCATCAATTGTTTACCAAATTTAGTAAACATATATTTTATAGAAAAAGGGGGCTAAATATAATTTTGAGGGAATTTCATATATTATTCAATTAAAAGTTAAGTACCACCTAGTGTATGGTAAATATATATTTTCTGTTATGTAGATGTTATACGACACTGTAAACTTGTACCTATCTCCTTTCATGTGAAGGGATAGGTACAAGTTTACAGGGCAATGTTAAAGTCCCTCCTAATTCTCCCGACCTAGCACCAGCGGATTTTTACCTGTTTCCACGGCTGAAAATGAAATTGAAGGGACGCCGTTTTGTGGATTCAGATGAGGTGATCGAAAATGCGATGAAGCAACTGAAGGACCTCTCAAAAAATGCATTCCTGGAGTGTTTTGAACAGTTACACGAACGCTGAAAGAAGTGTGTGGATGCAGGATGAAAGTACTTTGAAGGCCAATAGAGTAAAATTAGTGTTCTATTTTTTAATAATTTGTAATTGACCTATTCCGGGAACTTTTTGACCCTACCTCGTAATGTCAAATATTTTCCAAGTAACATCAAGTCGAATATGCGATACTTCTGATAAACCTTGGATATGTGTAAGTGAGTATACTATATATATATACATAAATACATGAAATTAAACAGTTGTGTTGAATATTTTGAACAAAAACTTTCTAGAATGAAGGTAAAAATTGTACAAAAGAGAAAAAGCATTCAACATGAGAAATTTCTATTCTGTTTACCTACTCGTGTAATTTGATACTTTCTTTTCAAATTGCATGTAGATATTTGTTAATAGCTCATAATTATTCATCGTAGACCATCACTTTTTGTTCATATAGGTGGAAGGATATAAAGTATTTTTTCTACCATCTTACTACAGCATTCTTACCTTTCTCTCATCCACAGGAAAAGAAATATCAAGAAGACTGGCTTGTCATTTGGAAAATTATTAGGATTACCGTAGGCAATTTTTCTGCTGAGATTCCATGTGCGTAGATGCCTCGACAAGAGTAATCACAATACTAAAAATGTTAAAAAAAAACTTTTAGTGAATACTACATTGTGCCATACGAAGGATAAACTTACAGTCAATGATGTTCATACATTCTCTGAAGGATATAAAATGTGATGAATCATAATAATATTTTATGCAGGAGTAATACTCCTAGATGTAGTCTGGTAAAAAACTAAGGAACATAATATTGCTACTTTTTTAGGTGTTTTAAAGAGAATAGAGAGGATTTGTAATGGTTTGCATTTTGCAAATCTTTCTATTGCAAGTGGCTAAGGGGTAACTGACATGTCACAGTACAATATTTTTATATTTTCGCAACTTATATCATTTCACCCCTAAGGGTGTACCTTATATTTATATACGATAAATTATAAATTAAGGAGCTCTACGCAATGAAAACACGTAGCGTCATTTACTTCAAACCTTAGCGCAACATCTTCGCTTTGTTGACAAATGTATTATCATTAATGTATATCATTATCATCAATGATGCTCATCTCATTGCATTACTAAAGAGTTGGTTAAGCTTTAATTGTTAATGATATGTACGTAAACGTTTTGGAGATAACACTTTTGTACATCTCAAGAAATGTGTCAGGCCCATTTCCCGTAAGAGAGCCCCATACAACATAATTGCCCCCATCAGAAAAATTTGATCAAATGAGAAATAAAAAGCCAAATTTTTATATAAAGGTTTTGATTACCCACTCATCACCATTTTTTTCTGTATAATTAAGAAGTGTAGAAGGTAAAAAGTCTGAGTCCTGAGTGCATCAGAGGCAGAGACAGTTAAAAAGACACATCCTGTAATATACCTTTGGACAATATACCCAACAGATAAAAACTAATATATTGCACTTATGTAGAGACATTGTGCAATATTAATTTTATGGGGAAGAAAGTTACCATTCTACACTTTTAATTATTGATCATATTTTTATTTACACCGATTTCATGGATTTATTGTTAGAAATTATCGATCCATTGTGAGAGAAAAAGTGTAAGATAACACCGACAATAGACACTTTTTATGTTTTCTTACCTTATATCATTCCACTGATTTGATAAAAAGATTTAAGCGACAAAGACAGTATAGAGTATAATACAGACTAAATTCGCGAATGTAAAACTAAATCTATCCATTTATTTGACTTTATTTGGCACCAGATTTGACATTAGAACATACATGAAATCATTCCTGTTTTAACTATTAGGCGCAAATATCCCTGGTAGTATGAAATTATCTCAATTTTCCTCCTATACTAAAGAGATTGGTTTAAACACACTTTTAAATGAAAGCAAATGCTAATTTGTCAAACAAATTTAAAGTCACTTATGTACTAATTTCTATTCATTTTTTAATTTAATTTTATGATTTTATTTTAGTTTGATAAATCTCTTCAACGTATATATACCGACTGTGGCGAAGAATAGATATATAATTAAAAAGGCTAATACCAAGCTACTCCAATAACATTTTAAGAAACTTATAAGCACATTGTTAATCTTATTGGAAATTGTAATGATAATCAGTAATTTGAATGTAGTTAAATAAAAGCATAAAAAAATCTTATAGTAAATTAAACAACGCACTTACCATCATATCGCAAGAATACGATACATCAATTTAAACTGACTTAGATAAATATTAACATGTCTTCGAGAACCTGAAATTAAAAGAAACTATTATAGAGCAAAATCATAAACTGTATTACACATTTCATCTTGGTGAAAAAGTAAACAAAATAATTAACACATTCTTAACTGCATAAAAGGTTTCTTATTGGTCTAAAATAAAATAACTATTAATAATTTAAAAAGATGTTGAATAAATAGTTTGTAAACATCCCAAACTCGGAAAATTAAACTTCTTTATAACCATATCCATAATAAAATATTTTTTCTATTTTGATGATAAGCGAATTAACCATACCATAACTCTAATTTTTGACTCTGTTAAACCGAATATTGCCGGAAAGCTGTACACATAATACTTAACAATTTGAACATTTTGGATTGAAAATTCTCATTCTTAGCCATGTCATCAACATAAGACAGTTCTACACTAAAACGCTCAAAATGTATATAATATTTTTTTAAAAATTGGACAATCACAAATTTCAACAGAAATTATTGTCTCTCCAGATATGTTATAAATGATAAACTGTTGTTCTATAGATCTTGTGCAGCCACTGATATTGAGTTTTATATCAGCTTGAAATGATACAAAACTCAATGATATTCATAAATGGTATATTTTTCAGTGTTCAAAAAACTATTATAAGTTTGCATTTATTATAAGTTTGAAAATAACGTTCTAGAAACACGTAGTAAACCTCTTAATTTTTTTTGAATTTTCAAATATTATCTCGTGGAAAGGGGTGCTTTGAAATAGGTATGTCCTACAACATGGGGGGGGGGGGGGGGGGGGTCTTGAAAGAGGAAATGCGGTCGTTAAGAAAACTAGAAATCTATTTTGTGCTCTTGAAGCTGATGAAGCACTCGAACATGAAAACAGAGCTTAAAAAATAACTGGTGGTTTAGTAAGCATCACTGAAAACCCCACTGCACCAGCAAGATATTTTCTAACAGCCCCAGAACTTCATTGTATATCTGATGAGACATCACAGATGGCAGGGATTGTAGGGCAAACCGCATCACACAAACATAATGACGAGTCTAAAGAAGCAATACTCAGAGGAAATTGCAATAAACAAATTGCGTTATGAGCTTGAACAAGCGGGCAATTCTTTTTAATATGAAAGTGTTGATCTTGTCAATATTTCAACCAATGCTGTTTTCTCAGAATGCATCACAAGAGATGTTAGTCAGATTCGTTGTCATGATAACAGATTGTTTGATGAACTCAAAGAACAAAGACTCGGGTTTGAAACCAGGATCATCAGTTTATGGTATCCAGTCAAAAGGAATAAACTAAGTTTGAGTTGAAGCGCCAGAATGAAAATTAAAGTAAAGGATGCTTGCATTGTTAAAGACTTTAAAGCGGACAGATCACTATTTGCTAGACTGCTTATTGTAAGCAGATCTCAACGGATAATAGATCTACATGAAACAATTTGTTCATATGAATTTTCTGCTGTATTGTGATCACTTTTCTATGATGGCACTATGTATCTTTATTCTCAAAAGAATAAACCGATGAATATTATGAAGTCATTTCCACTCACACAGAATCGAAGCAGCTCTACTCAAAACCAAAAAAATTTACAAGCAGATTTCATCAGTACTCCTGGCGAGAGAACGTTTTCTGTAGTAGTTATTGAAAGAACTGCAGAGCACTGGACAATTATCAAGCACTGGACAAAAGTAAAGGCATTACAACATGCAAAGACTTGGAACAATTCAAAAAGAAAATTGAATTGAAGTATCATTTAAGGCATCCGCACTGTCTGTATTTCATGTCTTGTCTAGATCTAATTGTGCAGGAACTTTGTTTCGAAAAGGCAAAAATTTTTATTGGAAAACTATGCTATTCTGTGAAACCACAGAATACACCCTGTTGGCGCTTTGCTCAGTTGAAATACGAGACACCATTCCTGATGAAGCATTGGCAGTACTGGAATCCTTCATCTGCCAAGTCTACTAACAGAGAACAAAAACAACCTAACTTCAAGATTTGCGTTTGTCTCTATTTTCCAAAAAACAAACTAGCTGAAAAAAGTTACCACCAACAGAAAGTGCGTTCATACCTGCAGTGAAGAGTGTTGATTATCAGTTGATGATCTGGAAACAAGACTGTGATCCGCAGCCGAACACATCATCCCCTATAGGACATGGATGGGCTATGGAGAACGGGCAAGTAGCCCCTGTTCTCTTAGAAACGCAGTGTGGTCCGCACTAGAATCTCAAATTGACCAGATGCTCCAGCGAGAAGAACAGACGTAATTCTTTATGTATACAGGGTTCCCACATATATGTTACGCCCCCCTTAACTTCTAAACGGTGACAGCTTAGGCCATAAAGTTGGTATCTAGATATAGTAAAAAGGTTGTGAGCTACTCGATGAGACAACTTACAACGCCATCTATCAGCAAATTTTGGAATTGGCGTTTTTATCTCCAAAACGGTACGAGATACGGGGAAAAAGTCAAATACAAAGTTTTTCAGCATCATCGATTTAGTAAGAAAAGACACCTTGCGCACATTAATACTTAAAACAGAATGTAGAAAATGAACATTTGTTTGGCAATTATTTCTAAAATTGTCATATCATAAAGAGTGGATGTTGCACAATGTGCAGCGCGAAATCCAGCCCAGAGTGCAAATGTGTATAGTGGCTAATGGAGAGCATTTTCAGTAACATAAATAAATAATCCTGAAGATAGGAAAGTGTCTCAGTTTCTTACTTCCACTCTTAATGATATGACAATTTAAGAAATCGTGACCAAACAAATGTTCATTTTCTAAATTCTGTTTTAAGTATTAATGTGTGCAAGGTGTCTTTTCTTACTAATTCCATAATGTTGAAAAACTTTGTAATGGACTTTTTTCCCGTTTCTCGTACCGGTTTTGAGATAAAAATGCTAATTCCGAAATTTGCCGATACATGGCGTTGTAAGTTGTCTCATACTGTAGCGCATAGCTTTTTTACTATACCTAAACACCAACTTTATGGCCTAATCTGTCACCGTTTAGAAGTTAAGGGGGGTGTAGCGGATATAGGTGGGAACCCTGTATGTTCTGAAAATAACCTATCGTATACCGATATGTGCGAGTGTAGAGGCAGGGAGGAACTGTATAACGATGTAAATATTGCACCAGAGGAGTCAGATGAAAAAAGATGACTTGGAAGAAAGCAATAAAAACCACAAATAGAGGCTAAATTAATGACGGTATTTTTTTCATTTGTTACTCAGTCTGTAGTTATCATTTTTGATATTCATTTTTATCCTTCATTCATTTGATTGAAATCAAATGAATGATTTTTTTTCAGGAAAAGAAACAGTTTTATTTATTTAAATGTGTAGAAGTAGTGAGAAACAGAACAATATTGATAAAAAATAAATCAAAACTGTTTAATTTAGAGAAAATATTAACTATTTTCTAGACATAAATTTATCTTTAATACGAGCTATTAAAAAACAAAATCGGCCAATATAATTCCGAAATAAAGCGGATTTTTTTAACCTCTACTCGACCATCTTGATGACGCTATTACAACTATAAGACACATACCAAAGAGTGATAATATCGTGCTAGTGCAGTGGAGTTTTGAGTAATGCAGGCTAAACAAGTAATCTTTAAAGATCTTTTCCCATTCGAGTGCTTCATCAGCTCCAAGAACACATAAATGGTTTGTTGTTTTCTTAACGACCCAATTTCCTCTTTCAAGCTCACTGCATATTGTGGGACATGCCTCTTTCAAAGGACTCATTTCCTCAAGATAATGTAATGTACTATCTTGCGGAACTTCTGCTATCTTGCTTGTGTGTACCGCTGGTAATGTGCCATCATACGAGAGTAATTTTTTAAATCTAACCAAAAAACTAGCTGACGATAGATTCCATTGACGAAATGCGTTCATTCCAATTACCATGTCTTACTGACCTCATAAATTTGCTACAAACATTCAACCATGGTAAAGTATTCTCGCATCATTTTAAATATTGGGTCCGACTGTTCATGAGTTCTGTCGAATTCCCATTTGTTCATATAGATTAAAAATTTGAATGGTTTCAAACAGATTCCGAATATCGGAGCCTTCAATATTTTGATTTTGTAACTATTGAACTTTTTTGAAGATGTCAGCACATGGGTACTCTTTTAAGAATATATACATGTAGCAATCGTACGGGGCAACAGTAGTGCGTTTAAGAGCTTTCTGGGCACGTCGAACGAATTTGTCCATGATGATGTGCTGCACAGTACTGCTGGAGCTGCACAGTACTCCACCAAACAGGCTGCAGATCACTTTACTGAGGGCTCTTCCTCCCTTTTCTAAGAATCACACCCAGGTCCCATCCCCCAATCTTCACAGGACGCGCTTTCTCCCGTTCGTGCTCCGTGGCAAATTTGTTACCTCTGATTCTACACCTGACATCTAGATATTTTATTTAACTTTAATATGAGCTGTTAAAAAGATAATCGACCAATGAATAACCGAAGTGGATTTTCTGAATCTCATGGCGGCCATCCTGATGATGTCATTACGGCTATATACCACAAACCATAGAGTGACACCATGGACATTATTCATTTACAGTTAGTTTCTGATAGAAAAAATATCCACTCATCTTCCCTTCCCTTCCCTAACACCTCCACGGAGCGCATTTTTCCGACATATGCTCCCATACTAATCCTAATATTTTTTCCAAATTAAAAGCCAGTCTTGTTGATTATTCTTTTCCTACGGACGACAGAAAGGTAAGAATGCTGTGGTAAGATGGTAGAAAAAATACTTTACATACTTGCATCTACACATGCACAAAAGGTGATTGTGTAAGATTAATAATTATAATCTATTAATGAATAACTATATGCAATTTGAAAAGATAGTATAGAATTACATGAGTAGGTAAATGCAATAGCCTAGAAATATCCAAGATTGAATGTTTTTTTTCTATTTTATACAATGCTTACCTTCCATTCTAGCAATATTTTATCAATATGTTCAACGCATCTGTTAAATTTCATGTTCTTATATATAATGTACTCACTTATAGATATTCAAGGATTATCAAATTATCAAATTATCATTCAAGGTAATCGAATCATCATATATTCGATTTGATATTAGTTCGAAAATATTCTATATTACATCTACTGTTGGCATGAAATTTCCCAAAAAGTTTTTTAATATGAATAAAATCTGGCTAATTTACGCTTCGTTTATCAATAGTCCTTGGTTTCGCTAAATTAAACGCCCCTAGCTGAGAGAATTGTATTTATACAAGGAGTATAAATTTTTTTAGTCGAGAAACCATCGAGTAATTTTGAAAAGAAATCACGATTTTTCAAAAATAAATCAAGAATTTCACAAATTGAAATAAGTATTGACAGTATTAAAAGTTACAGATGTCCAATATGTAATGCTTCTTCAAGTTCTTTAATAAACAAAGAGGAGATAGAGAAAATCGTAGATAAGAGTATTTAATTAGATTTTTCCCAATACTCCTTTCCTCATACCTACCATTTTTTATTATTTCCAGCTTTTAAAGTAAAAAACTGAGTGATAGAAGCCCTAAAATTGATTTTTAGATGAATATATTCAGAATGTTGAAAATTTCTCCTAGGAAACTTTTAATCTGATTTCAGTGTGCGTAAAATCAAATATTCAAACTATAGATTTATACATTTGCTCTTAGAAAGCTAATAAATAGAAAATTCTAAAAAATTATGAAGTTCAAGGTATGAAAAGCCTCAACAAAAGTTTGACGTTATTCCCTTTTGTTTTCATATGAAAGGAGATAGTTACAAGTTTTCAGTGTCCTATAACATCTGCATGACAGGAAATATGTACTTACTAAGTATATATTTATTATATAGGAATTCACTAGGTTAGACTTAATTTTTAATTGAATATTTTATCAAGTTCTCTCAATATTATATTTAGTCCCCTTTTTAATACAAAATATATGTTTGCAAAATTTGACAAACAATTGATGCAAAAATTTGCTACAGAATTTTACTTTCAATCAGAAAACCATATTTTGTCTCAGTATAATTATTAAATACCATATCACTTTCTCTGATTATTACATGCAAATAGAAACTTGACAATACACCATGTACACCATCTGGCCAAAAGTATCCGGCACCCCCCTAAAGAAGTGGATCTGGCAAGTGACGTAATTTGATGCGTAACCGAAAGCTATAAAAGTGTTGATAGTGGTTTGTCAGGTCATATTTATGCGTTTGTGAGACAATGAGTAAGTCAAAGGAGCTTAGTGACTTTGATCGTGGCATTATAATGGGATGCCACCTTTGTGCGAAATCAGTTCATTAAATTTCGGACATTCTACAGAAGCCAAAATCCACTATGAGTGAAGTAATGGCGAAGTGGAAACGTCTAGGCAGTGAAACTGTAGAAAAACAAAGTGGCAGGCCGAAAAAATTTAGTGACGCAGTCGTAGAACTCTGAAAAGGGTAGTGAAAAAAAATCGCATGTCCCCGTTGATTGAAATCACTCAGGAGTTCCAAAGATCGTCAAGCGTTAGTATCAGGACTGTTCGTCGAGAGTTAAAAACCTCGTATTCCATGGTCGTCCAGCCGCTCACAAGCCGAGCATAACTACCCAGAATGCGAAGTGTCGATTGCAATGGTGCAAAGCTCATCGTCATTGGACTGTGGACACGTGGAAAACTGTTCTTTGGAGTGATGAATCTCGCTTTACAATCTGGCAGTCCGATGGACGCATCTGGGTTTGGCGAATGCCCGGCGAGCGCTTCTTACGTGACTATATCGTGCCGACTGTTAAGTTTGGTGGTGTCAGCATCATGGTGTGGGGGGGTTTTCATGGTTTGGCCTGGGTTCCTTAGTTCCTGTGGTTGGAAGCATGAACTCTGAGATGTATGTGGACATTCTGGACAATGCTGCTCTCCCAACTCTATGGCAATATTTCGGGAAAGGCTCATTTCTCTTCCAGCAGGATAACTGCTCCATTCACCCATTGCGACTTGCGCAGGCATGGTTTGACGAAATGGGTGTTCAAAAACTGGACTGGCCTTCTCAGAGCCCCGATTTAAATCCCATTTAACACCTTTGGGACGAATTAGAACGCAGATTACGTAACCAGCCAAATCGACCATCCTCACTGCCAACACTCACTTCAGCTGTGATGGACTCCTGGAAGTCAATTCCTATGGACACCTATCAAAACCTTTTGGAAAGTCTCCCCAGACGTGTACAGGCTGTCATCAATGCAAAAAGAGGACCAACATCATAGTAATATATGCCTCAGGACTCTCCGAGTCCGTACCACTGGACGTCCGGATACTTTCGCCAGATAGTGTATGTAGAGTACGAAAACAAATGCAGTGTTAATGTAGGAGTCCAAATGGCATCATTGGGGTGCATGCTTAATCTGACAGATGTAGAGTTCGTAGTCTTTCGGAATAAGAGACACTTTCAAATGAGAAAATGATGAAAAGTATGATTCAAGGCTTAAATATTTACACTATTTCAAATGCGATACAACTGATTTTAAAATTTCGTACTTCACATGATTCTTTGTCTATATACCAATATGAAGTATCTAAAATATTCTTCAAAAGTTTAGATAAGGCATGAGTCTGTTGCTATCAAACATGCTTCTCCAGATCTAATAAGCATTCTGATGATCTAAAAGGAAGCATTCTATTCTAGCCTTTTTCCGTAAGTTTCTGTAAGTAATATATTATTTCATGTCTGTTGTCTTGTTTTTACCTAATTTTTGTATTTCATTTCAGGTTCTTTCAATGGAAAACACCACTCGTTTATCTCATTCCTTTTTCTGTTTTTCCACAAGCACAGCTCTTCTTTTTTCTCTCTTGGAGTATCTATTCTGTAACCTTTTTTTAATAATTTATCATTATTTTTTATTCTCATTTATTTTCTAATCTATTTCTTTCGTTCTATTCTATTTTTCTATTATTCATTGATTAGTAGTTTTTGTATTTCTTCTTTTTAAATCAATGGGGCATTTATTTTCTCCTTATATCATTTATATGAGATTTAACAACCTTATTTTCTTTACATTTCATTACCTTAACTCTCACTGATGCGGAAGAATAACAACCTTCTTCACCTTCGTGCTTCACCATCTTCTGTCTCCTTATGAATCCATTTCCTTTGATATTAACATGAGATAAAGTAACCTCCTTCATTTGATATCCTTCTTTTTATTAAGGGAACAAGGGACCTTCAACCTTGTTTTCTAAATTTTCAATATTTTACTCATTATACCACATGATAATTTTGAACGTAACTTATTACTGCATTGAATTGACTTAAAATTCTAAAATAAGTATTTTCTGAAAAAACAAGATTTGTTTTTCAAAAATACTAAAATATTTCAAAATGCTCCATGCGCATTCATTTTTTTTCTGATTTCTTCCGAAACTCCAGGATTATTTATTGAAGTGTTTGTCATAAAATTGTGTATAGTTCTTTGAAACCTCAAATTTTTTTCAATTTTATAGACCATGAAATAAAGTATAAACATACAAAAACGAAAAAATAAAAGGCATGCTAAAAAAGAAGTTATTTAAGACTTTGGATTTATACAAGGAAAAGAAATCAATGCACATTTATGTTTATAGACATATGGTAAACTTATATTAAGAATTTAAGGTTTTTAATGATAAGGAATCCACATGTAATATTTTGAATAATGTTACAATTTTTGGGAAAAAAAATTTGAAAAACAGAATTAATCTGGCAAAAAATCCTCATTTTGAATTCTAAGAACCTTCAATGTAGTAAAAGTGTAGAGTATAGCTCACTTCTACCCACACTTGGGTGTATATAATTTGAAGTGGCACTCTGAATGAATTTGATACAAACACAGTTTATACATGAAACAATGTTTATTGAATTCGTTGCACATATAGAATTTGCTTTTACAGCAATAAGCATACGTACTACTTGTACGGAATATATATTAGCATTCAATAAAAATACACTTTGCAATACTCACAACCTAGAGAGTCAAACCAGCAGCACTGCCACGTAAACTTTGGGCCCCCTAAGCACAAGCGCCGGTTAACACCTGGAGCTGCTTACCTCGTAGCTCCCTCTCGCTTATCTATCAACCTTTTCTTCAACCTCCTCACTTAATCAAGCTGCTATGTATTTATACCAAGCGCGTATGCCGAAATTAGCATATCTCAAGCAGCTTCTTTAATTCATTCACTCAAAAGTTCGATTCTTGTGAATCGAATCTTATGTATACCTTACAAAAGATAATATGAATTATTCTCATTCTGTATATAGACTAAAAAATTGAGACCAAAAAATATGTGAGGTTGAAGGTCACTTGTCCCCTTAAATATTCACTCAACACATTAAGTACAGAAAATCTTCTGGATTTCCCCCTTTATTCACATTCTTTACTAGATTACCGTAACCAATCTTGTTGCTGAATAGGAGATTCTATGTGCATAGATGCTTCGACAAGAGTATTCACAACCCTAAAAAGTGTAAAATTAAAGGTCTTAATGAATATACTGTGTCATACGAAGGATAAACTTACAGTCATTGATGTTCATAAATTCTCTAAAGGATATAAAATGGGAAGAATCATAATCTTTAAAGCAGTATCAATTCTCGTAGAGGTTGGGAGGCGAAAAATTAAGGAACACATTTAAGGCCTTACCAACTCTGAAGTAATGCAGTGAGATAAGCACTATTGATACCATAAAGATAATACATCTACCAACAAAGCAAAGTTAAAACTCTTCTTTTCTTTAGGTGTTTTAAAGACAACAGAGAGGAATGTGTAATGGTTTGCAAAACTTTCTATTGCAAGTGGGTAAATGGTAGCACACATGTCACAATACAGACTTTTAATCTTTTCGCAACTTATATCTTTTCACCTCTTAATAAGTTTATATCGTTTTACCCATGAGGCTATACTTATATTTATTTCGGATAAATTATGAACTAAGAAGCTCTGCGCAATGAAAATAGGTAGCATCATTTACATCAAACCTTAATGTAACAGCTTTGCTTTGTTGATAGATGTATTATAATTATGGTATCAATGGTGCTTATCTCACTGCATTACTTCAGAGTTGGTAAAGCCTTAATTGTTAATTATGTCCACATAGACTTTTTGGAGATAACACTTTTGTACATCTCAAGAAATGTGTCAGGCCCATGTCTCACAAAAGATCCCTATACATCATAATTGTCACCATCAGAATATTTTGATCAAATGAGAAATAAAAAGCCTAATTTTTATATAAATGTTTTGTCTACCCACTCATCACCATTTTTTTGTATAAATAAGTGTCGAAGGTAAAAAGTTTGAGTCCACCCCCCCCCCTCCCCTCCCTCCTTCACAGGAGGCATATGCATATACAAAAATTTTTTAGATAGTCTGAAAAAATCATCTTGCACCTTACAAAAACAAATATTTTGCTCATATGTTGAGACAGTGGTCAATTTTTATTTAATGGGGGGGGGATTCTACTTTTTTTATGTTGAGCATATTTTTATTCACAGAGATTTCCTGAATTTATTGTTAGAAATTATAGATCCATTGTAAGTGGAAAAAATGTAAGAGAATGACAATGAAATGAAGGAAAAAAAATTTGACCCCTCAGAAATTTCAATAGAAATTATTGTCTCTCCAAATATGTTATAAATGATAAAATGTTTTTCAAAAGATCATGTGCAGCCAGTAATATTGAGTTTTATATCAGCTGGAAATGATATAAAACTCAATAATCCTCATACATGGTATATTTTTTCAACGTTCAAAAAGCTATTATAAGATTGCATTTATTAAAAGTTTACATACAACATTCTAGACAATAGAGGCTTTTTATGTTTTCTACCATTACATCATTCCACTAACTTGATATAAAGATTAAACCGACAAAGGAAGCATAGAGTGACAATACAAATTAAACTCGCGAGTGTAAAACTAAATGTATTTCTATTGTTTTGACTTTATTTGGAAAAAATTCTGACATTAGAACATACATGAAATAATTCCTACTTTAACTATGAGGCGCTAATTTACTTGGTAATATGAAATTCTCCGAATTTTCCTCCTATACAAAAGAGACTGATTTAAAAGCACTTTTAAATGAAAGCAAATGCTAATCTGTCAAACAAACTTAATGTCACTTATGAGCTAATTTCTCTTCATTTTTTAATTTAATTTATGATTTTGTTTTAGATTGATCATTCTCTACAACGTATATATACCGAGTGTGACAAAGAATAGATATATAATTAAGAAGGGAAATATCCAGCTACTCCAATAACATTTTAAGAAACTTATAAGCCTATTGTTAATGTTGTGGGATATTGTAATGAGAATGAGTTATTTAAATGCAGTGCAACAAAACACATAAACAATCTTAAAATAAATTAAACTGGGCTTGTGGCGGCCCAGTGGTACAGCGCGCTGGTTTTCGGTGCTGAGGGTGCTCAGATCGAGTCCCGGCGTTGCGCCACGAAAAATGCCTCCGTTCGTGTCGTCCCTTCATAGGGGGTAATGCTGTCCGCCTATATGGTGCCCCCACAATAAAATGGACTGTAAAACTGCGGCGTAGTAAGGGCCAATGTTTGAATACAAGTGCCTCCGCATTGGATAAAAAAAAAAAAAAAAAAAAAAAAAAAAAAAAAAAAAAAAAAAAAAAAAAAAAAAAAATTAAACTTTGCACTTACCATCATATCGCAGTAATACGATAAATCACTTTAAACTGACATAATATAAATATTTCACTGTCTTCGAAAACCTTCTTCTTATAAACTATCTTCGAAACCTTGAAATTGAAAGAAACTATTATAGAGCATAATCATAAACTATATTTCATGTTTCGTCTTGGTTAAAAGATAAATAAAATAATTAACATAATTGATCATAAAAAAAGTTTGATTACAAGCAAATTAACCATAACATCAAACTCTAACTATTGACTCTGATAAATCGAATATTTCCAGGGAACTCTAAACTAACATAATACTTACTATTTGGATATTATGGATTGAAAATTCTCCTTCTTAGCCACATTATCGACATAAACCAGTTACACGCTGAAAAGATCTAAATTTATAAAATGTTATGAAATAAAACTGGCCCCTCACAAATTTCAACAGAAAATATCGTCTCACATAATAAGGTATAAATGATAAAATTTTGTTCCATAGATCGTGGGCAGCCAGTGTTATTATAAAAATTAATGTTTTTTTTATCACACACTTTTCATGAACTTTCCATGTGAAATATTTTCAAAATCAGTATTACTGTTGTTTTAAAATAATAATTTAGCTGATAAAAATGAAACAAGTAACAGTTCAATATCTTGCTCGATTCAAAAAGTATCAGATTCGAGTGATATAAATCTCAATAACATTCATAAATAGTATATTTATCAATATTCAAAAAATTTAAAAAAATTATTATATATTTTCTTACAAGGATCAAAAAACAACTAAACCTCTCATTAGAATTTATTGTATTTTAAATAATATTTTACAACATATGAATTTGACATTCAAAAAGTGTATGGATCACAAAAATTTCAAAAAGAACAAAATATTGTTAGTGCCTAATTTGTTCAAGTGAGGTGTTAATTAAAGTAAGGAATAAAGTCAGACTTAGTATTAGCTTATTGATGTAACCTGTGAGGGTATAATAATTTTATAACAGAAAAAAACTCAATTTTTTAAGATTAAAGTATGTCCGATTTACTGACGTTCTAAAAGTAAAATTCTCTAAGTAAGCAATATTAAATTTGTGAGATAAAAGTTCCATGCAAATTATTCTTGCATTTTAAAACCCATTAAGTATTTGAATGGCATTATGAATTTCTTTTAAATTCCATTTATGGAGAAAATTTAAAGAACAACAAATTTTATAAATGGACGATAAAATATTCTAAAAAATGCGTATAAGGATGCAGAGCCCTCTTGAAAAAAAATTCTTTATTCCAGCATTTGAAACTTTCTATTAAAAAAAGTAAAGTTAAATTTCAGTAGAATAAAACTCGAAATAAATCTTTACTCTCAAACAAAATAGGAAACGTAGAATAAAGCATATGCGAAATTTAAGGTAACAGAAAATAAAAAATAAAAATTTCAATATCCACAAAAGTTTTAAATATTTTTACCTATATAATTCTAACAAACTACGAAAAAACCGGTTAACTTCAAAAAAAGGCACTAGCTTATAAAAGTATGCATAATAATTTTCCAAATGTACTCTCTTTTAAAAAAATTTTAACTGAATTTCATATTTTTTTGAATGCGTTAACTACTTATCAATATGAGATGGCTCATAATTTTTATTGTTAAAAAAAGCAAGGAATCTAAGCATGACCTAAGGATATATATATATATATATATATATATATATATATATATATATATATATATATATATATATATATATATATATGTATATACATACATATATATATAGAAATAAATATAAAAATATTTAACACGATTCTCACGAATATAAATCTCCAAATATTTTATATGCCGTTTGTGATGAAAAAAAATAAGGTTATTTTTAAATAATGAATACAAAAATACAGAAAGGAATCCTACTGATAAATATCTCTTTAAGCACTTTAACAGATTTACAATGCTTCTACTCAACAGAATAAATGAAGAGGTTTCATTAGTATTAAAAAATGCATAGAATTTGGGTGGAGTCAATGAAAAAATAATTTTCATTCAAATTAATTTAAGTAGATTATCAATAGAAACTAAAAAAAATTCAAAATTTAGTGGAAAAAAAGTAGTGGAATTGATTCATTCATATTCTTTTGTTAATATTAGGCTTTTGCTTTTTTCCCTAACTTTTACAAATAATCAACTAACACTTAGTACTTTTTTCTTGACTGACGAAAAATAAACTACTCAGTTTTACACAATTAATTATGGTCCACAGCAGATATGTAGAAGAGAAAATGTCATATTTGCTTAACGTAGCATGTACATAATTCCCAATCCACTGCCCCGCATGATAATTTTTAAAAATACTGCACACATCTATAATACTTACTAGATTTAAAATTAGATCCGAATTATGATATCATTAATTTAAACTTCATTTTATTTCTGGTTAGTAAAACCTAATATTAACACAGGGGAATAACACATTGCACAAAATGGCGTTGCAGAGAGCTTAACTTCTAACAAAAGAAACGAGGAAGATTTTTAATTAAATTTAGCGAATTTCCTATTTATTGAGTTGAATGTGCAATCACTTACCTTATTTCAAATCAATTGGTACTCAAGAGCAGAAGCTTTCAGTAATATGTGGCTCAGAAATTCTTTAAAAAGAGAAACTAGCACGAACGGTCTGCGACTACGAAATTCTTTCAATCATGGATGACGATCTTCTCGGCAAGTTGCTTATGCGTTACGTAAGACGTCTTCTCCTCCGTTCTGATTGGCCCACGTAATCAAATACGTGATTCGGCTTCTTCTCCGGAATTATTCTAAAATATGTCTCTTCAGCTCATGGAGACACAGAAAATAAACAGATCTTAGGGACAATATTTCTTTTGACGCTGCTAAATAACTGTTTGAAAGGCCTGGAATCATACAAACTTCTAGATGATAATGTCGTTCTAAGGATTAACTTTTTAATATAGTTGAAACTGAAACAAATTTATTAAATAGATTTCAAAATATAACTTCAGTAGCAAAGATCTTACTCAATAAAGAAATTCAAAAATCAATAAAGAAAAGATTCAATAATGAAGAAGAAAGCAGTTTAAGGTAAGATTTCAAGAAGATAGAGAAAATTTCTTCTTTCACCTCTCTATGACCTAGAGGTTAAACATAGTGCAAGAGACCGGATAGAAAGATTGAAATAATCTGGTTGATTCATAGATAGGATAATGCGATCAACGCCGTAATTCATGTTTATACTGTTGAACCAAAAATATGTTAAACATACTTTTATTATTACTTGTACAAACAACACCGAATGTGTTTAAGTGAGAATTTAAGTTGATTTTTTTTCTGTGTGATGTGTGATGTGTGAAATGTTGAGATGAACTGAAAAAAGCTAACTCCTTGTCAGTTAAAATGATGTTTTAAATGACATGTTTAGAAATGGGTGTTAAAGGAACTAAAAAGTATTGTTTGCCACTAATTTACCGAATAGTAATATTAGCTAATTGGATACTAATTTCAACTGTGCAAAGGATCAACAAGTTGACTTTAGAATTCCTGGCAGTAAACAAGACTTTATGTTCATATTACAAGAGTAAGTATGAAATATGTAGAGTGGGAAGATTATTTTGTAGAATGATAAATTTCAGGGCTTCGACTACACATCAGTTGCTTATAGAGCTCAAAACCTGGATTGTCTTTAGGGTGAGGGAAAATGACCCCATTCTTGTTCCTCTAATGATCATATTTTAGAGCTACATTTTACATTTGCTTAAACTGATTTTAATTCCCATTTCTTTTCCTCTTTCATTTAATAAAAATGCTGATTTTTAATCATGCCACGGTTACGAATTTTGGTCTTTATCGAAAGAACTCTCTTTCGTCTTATCTGACCCTGCCATTCAGTCGTGTGGGTGTTCTAACTCTATAACGAAAAACGTTTGACACACAGTATGTAGGATTAACTTCCAAAACTATTAAATCGTAATAAAATGGAACAGAAAACTTTTTTCTTTTACCTCTATATTTCGGAGAAAATTCGTTTTAAACTAATCTGTTTTCTAACATTAAGAATAATTGATAAAATGTACAAATTTAGATGTTTAAACCAATGTCTTTTTGCACCTCCAGTCCTTTAAAGGTGATATCAGATATGCAAATTCGTCACACATAAATATACACCACGTTCTTTACCCACGATGTGTCCTTCTGTATCATTGGAGTCACCGTGAGAAGTGTTGATGACATTGATGACGTGAAACTTAAGGAACCCTTAATACCCTTCCTTAATACCTAGGCAAAACCCTAGGTTTTCAAAGGTTAGAACAGTCGAAAGGCTGGAAGCAAGCCAATCATTCGATAAGTTCTCCAGACTCTGTGCCCCACAGAGTTCAACCTTAAAGATGGTTCTGAGAATCCAGAAGAGAGCAGGCTTTAATGAATACAAGGTTTTCCAAGAAAATTATTCGCCGTGTTGAAGCCACCAATCGTCAGTAGGTCTTTGAAACGCCTTAATATCCAACGATATCTGTCAAGCAAACCTACACAAAGTTTAGAACATCATTTAAAGAGCATGTATTTCAAGACACATTTACAACAATCTCACGGCAAGTGGTCTGTCTCTATATCATGTGAACAATTTATAGCATGCCCCACCCTTTATTGAAGTCAGCACATCGATGCTAGATATTAACTCAGTGTCGAAAATATTCACCGGTGGTCCCAGATACAATTCATTGCTTCGTCCTTGTTGAATAAACCTCGATAGAGGGCAGGAAACTTTCAATAACTTCAGAGAAATTTATTTATCGGAGATGTAAACATCGTATTCGGGCATCATATTTAATTCATTCATAATGTCTACATCGCTTAATGTTCGGGGACTAGGACGTCTGCGACAACTAAGAAGTTGGAAATTTGGGCTATTTTTTAAAGCCCATATCTTATTCAAATATGCATGTATCATTATGATTATTTTTTTCTCGTTTAGTAAGACCTTTATAAATATTTTAAGATAAAAAATAACGTTTTTGATTTAAAGGTAAATTTAAATTACCATTGTAAACACATTTTTCCCCGTGAAATTTTTGAGGTATTCACTTTGATACAGTTTTTTAAAAATCTAGTGAAAATCTTACCTTTAAATCTTCTGTGATGATTAAGAACAGTTGATTTTATAAAGTGAACCTATTTTAATCTCTGTTACACTTTCTTAAAAAATTTTTAAAAATTATAAATTTCACTTATCAGAAATCTGCATATTTTTGTTATACATTTGACCCATTTACAAAAATATTTTAAAGTTTAAAAATAAAAATTAGATTCTATAGATACAGGAACACTTACTCTATTGGATTTTAAAATTACAGAGATGTACTTGCAACAGGTTTTGCAGAAAGTGTACCATTACATGAAAACAAAAAACACATTTTAAGAAAAAATGCAAGAAAACACTTTCAACTCTTCAATTTTAAATATTTTTACAGATCTAGAACATTCCTACCCCATAGTCATTTTGTCCCAATATTTCTGCATTTTCTTCGTGTTTTTTTTTAATCTTTTTTTTTTCATTCTGGGTTCTTTAGAGAGTTTTTTTTACTCTAATCTCAGCTTCGCATATTCTTACTCTTTCGATTTTGAGTAGAGAGTCTTCCATGTTGAAACCGTGAAAAATAGCAATAGCCTCGAAAACCTTTCTTTGGCTAAGCATTCCATCATTAAAACAAATGACAGCATCCATCACACCTATTTTTAATGTTTTTAAGCTGGCAAATTTAGTTTTAGGCACTCGTTCCCAGATACAGTTGTTTCTTTTACTCTCACAGGAATTTTGTGTACAGCCATGCACACACTTTTCCAAAAGCTTTTTATCATTAAAGCTTCTGGATATTGGTTTTATTATCAAAACATATCTACAGTTTCATTTACTGCATTTAACATGGATTCCATGCATACAGTATTCAAACTATCATAAATAAATTGATTATATCTTTCGAATTTTGAAGGAGGAGGAGATAAGTTCATAAAACAACAAAACACTTTAGCAGCTCATTTTCTTTCACCAATGCAACGCATCCCATATGCTAATCTAATATTCATATTATATTCTTTGAAAAACTGGATGGCATAGCACTTGTGGAATTCTTGCATTTAGTACACAAAAACTCTAAACTTACAGCTAATCCCTTTCGTTGCTTTGTATTTTCAAAAACATTAAAACAGTCTGTTTTCCCTCAGTTTCTGCACTTAGCAATTGTGTTCAGTAAGCATCGAAGTACATCTAATTCAACAAAAATACTTGAATTACTATTTCTTGAACCAGCAACAAATGAGATATTTTCCTAAGGATGATTTATTTTCTCTCTAGATGCACTCAAATTCAGCTTGTCATGAATACTGTCAGTGCTAACTTTCATAAACTGATTACCGTGAAATTTTCTTTTACTAAACTTCTTATGGCGAACCATTGCGTATTATAAAAATCGCAAGAAAATAAAAATAAATTTTAGCAAAATATAACTTAAAGAGAATAAGATAAATGAGCCGAATAAGAAACAAAATAACATGATGACAAAATTGCGACACACGTGAAAAAGTATAAACAACTTTCGGCTTGCTCTAACTGATAAGAACAGAGGGAAATTTCCCACAGCTTGGTATAACGGGAGAAAATAAACTCACATAAACCAGGGAGTTAAAATAAACATGGAGTTAGGAGAAATAAAAATTAAAAATGCAAAACATTGTACGCGCTGAAGAACTGTCGGTCCGTTTGTCCCTTTAAATGGGATTTAAATGTTTGTTTACATTTTTCAGTTGCTTTCAGTTAATTGTGAGAGTGTCAAAAAGTACATAAATTAGATAGAGAAAACTCGATAGCTGATAGAAAAAATATAGCTGATAGAGATATCTGATAGAGAAAAACCGATTTCATATTTAAATTCAGCGCGCCAAATATAGCTAAAATCAGTTCTAAAATCCTAGGCACCAAGAAAAAAAATTTTTGTAGACCTGTTGTTACGACTCAAAACTCCGTCTGTAACTGTTTATCCCTATAAACGGGGAATTTTGGTTTTACTCTCCTTACGGGAAGGAAATACTGTATATGTATCTCACGTGTCAAAACGAAAGTAACTTGTTGTCGCGTTGGAGAGCCGATTTGCGCGGCTCTTAGAACCATGTGATGGCTCGACGTAGTCGAGTGGGAAAATCTGGGCAGCATAAATGAAAGGCTGTAATTAATTATTGTAAGAATACTGTAATTGTGCTGTGATTGTGAATTGTTAATAAATGAACAGTGTTTCGTAAAGGATACGGGGTCGGATACGTTTAATTTATGGTACACCTGTGTTATATATATATATATGTGTGTGTGTGTGTAATCTGTAGATTCTGCTCTATTTTTTAAAACAAATTCAGAAATTAATTTTTTGAATGTATTTCATGTCCCAGTCCCCTTAATGTTCAAGGGTAGATTTGAAATTCAATCTGCTTGATTTACTTTTTCTTTTAAAATTTCTTCGTTCCTATTTTTCTCTTTACTAATAATATATTCTCTCGCTATAAGAGAATTTTACTTCTTTCTCAAACACAAGAATTTTCCTTTTCCTTGACGTGATATTTGCTTCCGAAAGGTTCAAATTCAGAACGGTTACTTCAACCATGTTTTATACCCCTTTGATTTATCGTGTTTTATATAATTTCGACTGTATACCGATTAAACTCTTAGAGCCATTGGTTTACAATTTCACAGCGTCACAAGTTTCTGCCATTGCGTAAGCAGCTGCAACACCTGCCCAAGTAGCTGAAGCCGGGGATAAAATCCTCATTGAGCTGTACGGTGGGGAAAGGTCCAGTAAAATCCTCAACGACCTGCGCTACCAGCTCTTCACAAAGGCTACAGCCAAGATCAGTTTCAACCTGGCCAGACTGCTTCCCCCGCAAGATGCTGCAAAGCTACATTCATTTCGCACATACCACCAGGTGCAGCAGTGACTGGGTTAAAAAAAGAATCTGCTCGAATGGGGGTGGGTTGCTACAGACCGAGGCCTTTCCCCAAAGATGATCTCGAGGGAAGAGCCCCCTCAAACCTGCTGAACATGATTTCCTGCAGTTGCAAGAAGGGATGCAGAAATGCTTGCAGCTGTAGGAAAGCAGGTTTGGAGTCTTCAGTTGTCTGCGGAACTTGTAATGGCCAGTCCTGCGAAAACCTGCCTGATATTACGGTAGACGTCGATGTTAACACCCCCGATTTGGGCGAGCTCGACGACGACGAGATGGATAGGTTGTTCGACTATCCAGTCAGCCAACTCACCGGAGATGCTATTGAACAAGTCGAGGAACAATATCAGGTGTACTTACACTCGTATGTTTGTTGAAAGTTACCATTATTTCTATTAATTAATACTTACCCACATGTTATAGATACCATTATTTCTATCAATTAATACTTACCAAGATGTGTGTTGCATTTATATTAGGACTTTTTGAGAAGGTTTTACCTTGGGATATTAAACAAATGAATATTTTCATTCCATTTTATGAGGTTCAGTAAGATGAATATGCCACTGAAGGAGGCGGATTGGCGGATTTGCTTCGCCCTGGTCCTTCGAAGAGGAGGAAATACCTTTAATTCACATTTCATTTCCACTTTTATTCACTCCATTTACACTTTTTGTATACACTTGATGTAAATGTTTGTTAAATAAATTTTATATTTCAATTTCAGTGGTCTGGTTGTGAACAGCAACCTCCCCCCCCCTCCCACCAAACCTTCCCTCTCCTCCCCCACCCCCCTTCAAAATGTTATATTGAATAAATTTTAACTTCACTGACTCATATCAGACAGGTTATTGAAGATATAAAGACAATTGCATATGATGAGACAAGAAAATTAGCTTAAAATTTTAAAGTTTCAAAAATTTGCCAAACTTTGAAAAGCTGTATCTCAGAAACTATTAGGTCTGCCGAGTCCATTCTGGTCTCAAATTGTAACAAATTTAATCTAGTGTAAAAATGCATATTTATGGTCTTTGTCGAAAATGTGCTCCTTCATGGTCAAAATGGGGAAAAACCGAAAAAAGTGCGAAATTTTTGCAATTTTTGGGATATTCAAAAGTGATCCGGGGGCTAACAAGGTCGAAAACTTGGATTTTGCATCTCAGTCACATCCCATACAAGATAAAAAAGCATTTTGACGCATTTTGGTATTTTTCTGTTTAACTGTTTACTGCTACTGCATTTGGCGTGCTGCCAAAATTATAATTCGCGAGGGACTCGCAAATTTTTCTCTCTGGAGGACCGTTATTGAGGAACGTATATCCTACGTTAAAATTTACTTAGCATTTACGTATCAATACAATCGTATCAATACAAAAGCTTACGTATCAATTACGTATCAATACAAAAGCTTATATTAAACATTACGACTTATTTTCTATCAAAATTTGGCTATTTCTTTCATGAGGCCCAAATATTTAGGATACTTATATTATGTATGGCAGTACAATGTGCTTTGAAATAATATACTTGAGGCTAAAAGGTGATCTACTGGTCATATTCCTTAGGTATAAATTATAACGACTCAAGAGTATGCTATTTAATAGGAATCCAAAAGGTAAATAAATACTTGGTACATTTTTAAGAAAAATATTTTTAGTTTTATAACCGCAATTTTCATGAGATCAAAATCCCCTAGCGATGATCATTTCTGAATGATTTTGGCCGACAAAATCTGAGATCGAAAATGTTGATCTCACCATCAATACTGCAACACAAGATTTTGTTCTATTCTCGATTCCTCATATAGGTTAAATAAAACTTGAAATATAATTTTGACTGGCTAAAACGACTTTCGAAATGAAATCCATTATGTTTCCCTTTAAGTCATTTCAAAGTGAATAACATTCTACGAATGTTAATACTGTCATTTATCCTGGAAAGAAAGAAATATTATATTTTTTAAATGAAAAGTTGGCTTAAACTGTAGGATATTTTGAGAGA
The DNA here is from genome assembly GCA_907164885.2 of Dolomedes plantarius. Taxonomy (NCBI): domain Eukaryota; kingdom Metazoa; phylum Arthropoda; class Arachnida; order Araneae; family Dolomedidae; genus Dolomedes; species Dolomedes plantarius. The sequence continues at coordinate 151,007,524 of OU015494.1, read as the reverse complement.
ACAATTTTTAAACTGTATCCAAGGAGAAAAATAATTATAAAAAAATAATAATTATGGAATGATAAACCTTACTAACTAACATGATTTACTCTCCCTTTTTAATAAAAAAAATATTAAGCTGCATTTTGACACATAATCCCAGAATGTAGGGCAGGCATGTCAAACTCGTGACCCGCGGACCTCATACGGTCCTCAACTATTATTTGTAAGGTCCAAACCAGCCAGTATAACGGTACATAAATATCGTGTCACCTTATGCACCTTACGCGCTTTAAACACCGGTGCACCATTTCCCCCTACTAGCAGCAAGTATTTTAGCAGACGTCTACATTATGCCAGACCAGTAGTCTGGTCAGTAAATAGTAGTCTTGTACGAAATGATTTGTTCGTTGGGTGTAAAAAAAGTTATATTTCGCTTTCGGGGAACGCTTAGTAATTTGTGCAATAATTCAATGTCTGGTAAGTTAATGTTCAAGAACAAAAAAGTTTCAGGGAGAAAACATTGATATTATTGTTGTTTTGATTTTTTTCTCCTACACTTTTAGAAATAAACCTACCTTTCTACGAATATTGATTTTGGCGTTTCTCTTTTTTTTTTTTTTTTGCAGCCCACATAAACTTAAACCTTGTTCATTTGGCCCATGTCAGCCTTTGCTTTTGACACGCTTTATGTAGGGCATAAACATCGACCAATACAGTGGTGGAAATGGATTTATGAAAACACGGCTTTTTAACAAAAACTTCTTTATCCATTAAAAATGAATGAAATTTCATGCATTACACATGCTATATATAACAAATGATTTGCTAAAATAAAATTTCATACATAATAATAAACAAAAACATAAGATCAAAAATTAGAATTTTCGCAACAACCTCCCCCCCCGAGCGAATTGAATTGAGTTAAAGCCCTCTTCAGCGCATTAACTGCCGGATAGTCCTTAAAATATGAAATATTGAGATTTTTTAAAATTGAATAGCAATAGAATAGATGTTTGAGTAGTTTTTAAAAGCTATACAATAAGAATAAAATATAGCATCGAATTTTTGTTATCCTATCATTGTTAAAAACTATTTTAAGGCTAAAGACATAATCGGAATCTTCAGTTTCACAATTTGAAAAAGCGGGGGAAAATCAACTTTCTTAAAAGTTTTCTACAATTTTCCGATTTTAACTGAACTTCTGTTAACGTTTTAATTTATTTCATTTTAAGTTCAACTTAATCAGGACAAATCAACAGTGAAAATTATTCCAAATGTGACCACGAAATCAAAGAGTGTCCCTAAGGATATTTCTAAAAATAATAAGAAAGAGGATTTTACCCTCTCCAAACCCCCTAAAATTTCGGCCAGGAAAGCGCCTCTTAACACTAAAAAATTGATTTCTTGCGAAGAAAGCAATACATCAACATTGCAGGACATTTTCCATAATGCTGAAGTCTCCTCAAACACGTCTACATCAAATTCTAAGGGACCCGCTCCAATAAAATTAAAAAATCCATCATCATTGACAAAATTGAAAGAAACATTAAACCCTTCAAATATTGAAACCTCAGCCACGCCCTCCCCGGCTACCGCGACTAACTCTACGCATATTGACACACCCACCAGTGCACCAGTGTCAACTTCTACTTTCTGAGAAATCTTAGATACTTTTAGAACTATTGAAGAATTGATGTCTGAATTTAACATCACTTATATTTTTGAACTTTTTAAATCCGTTTCACACACTTTAAAAGAAAATAAAAACAATCCGGTTCAGACATTACTTAACATCCTTGATATTATTCCTAACTACTTAAACCCCGCCCCCGACAATGTCTAGTTCTTTCTTCTTCCCCTCTCTCAAAGTTTTGCTCTGGTATGTCAACAGACTTTCCAATAGAATTAACGAATTCCGTGAATTCATGGAAGACTCCGATATCGACCTCAAACTCATCCAAGAAACTAAATTTAGTTCACCCTGGCGCTTTAAGTCTCCAATTATAACCCTTTTTCGTAACGACTACCCCCTTGCCAAATTCTAATTCGAATTCGGTGGTGGTATTGATATTTATGTTCGCAAAGGTTTTAAACAATTCCCCATTAAATCTATTGATATCGGTTCGAGCGAAAAATATTTCTATCATGATTATGCCAGATAGAATTACCAAAATTTTAATGTCATCCGTCTACATCCCTCCTCGTAAAACTTTTCTGGTGTCCGATTTTACTAAAATTTTCAGCTTTAAGAATTTCTGCATTGTTGCCGGCGACTTAAACGCACATCATTCGGCCTGGAATTGTTGCTGCACTGATTTTTCTGGCAGAGCCCTTCAACAATTCATTTCTAACAACAGGGACATTAAGCTTCTTGTCCCTCCCTCTCCTACGCACTTTCACTAACATGGCTCCTCTACTATCGACCTGGCTCTTACTAAACATTCCTTACCCTTTCTCTATTAAAACTTTAGATGCTTTTGACTCAGACCTCCTTCCCGTTTTAATTACTTTTGAGTAGCAGGTTGATATCCATAATCCTAACCCCCTTACCTTCACTAATTGGAATAACTTCCAGTATATTTTAAATAGCTCCGACCTTATTTACCCCTCCATTCGTTGCCGTGAGGACATTGAGCGTACCACCAAAAACCTAACTTACAAAATTATCAACGCCAAAATTAACTCTACGCAAGCCCTTAAAAATCTGCAGTTTTACAATCTCCAGATTACTATTGTTACTTTAATTAAAGACCGAAACGCGGCCCTCAACCTCTTTCAATTCACTCGTTTCCCCAATCATAGGCAAACTATTCCTACCTTCGTGGCGGACACGGGCACGAAATCCGTAAATTTAAACAACAAAATTGGTCTGAATTGCTTCGAATTCTCGCTTCCTTATGATAATATTATCTGGCGGTTCATTAAAACCCTTAAATCAAAACATTATAATTTTCCACCCATTCAAGACCCTAATGCTGGTTGCTTTTGAAGACGCGGATAAAGCTAATAATACTATTGCAGACACATACCGCCAGCAGTTTTCTCTGAAATTTTACCTTCTGTATGAGGAAAATGATAGACATGTTCCCACAACTGTTCAAAATTTTCTTTCTACCTCCCCCCGTATTCACGAAACTTATCCGGCTTCCGTTGCTGAAATCACCCACATTATTTAAAGACTTCAAACTAAAATAGCACAGGGTAATGACAACATTAATAATTGCGTCCTTAAACATCTTCCTATTAATATTATTATGTACATTACCGTCATTATTAATTCGATTCTTGAATTTAATTATTTCCCCACTTGCTGGAAATCTTCGATAGTTAGTCCCATACCTAAGCCTGGTGCTGACCTCAATCTCCCTAAAAATTACCGCCCGATTAGTTTACTGTGTTCTGTCAGTAAGATTATTGAACACGTTATTCTAAATAGAATCTCCAACTTCCTTGATGATAATAATCTAATTATTCCTGAACAATTAGGGTTCAGATCCCAATATAATACCACCCTTCAACTTCTTCACGTTGTTGAATTTGCAAGCGACGGCTTGATTGCCCGGAGACCCACCGGTACACTCTTTCTAGCTATTAAATGTGCTTTAGATAAGGTCTGGCCTTATCCCCCGGGTCTTATCTACAAACTTATTGACAATAACATGTCCTACTCTCTTATTCACCTCCTCCATAACTACCTCCATAATCGAAAATTCGCTGTCCGCATAAATCGGGAGCTTTCCAGTAGTTATTACATTTCTTCGGGTGTCACACAAGATAGCATTGTCGGTCCTACCCTGTTTAAATGATATTTGACTTGTATTTAAATGATATTCCAAGAGAAGTTAATACACTTCTTCCCTCTATGCAGACGCTACAGCTATCCTCTCTACATCTCACAACATTAATTATCTTGCCAGTCAGATCCAACGGCATATTGACACTCTCAACAGTTCGTTCACAAGAGGTAAAATTCGAATCAACTCCTCGAAGTGCCACGCGATCTTCTTTTCCAATCGCTACTGTAATCCCCCCCACCCGGCTTTACATTTATAACTCATCATTGACTGGGAGAACACCGTGACCTATCTTGGTGTTACCCTTGATCGTAGGCTGACATGGAAATTTCATATCAATAAAATTGTTCAAAAATGTAATACTGATACCATGCAACTTCGTTACTTAATTTACGGCCGCCATCTCACTATGAGAAACAAAGTTCTATTCAAACAAATTATTCTCCCCGTCACCCTATATTCCATACCAGTCTGATTTTACGCTGCGAAAACCCACATTAATGAGCTGGAGTTAATCCAGACCAAAACTCTTCAGCGTGTTCGTCCCGCCTTCCGTTATATGTCAAATAAAACCATTCGTCAAGACTTCGCTATCCTAATTTTCACCGAAACTGCTCATAAATTATCCAAGGATTTTTATGAATATATTCCTAATATTCACAATGAAATTATAGCGGAGTTCCCTTGCAAATCGTAAACGCCCTCGGGCGTGTTTACTAAAGAGCTAACGATTTCTCTTCTATTCTGCTAACCAATTCTTAACTTAAAACTCCTCCCACTTGTATATTTACCAACCTCCATAAACTATGCTATGATCTCAGGGCGAGTATATTTCACAATTCCGCGGCAATTGCTGCTCAGGGGTAGAGCGCGTGAGTTGTAATTTTCTGACCCGGGATCGATTCCCGGCGAATGCATTTTTTCAAGTTTCTTTTTTAATTCTTAAATTCCTGTTTTAAATTTAAATTTATGTCTACTTAATACGCGCCATTTTCTGAGACTTTTAAATACTTGCTGAGTACATAGATTCTGATGCTATAAGTTACTACTGGAGTTAAAGACTTACAGACCCTGGCGCTCCGACTTATTCAATGTTTGGTAAGCTAATGTTAAAAAAAAAAGTTTCTGGGAGAAAACATTGATATTATTGTTGTTTTGATTTTTATCTGCTATACATTTCGAAATAAACCTACCTTTCTAAGAATATTGATTTTGAAGTTTTTCTTGTTTTTACGGCCCACATAAACTTAAACCTTGTTCATTTGGCCTATGTCAGCCTTTGTGTTTGACACGCTTGATGTAGGGCATAAACATCGACCAATACAGTGGTGGAAATGGATTTATGAAAACACGGTTTTTTAACAAAAACTTCTTTAATATTCATTAAAAATGAATGAAATTTCATACATTACACATGCTATGTATAACAAAAGATTTACAAAAATAAAATTTCATACATAATAATAAATAAAAACATATGGTCAAAAATTTGATTTTTCGTAACATTAGATTTTTCGAACACACACAAATGTGATAGTTCATAAATCAATTACCATCTTTGAATGTTACGAAAATCTAAATTTTTACCTTATGTTTTTGTTTATTGTTATGTATGAAATTTTATTTTTGTAAAACTTTTATTATACATATCATGTATAATCTATGAATTTTCATTCATTTTTAATGAATATTAAAGAAGTTTTTGTTAAAAAACCGTTTTTTCATAAATCAATTTCCACCAGTTTACCATTTAATTTGTTCCACTAAATTTCTTTCATGAGATGTGAAAGCGTGAATAGATCTTAAAGAAATTAAACCTCTTTTCTTGTGATGAAGATATCACTTCGCTACAGTTGTTTTTGTTTGGATTTAAAAAAATCCTTTCCTTTAAACAAATTAAAATTATGTAATTAATCATAAAAAATTATAAAAAATTACTACAGTATGGAAGTGTTAATAATTTTTTCTAAGCAGTCCAAATATTTATTCAAATATAATTCATTTCCGGGAATACTTTTTTTATATTAAAACAAAGATCACAGAGTTTCAATAACAGTCATTTTCAGGTAGTTGTATTACCTTTTACAAATAAATATGTATGAATAATCCCAGTTGGTCATGAATTCCCACTAAAAATAAATTATGAGATATCTACATCAGAGATTGTTGGCTTAGATGATGATGTTCAAGATAATGAAAGCATTTCTTTTGTGTGTGTGTGTGTGTGTGTGTGTGTGTATTGGTAAGTAAAAATATTTTTTTTTTACAGAAAGTGCTCGAATACTCTGTTTGTCATAAATAAGGGAAATCTACAAACTTTAATAACAGAGAGTATTAAAAATTATGTGAGGGAACATTCCTATTTAATTTGACAGAAAATTTTATAATTTCATGCATAAATGATTTACAAGGATTTTTAATTACAATATAATTTTCAAAATGTAATACATTTTGTAACGAAAATTAATTTTTTTTGTTGTAAATTTGGGAGGATATTAATTTTACCTCCCTTAAATCCATCCAGCTTGAAAGTTTTGTTCCTTTTAAGGTTAATACGCGCATATAGTCCATGGGCCAGTTAATGTCCTGGGAACTGTATAAGATTCCGTTACTGGTTCTGAGAGAACACCATTCGTCGTTCTGAAAGCACGCCACAATAACCCTTTCAATATAGCATAGGCTTCTTTCAAGAAGTACGAACCTTCTCTAAATTATTGTCACACTGTTGGTAGAATAGAGATGTCCAGAACGTCCACGTCTTGAGTCGCTTTCATGGATTTGTCGATAAAAACTTCTGCAACCAAATCAATCAAGAAAATCAGCTTTAATTCCAGTACACAGCTAAAACCAAACTTCATTTTTTCTCAACCCAGACATTTGCCATAGTCTATATTAAATTAATGTTTCGTCGTAAATTTCAGCATAAAACTCTTTCGTATCTTGTTTTCCAAGGGGATTTTCTACGTGCTCCTTAGCTGAATTACATCACTTCCTATTTCGTTATCATAAGATGTGCCCGAATGTTTACTTCAGTATCACTTGAGGAACTGAAGTACATCGTACAGATTTCATAGTAGTGCGGGGTGACACTTTCTTACTCCAATAAAAACGAGTCAAATCTGCTCAACGTTGAATTTTGCTTGCTCATCTTTTCAATTATATTATAGCCGAGTATCAGTATTTGTAGTCGATGCTGCATTCGTCCTAAATCGCACATCATATTGTATTGTCCGAATGTCGATGACTAAATTATAACACTTTATGCATGACTTTTCAAATTCATTGCAGATTTTACATTTTAATCATCTTTAATGTACCAATTCCTTTCCTACTGGTACTGCTCCTTCAATGAATCAGGGAAGATCTGTATGTGATGTCAGATTACCCTATGAAGAATTCATGAAGTACCACAAATTTGCATTCAGTTATTTCCTGTGGCATGGAGTCTCGTTGTAGCAACACTACTGTTTTTAATTGTCACGGTGAACTAGGACGTGTTTAACATTCCACAGTTCATAACCAAATAAGTATGCATCTCATGTTCACTAGGATTGATATAAGTGAAAGGAACAGGAAGTTTAAGCATTTCGTATTCTAGGTATTCATCCTCTTTGTTGTATAATTATATTTTCTCAAGATGAAAAGAGTATGAATGTGGGTGAATACGCTTATTTCTTCAGTCTGCATACTTTTTCCGCTCTTGTGCATAAAAATTGTTTACGCCAAAAATGAAATTCGCCAAAAATGACTATTTAATATACAGGGTCCTAGAGAATTGTTGGACACTTTACAAAATTAAATTTTAAAAAAATTGTAAGTACGAACCGGGTATTTGAATGATGCCTGACATTCAAAAGTGCTAGATTTTCGTTTCCTATAATTTTATACCAAAATATCTGATAGAGGGCGCTAGATGTCTTAGGACTTGGATTGATTGTGCTAGGTGTCAAGGGATTCATAAGAGAGCAGTAGACATGGCGACTGTACAGCAGAAAGCAATGTGCGTTTTATCGCAGAATTTAAATCTGTCATTAAAGTTAAAAGACAGTATCGTTTGGAATATGGATGTCAACCTCCATCAACGAATGCGATTAATAGATGGACGAAACAGTTGAGAGAAACCGGCAGTGTGTTGCATCATTTCGGAGGCGGTAGGCGGTCCGATCATTTGCATTGATTTTCTGAACTAATTGAATTTTGTAAGCATGAAGCTTCAATCTCTTGTGTAAGATATCATGAATAGTTGATTTTGGAAGTTGCAGTTCTCTGCTTGCTCTACAAGTGTTTTTTGTGGGGCTTCGGTGGAAACTTTCATAGACTGCATCGCTTACTCTAGGCCTAGCGCCACCGAGATGATGCAACACACTGCCGGTTTCTTTGAACTGTTTCGTCCATCTCTTAATCGCATTCATTAATGGAGGTTGACATCCATATTCCAAACGATAATGTCTTTTAACTTTAATGACAGATTTAAATTCTGCGAGCCATAAAATGCACATTTCTTTCTGCTGTACAGTCGCCATGTCTACTGCGCTCTTTTGAATCTCTTGCCACCTAGCGCGATCTATCAGATATTTTGGTATAAAATTGTAGGAAACGAAAATCTAGCTCGTTTTGTAAGTTAGGCATCATTCAAATACCCGGTTGTTACTTATACTTTTTTTTAATTTAATTTTGTAAAGTGTCCAACAATTCTCGGACACACTGTATTCTACAGCCAAAAATCATTTTAAGAGTAATATTATCTAAGAATATACTTTAAATTGTCTTTCCTCAGAATAAAAATCTGTAGAACAATTTGATAAAACTAAAGTAGATCAACTCTATAAAAGGTTTCATAAAGGTACTTTGCATGGAATTTCAGATATAGTCTCTTATTTATAACAAATCATGGAATATAATCCACTGATGTTAATGGACATTAAAAAACAGATATACAGGGTGGTCATATAAAACTTTGCCGATATATGGGCCTCTAGTGGCCGTTAATGGAGTTCCGTTCAATCGATCGAGATGAGATTTCAGATATAGTTATTCAGAGGTATGAACTCGGGATTTTGTGAACGGCAACGAAGTGGCGCTGACGGTTACGGTTATAGGTACAGAAACTCAAAATTTTTAAATGTCAACGCCCACTTTTTCCCGTCGCAAAATGCTCAGCGCATGCGAAAATCCTAACTAGCGTTGGAACGGTACGTGTATCACAAAAAGCAGACGTGTTATACACGCACAAAAAACAGCTCTGCGAACGGCCTACAAAAACGCGATCGGGGCGCACGGAGGAAATTTGCATATGCAGTGGCAAGACACTAATCACTGATGACAACACAGATCGGACAAAAGGAAACTTTTATTTAGATTACACATTTTCCACATGGATGCTATCATCGAGTATTTGATGGCCGCTTGCAAAGCTGTTTTTTGCGTGCATAACGTGTCCGTTTTTTTATAATACACGTACAGTTCCAACGTTCTTTAGGGTTTTCGCATGCGCTGAGCATTTTGCGACGGGAAAAAGTGGGTGTTGCCTTTCAAAAATTTCGAGTTTCTATACCTATAACCGTAACCGTGAGAGCCACTTTGTTGCCGTTCACAGAATCCCGAGCTCATACCTCTGAATAACTATATCTGAAATCTCATCTCGATCGGTTTAACGGTACAGCCGCTAGAGGTCCATATATCGGCAAAGTTTTTTTATGACCACCCTGTACTTAATACATGCTGTATGTCATAGGGATATGAGAATAGCGTCAAGGCCAAGGGCAGGAGAGTTCAAAATTACGGGACGACGTAAAATAATTGCGAAATATAAGAAATGAACAGGACAAGGAAGCAACAGACTGGCAATAAAAGAGAAGGGGAGAAAAGTCAACAATAAACCGAAACTACTACAGATAGAAGATTGGGCTTGTAGGAAGAAATAAAAGTGTAAGATAAAAGTTCGGCAGAATGAGTGGCAACGAAAGAAGAAAAGAGAAAGGGAAGGCATAAATTTATGATGGTTATAAAACGGACCACCATTTTCAGCGTTGATCTGAGCATGGGAAAAGTTAAGGAAGAAGGAAAATTTTATAAACCCGCCTGTCATAGTGTTTGATTGGGTCGTGACTTAGTATAGTGGTAGGCAATGACACCCTTACTCTGAATTCTAAATAATACAGTGATTTATTAACATAAACACATAGATGATTACACACTAAATTATATTACTGATAATTATATTAACATAAAGAAAAACACTCATTATATCAATTGATTATTCAATTATATTATTTATTCATTCAATTTGATTTCATTCTCTGTACGCAATTTTTTATTTCCTAATTTTAGCCTATATTATATGACTCGGGGATTTATGGACTCTTTGGCAATAGGCAGTTAAAGGTTACCTCCATTTTTGTAGATTGCATAGGGAACACTCGCCGGCATGTCATCTTGCATAGATTGGGGTATCTTTCTCGGATTCAATTCTCTCCGGTGACGCATTCCTCAAATTTCGCTGGACGGCGCAGGACGATGTCTGACGATTAGCAGGCTGTGAAGGCAGGACAGGTTTTTCTCCGATCAACTATCATCGCTGGCTTGCAGAGATCAGGGAATCTTTTTGGCTCGGGCACTCATCTATTTCCTCTCATTGTTGGCTTGTAGGATTATAGCGATGCGCTGAGTCTGGGCCCAATCTCGCATATACTCTTTGAAACTTCTCGCTTACGATGCTACTATATCATGGCAATGTGTTGAATCTGGGCGCTATCCAACGGAAACCCTCAAATTCTCTCTCTTAGGTTTTCTGCTTATCTGATAGCAGTGTGCTGAGTCTGAGTACCAAACCCAACCATTGATTAATTAATACTCTCACTCTCTCTATTTTTTTTATCTTCTTCTGAACGCTCCTCTCTTTCATTTCATTCGTCAGTCATGTTCTATCAATTCTCTTATTTCAATTTCCATTCGCTAATTTCAACCCCCTAAATCTTCTTTCTTGACCATTCCGAGTGAGGGGCGTTTCTCATTAAAATAATTCAGCCTTCGACTCTCCCCTGCACTTCTAGGAATCTTGTTTTCCCAGAACATCTCAAATGTGTGGAGTCGTTTCCTTTTTGCCAACAATCACCTTTTTATTTCATTGTCCCCTTTTAGTAGCCCCCTCGTTGTTCCGTCTTTTAACTGCTCTTTTCAATTCCTTATCCTTCTTCCGGTTTCTTGTATCGGCTGGCGCCATTTCATTCTTTCATTTTACATCCCGTCTGTTCGCCTTAATTGGTTTGTCTGCTCTTTTCGAACTTTTAATATGTCGTACCCCACGACACCGCCCTCGATGCTCATTGGTGAAAAGGGGATTGAGAAGAGGCAGCCATGGACAAATTGAGATGACATGTGAATAATATGGCCAATGAAATTGGCAGAGGCGTGGCCAGAATTAATAAGCCGTAAGAATATGAAAAAGAGAGAGGTGGCAAAAAAAGAGATTAGTTAGGAGTTAGAGACAGAAGTAGTATCAACCTAGCGAGTATGTACGAAGCACGCCTGATGATAGTTATGTAAGCCGTAGCCTATGCCAAAAGAGCCCGGGGAAGAGAGTGCCCCAGTTTCCTGTATCGAGTGCTTACGACGATTGAAGGAGCCCTGTACCCCACGATGAATGTGCCCCAGTTCCAGTGCGGTGAGAGTGCAACGAACTTCGTAATAGCGAAGTGCCAGATGCCCTAAATGTGATCCAGTAATCATCTGTAAAGGTACCGTCCTTTTGTTTCCTCTTCATATTTTACCGTCATTGCTTCTCATAGCGTAGCCATGAATAACTTAATAATATAGACCGTGATTATGAAGTAACCTGATAATGGAAGTTAGCGGATAATAAATGATAATTCGTAAAAACGATTTAGTTAATATAATGTGATGAATTGAATGTGATCAAATATTAGTTATTGAGTAAGAATATATTTTGAACTACATATGCATTGCTGATAATGAGTAATTAAGGTTCATGAATCTAGTTGTAATAAGTAAGTAGTGATAACATTTGGTGAGCATAGAATGTTTAATGATATTTGTTATGTAATTTATGTTTTGTGTCGATTTAATAAATCAGTGAAGTAATCTGATAATGGAAGTTAGCGGATAATAAATGATAATTCGTAAAAACGATTTAGTTAATATAAAGAGGTGAACTGAATATGATCAAATATTGAGTAAGAATATATTTTGAACTACATATGCATTGATGATAACGAGTAATTCAGGTTCATGATTCAAGTTGTAATAAGTAGTGATAACATTTGGTGAGCATAGAATGTGTAATAAGAGTTATTGTATAATGTATGTTGTGTGTCAATTTAATAAATCAGTTTGTCCTTTTAAACCAGAGTAGTTCTTGGTTATTAGGATCAGAACGCAATTATAATTAAATACATGCACTGTACTAACCACGTCTTGATCCATCATTAACCATAAATCATTCAAACTATAATCAATTAATTCAAAATCCTTATTATTGATTTATATACTGAAGCCAAACTTTCACTGTCACACTGTACCTGTCAATTTAATCTACAGAAAAATGTGGTTTGCATAATTTTCTTCTAAAAGCTCTATAGTATGTTTTAAGCAGAGAAAATAATATTCTTCTATATGTGTCCTAGACCGAATGGAGGGGGTGACTGAGTAGCTTAAAGTAGAGTCTGGTGGGGTAACTGTAAACATTATATGAATAATCAAAGTATTTTAAACTTATAAAATGTATGATCTGGGTTTAAAAATAAACAACTAACAATAACAGTTATTTTAGCATTTCTTTTTGTATTACATATAAAAAATTGATAAAATATCACTATTAATCATCTCTAAAATACAATTTCTATTCCTCCACCTCTTTATGATAATCCCTGTTGTGTGAGTAAATGTAAACATGTGTTTTCTTTATATTTTAAATAAAATATGGCTACAAAAATGGAGGTAAATACGCTGGTTATCAAAAATTAAGGAAAAGTCACAAAAATAGCAATTACTAAAAAAGTTACTCGTAGAATTCAATGAAACTTATAAACATTATACAACACATAGGTAGGTATAAAATAGCATAAAAAGAAACTGCCAAGCAATTATGGTGTTATAGAAACTAGCATATGTATGAAATGAACAAATCGGATGTGTCAGTTTGGTATAGGAAAAGTTCCTTTAATATGACGTATGATCCCCCCGAGAAGCAATACAGCACATACAGCGATGTGTGATGCTGTCAATTATGCGGTCTATGAGTTCGGTAGAGCTTGCAGACGGAGTTCATGTTCTATTCCTTCGTGCGCATAATGACAAATATCAGTCATTGGCACTCATCGTAGCGCATGACCGTCCTTGGCTGAACCTCCTGGATGCCGAATCCGTGGTTAGAAATTGTTGCCAAAGTCTATGAACCACAGATGGGCTGACATTTTGCCATCTGGCCACTTCTGTCTGACTTTGCCCTGCCTCTAGTCTCCCATATAGCTCGCCATCGCAGTTCTTCAGTCAAATGATGCCTGGAGGTCATTGTTACAATTTGCCTGTGCCAGATGTCAAATCTCAGCCTTGCAGCTACAGTTGTCGCCTTGCTCTAAGACATGCACTTTTATGCTCCTCGCAAATGACGTATTCCGACTGCAGCGCTACTATTTTGCATAATGTAGTATTGTTCAGCACCTTTTACTTAACAACGTATCCAAATTTTAAACAGATTGGCTTAGTTTTTAACGTGTTATCCCTCTTTTTGTGATTTTCCTTAATTTTTGATAACTAGTGTATAAACCATTGTAAATTGTACTGTTTCATGTTGTGTTTCAAAACTTAACACCATGTTTACGATAATAATTTTAATGATAAAGTAGAATGGCACTATAAGAAATAATAATACCAATTATTTCCAGGAATCCATCCTAAAATGGTGTGTTGAGATTGTTTGAGTTAACATATTCTGCGAAAATATCAACAATATCAAATTTATAGCAATATTGATAAAAAAATATCTAATTTATTGCACGGAGAACTCATTCCAGATGTAGGTTTTAAGCAATTCACCAACCAAGTCCTCTTCCTCTACACAAGTCTATCACCATGTCTCGGGTAGGCTTTGTCCACTTACTTTACCAAGTCTATTTCATCTTGATGCGATAATGCTGTAGGACGGCCATCGCCTTATACGTATATCAATACATTTTTTCTACCTTTTATTCAATGCCAGAAAAAAATTCTAGGCACTCCATAAAGTTCCTGAGTTTGGGATTAGGAGCAGTTTTGATTTTCTACATTCATGCCTGCTCTTATTACATCCTCTTCAAGGTAAGATGGTCCAGGTAACCAAAAGATATCTTACTTAGTACTATATTTATTCTTTAGTATTGAATTATATTCTGGTACTATGACTTTAATTAGTAAATTATTTATTAAAAAACTGCATTTAAAACTACCCAAAAATCATATTTACACTTACCGCATTCAGGCAACTTTGTAAGGTAATTGTAAATTGACACTAACTTGATCCTATCTTGTGAACACCTTTACATAACAGTATAGGATAGCAGAACCGGGTTTCGGTTCTCAAGTTGTTCCAGAACCGGGTACCCGGGTATTACCGGGTTTGAATAAGACAGGCTCAGATGGGAAAATGTTATAAGAAACTTTTATAAAAAAAGAATTGAGTTTTTCACATTCTGTAAATGTTTTCACATTTACTGTAAGTAATAGCCAACTACTTTTCTGAAACATTCGTACCACGTTTGCTCATTCAAAACAAACTATCGATTTTTCATAACATCTTGAATCTTAGAATTGCTGTCACGTAAATTTCTTATAACATTTTGCCATCTGACCACAGAAATGTTACTGAAAAACTTTTTATTTACAATATAAAGAAATTTTGTTTATTGTGTAAGTGAAATTACATTTATCTTTAATCTATTTTAGTTTTTCATTTTTAGGAAGTAAAAACACAAAAATATAACAAATCCCTGCTTTTGTCACATAGGCGTGAACGTAATTTTGTATAAATTTGGCCTGAAGAAAAAAAATGTTCTTTTTTTATTCAGTACTTGTGGAGATAAAAATGTATTTGTAATTACTATAGCTCGCGCGACACTCGATTTCGTTGATGAGTTCAATTTTTCTATTGCAAGTAAATCTTTGAACCCCATTTCAAAGAATTTCACAGGTGAGGTCAGTCAGGAAACAGGAAAATTTCTTAAACCCACGAACCGGATTTTTAACTCGATTCGGATCAAGTTAGTAAACGCGTTAAAAGTCCAATGACATGTTTTCCATCGCAACCCACAGGAAATAGGTTCTAATACCCCGAAACTTCTGAATTCTGGTTCCATGTTTTTTCTCTGTGAATGAATCATGTTTTTACTTTCAATTTTCCACTATGTTAGAAATTCGTAGACGTCTAAATTGCATAATTTTAAATAATATACAATTTATTTTTACTGTTTATAACTGCGAAAAATATAACTCCTCTTGAAAGTTTTTATATGAAATAAATCAATAAGAAAATGACACTCGATGGTACATCTTTTAACAGGAGAGTATTACTTCTAAGGCGGTTAAGGAAGACATAGCAGTTAATACAGTAGATACGCTTAAGATACAGGATTCCACAGATCTAGATAGTGATAAATTATGATGCATAGTAAAACTGTTTATCTCCATTAAAATGTTTTTTAACCTAAGATCTACTACTTTCGATTACCCGGTTCTACAAACATTGGAACCGGGTTTTCGGTTTCAATAAATTTCCCTGGTTACCCGTTTCCTCAATCTTTACATAACAGTATAAATAGTTAATACAGAATTTTTTGTTCAGTATTAGCTATAGATGTTCTAAAAATAAGAATATCTTCCAGTCTTGCAAAGCAGTTTATTAAGTGTTTTTACAGAAGAACTTCCATCAGAAATATTAACATGTAAACTTCAACTCGAATTCCAACACTCTGCAGGTATGGAGAGGGAAATAAAAGAGATGGTGTAATGACAATGTAACCAATATTCCTTGCCTCAAAACAGAAATTTCCTTTCTGTTTACAATTACGCCACATGATCCTATAGTAAAGAATAGGAATAAACGGAAAATCAGAATAACTTTTCAGTCCGTAAGGTGTTGAGTGAATATTTAAGGTGAGAAGGGACCTTCAACCACAAATATTTTTATATTCTCAATTTTTCAGTCTATATACAGAATGAGAATAGTTCATATTCTTTTTAGCTACAGTGAAGGCCGTTCGAAATCAAAATGAGAATTTTTTGGCAGAATAACGCATGTTTAGAAAAAAACTTCCAAAAATTCTAACATTATTCAAAATGCTCCATGTGCCTTCTACACTGCTGGCCATCCAAAATGCATCACCAAGAAGGACAAGAGATATCAAAGCTAAATTTATTTCAGAGATTACAATTAATATCAATCATAATTGGTTGGAAATAAGCCTTCTTTGAAGAGAGGAAAACGAGAAAATCAGTAATAAGTGTTGCATCTACGTCTGTCAATAACCTCTGCGACACGCCGCGGCATTGACTGAAAGAGGATTTGGAAGTGGTGTTGGGGGATGGCAGCCCGTGCTGCCTCAAACCGTAGCCAAAGTTCATCTGTTGTACCCGCGGGTGCGACAGCCGGTCTAGGAATGTCCAATCATTGACCAGACATGTTCGATGGACGATAAATCTGGAGAATAGGCAGGCCAGGGTAGCAACACAGTCTGGTGGTCTGAGAGGAAATCTTCAACAACGCGTGCAACGTGTGGTCTCGCATTGTCTTGTTGAAATATATCCGCAGGCAAACCCTGAAGGTAAGGAAGGAGAAACGGCTGCAAAACCTCAGAGATATAGCGCCGACTGGTAAGTGTACCGGTAATGTGTACTAGAGGGGTCCGGAAGTGGAATCCAATACCATCCCACAACATAACACAGGGTGCAGGACCAGTATGACGATGCATAGTACAACAGTTAAGCAGCCTCTCTCCACGGTGTTTCCAAACTCTAATCCGACCATCGTGGTGTTGCAGGCAGAAGCGTTATTCGTCTGAAAACACAATGTCATGCCCCTCATAATTCCATCTCCGCCGTTCAGTGCACCATTGCAAACGCAAACGCCTGTGGTTTAAATTCAAAGGTAAGGGAAGCAATTGACGCCTAGCGGACAGTCCACCGTGCTGCAAACAACGTCGTATTGTCCGTGCGGACCCCGATTGTTGTGTTACAGACTGTATTCGTTGTGCTATAGTTGCAGATTTGGCACTGAGCTCCATCGGTGACATGCGCACTATATACCTGTTTTCCCATGAAGTGGTGCAATAGTGCGGTTGCAATCGCTAGTGTTGGTCAGTCGTTCCCTCCTGCATCCAGTGATTCCATATTCGCATGACTGTGGCTTGGTTACGTCCGACACGATGACCGATTTCTTGGAAGGATAATCCGCAATCTCTGTATGCAATTCTGCCTCGGTCGAACTCCGAAACGTGCTCGAATGATGCTCGTGTTTTTCTCCGAGGCATACTGAAGCTGCACACACAAAAAATCGCACGAAAGCACAATTCACGTTCTTCAAAATCGCTATATTTCCTCTCTTTATATACAGTTTGTCAGGAGCGCTGCCTTTGCCCATGATGTGCTCGTGCGTTGCAATCGTTATCATTTGAATATTTCCTCACGGTATACGTAGGATGCAAATTTCATGCTCTTTCGTTTCTTCCCTCTTGGTGTTGCACTTTGTATGGCCAGCAGTGTATATCATTTAAAAACCTTAAATTCTTAATATAAGTTTACCACATGTTTATAAACATAACTGTGCATTGATTTTTTTTCCTTGTATGAATCCAAAGTCTTAAATAACTTATTTTTTTAATTCTGTCTTATTTTTTCGTTTTTGCATGTTTATACTTTATTTCATGGTCTATAAATTTGAAAAACATTTGAGGTTTCAAAGAACTATACACAGTTTTATGACAAGTACTTCAATTAATAATCCTGAAGATTTAGAAGAAATCAGAAAAAAAATGAATGCGCATGGAGCATTTTGAAAAATTTTAGTGTTTTTGAAAGACAAATCTTGTTTTTCCACAAAATGCTTATTTTAGAATTCTAAGTCAATTTAATGCAGTAATAAGTTGCGTTCAAAATTCTCATGTGGTATAATGAGTAACATATTGAAAATTTAAGGCTACTATGTGCTAAGAAAAAAAAGCGCATTTCCCTTTTCCTCTTTTTGAAGACTCTTGTGGTCGGAGGAGTCCGGTTGACAGTTCGAGAATTCCACCCCCCTTAGGATTGACAGTTTGAGGGATTGTAATGGCTCTCTATATATAGGGGGTTAAGCGCTGCCCCAAAATTTTTATTTAAAATATATTTTTGACAACTATTTACAGGTACATAAATGCTGATAATCAATTGGTATTGTCAGATAGCCTGAACTTTTCTACAAAGCGCTACAAAATTCATTTTATAAACTTCGTCTACCAAAGGAATTTATGAGTGTTTAAAAAACACTATGCCAGATTTTTCCCCGAATAATTTAAATTTTAAAATATTAATTGCATTTAAAAAAACTAAAAATGTACACAAATGTAAAATTTCTTTCTCTATGACGGAGTAGAATTTTTTTTAAAGAATCTTTGAATCCAAGTCGGCAATCCGTGGACAAATTTTCTCCATAGGTTAATATTGAGGGAGCGAATCCAATGGTTAGTACATAGCAGCTTTAAGAAACGAGGTTGCAGGTCCCTTGTCCGCTTAGTAAAAAGTAGGATATGGATGAAAGAGGCTACATTATCTCCTGTTAATATCAAAGGAAATGGATTCATAAGGAGACAGAAGATGAAGCATGCAGGTGAAGAAGGTTGCAGTTCTTCCGCATCAGTGAGAATTATGGTAGTGGAATGTTAAGAAAATATGGTAGTTAAAACTCATATAAAGGAAATGAGAAGAAAATAAATGCCCAATTGATGGGAAAAGAAGAGAAACGAAAACTGCTAATCAATGAATTAAAAAAAATAGAATATAACGAAAGAAAAAGAAAAAGAATGATAAATTATTAAAAAAGGGTTAAAAATTAGATATCACAAGAGAGAAAAAAGAAGAGCTGTGCTTGTTGAAAGACAGAAAAAAGAATGAGAAAAAGGAGTGGCGTTTTCCATGGAAAGAACCTGAAATGGAATACAAAAAAATTAGGCAAAAACAAGACAGCATACATGAAATAATATATTACTTAATGAAACTTACGGATAAATGCATTTAGTTATAACAATGTGAGAAATATCTCAGTAAAAACTGTAAAGTGATTCATATATGCATAAGCTACGCTCTGAAGATTTGCGTTAAAAGAAATGATTGTCTGTTAGGCAATTTTATAGCATAATTGTGCTGTGTTAATTTTCTGTAGAGAGAAAAATAATGTAATCCCAGTGAACACACATTACTGGAGTGGTCTTAAGTGGTAATTTCTTGTCCTTTACTCTGTTTAAGATTAAGTTGGGCTAGGAATTCTATTACAAATAAAGAGGTTATCTCTCGGCTTACAAAGTTTACATACTTCACCTTTACTTTAAATAAGTGGCCAGATAGCTAGAATTTTTATTTTAGGGAAACACACGAAATATTTCAAAATAAAACTTATTTTATATATTTACTAAACAACTACTCCACAGAACCCTTGATAGCTTTTAAATCCAAGAAAATAAGTTCTTGTTCCCATTAAAAATAGATTATAGGTCTAAAAGTTAAGGATATCTAAGATTATCGACAAAAGCTTAACCAATACAAATACCCCGAAATCATTTAATTGCTTTTAAGTTCAACAAAATAGTTCTTTCTCCTTAAAAATAGATTATGTATCGAAAAATCTAGAAAAACTACAGACTATCGATAGAAACATTTCGATGATTAATTATATTTAGAATCGAAAGTATCAAAAGAAGTAACTTCTACGGACTCTGACTACTACGCCTAACGTTATCCCTCGCTTGAATAGAACTCTTCCGTTTAGATCATCAGAATGTTTATTAGATATGGAGAAGCATGTTTGATAGCAACAGCCTCCTGCCCCGTCAAAAATTTTGAACAATATTTTAGATACTTCATATAGACAAAAAATCGTGAGCAGTAAGAAATTTTAAAATACATTCTATCGCATTTGAAATTGTGTAAATAATTAAGTCTTGTAGCATACATTTCCTCATTTTATCATTTGAAATTGTCTCCTATTCCGAAAGACTACGAACTCTACATCTGTCAGAATAAGCATGCACCACAATGATGACATTTGAATTTCCTACATTAACACTCTGCATTGTTTGTTTGTTTTTCATAATTTACATACATGGTGTATTGTAAATTTTCTATGTGCATGTAATAATCAGAGGAAGTCATATGGTGTTTAAAAACTATACTGAGACCAAATATGGTTTTCTGATTGCAAGAAAATTTCTGTAGCAAATTTTTACATCAATTGATTGCCAAATTTTGTAAACATATATTTTGTAGTAAAAAGGGGGCTAAATATAATATTGAGAGAACTTCATAAAATATTCAATGAAAAATAAAGTATAACCTAGTGTATTCCTATATAGTAAATTTATATAACTAGTGAATACATATTTCCTGTCATGCAGATGTTATAGGACACTGCAAACTTGTAACTATCTCCTTTCATATGAAAACAAAAGGTAATAACGTCAAACTTTTGATGAGGCTCCTCATACCTTGAAATTCATAATTTTTTAATTATGGAGAATTTTCTATTTATAAGCTTTTCTATGAGCAAAGATATAAATCTATAGTTTAAATATTTGATTTTATGCTCTCTGAAATCAGACTAAAAGTTTCCTATGAAAAATTTTCAACACTCTGAAGATATTCCTCTAAAAATCAATCTTAGGGCTTATATCACTAAGTTTTTAACTTCAAAAGCTGAAAATAATAAAAAATAGTGGTTATGAGGAAAGGAAAAATGGGAAAAATCTAATTAAATACTCTTATCTACGATTTTCTCTATCTCCTCTCTGTTTATTAAAGAATTTGAAGAAGCATTACATATTGGACATCTGTAACTTTTAATACTGTCAATACTTATTTCAATTTGTAAAATTCTTGATTTATTTTTTTTAAATCAAGATTTTTTTCAAAATTACTCGATGGTTTCTCGACTAAAAAAATGTATACTCCTTGTATAAACACAATTCTCTCAGCTATTGGCGTTTAATTTAGCGACCCCAAGGGCCATTGATATATAAAGAGTAAATTAGCTAGATTTTATTCAAATTAAAAACACTTCTGGGGGAAATTTTCCTAACAGTAGATATATTATAGAAACATTTCAAAGTAACATCAAAGTGAATATAAGATATTTCCGATAAACGTTGACTGTAGGTGAATGAGTATATTACATATAAGTACATGAAATCAAACAGTTGCGTTGAAAATCTTGATCAAAAAATTTCTAGAATTAAAAAGGTAAGCGTTATATAAAATAGATTAAACAACCATTCAATCTGGGATATTTATAGGCCATTGCATTTACATACTCATGCAATTCTATACTATCGTTTCAAATTACATATAGTTATTCATTAATAGCTTATAATTATGCATCTTACACCGTCATCTTTTGTTCACGTAGGTGCAAGGATGAAAAGTATTTTTTCTACCATATTACTACAGAATTCTTACCTTTCTCTCGTCCAAAAGAAAAGAATAATCAACAAGACTGGCTTATCATTTGGAAAAATATTAAGATTACCATAACCAATCTTGCTGCTGCGTAGCAAGATTGGTTGCGTACCAATCTTGCTGCTGCTGCGATTCTATGTGCGTAGATGCTTCAACCAGAGTATTCACAATCCTAAAAAATGTAAAAAAAATGACTTAATGAATATACTGTGCAATACGAAAGATAAACTTTTAGTCATTGATGTTTATAAATTCTATAAAGGATATAAAATGTGAAGAATAATAATCTTTTAAGTAGGAGAAATTCTCGTAGAGTTAGGGGGTGGAAAAATTAAGGAACATTATATTGCTACTTTTTAAGGTGTTTTAAAGACAATAAAGAGGAATGTGTAATGGTTTGCAAAACTTTCTATTACAAGTGGGAAAATGGTAGCAGACATGTCACAATACAGACTTTTTATCTTTCCGCAACTTATATCTTTTCACCTCTAAGTAAGCTTATATCGTTTCACCCCTGAGGCTATACTTATATTTCTTTCCGGTAAATTGTGAACTAAGGAGCCCTGCGCAATGAAAATACGTAGCGTCATTTACATCAAACCTTAATGTATCAGCTTTGCTTTGTTGGTAGATGCATTATCAATATGGTTTCAATGGTGCTCATCTCAATGCATTACTTCTGAGTTGGTAAGGCCTTAATTGTTAATTATGTTCACGTACACATTTTGGGAGGTAACACTTTTGTACATCTCAAGAAATCTGTCAGGCTCATGTCCCACTAAAGAGACCCATACAATATAATTGCCCCCATCAGAATAGTTTGATCAAATGAGAAATAAAATGCCTAATTTTTATATAAATGTCTACCCACTCATTACCATTTTTTGTATAATTAAGAAGTGTCGAGGGTAAAAAGTCTGAGTCTACGCCCCCTCCTCTCTCCTCCAATGGAGGCATGTGCATATATATAATTTGTTTAGGCAGTCAAATTGACTTATCCTTTAATATATCTTTAAAAAATAAACCCATCGTACAAAACCAAATATTTTACTCAATAATTTTTATTTTTTTGGGGGGAAAGGTACCATTCTTTTTTTTAATGTTGAGCATACCTTTATTTACATAGGTTTCCTGGATTTATTGTTAGAAATTATAAATCCATTCTTAGTGAAAAAAGGTAAGAAAACCCCGACAATAGAGGCTTTTTATGTTTTCTCCCCTTATATCATTCCACTAATTTGATTAAAAGATTTAACTAACAAAGACAGTAAAAAGTGCAATACAAACTAAACTCGCGAGTGCAAAACGAAATGTATCCATTATTTTGACTTTATTTCGTACAAATTCTGACATTAGAACATAAATGAATTCATGTTTTAACAATTAGGCGCAAATTTCCCTGGTAATATGAAATTCTCTTAATTTGCCTAATAAACCAAAGATACTGATTTAAACGCACTTTTAAATGAAAGCAAATGCTAATCCTTCAAACAAATTTAAAGTCCCTCATGTACTAATTTCTATTCATTTTTTAATTTAATTTTATGATTTTATTTTAGTTTTATCAATTTCTATAATGTACATCATGTACCGATTGTGACAAAGAATAGACATATATTTATTTAAAAAGGCTAATACCCAGTTACTCCAATAACATTTTAAGAAACGTATAAGCATATTGTTAATGTTATGTGATATTGTAATGAGAATGAGTTATTTAAATGCAGTGCAACAAAAAACATAAAAAAATCTTAAATTAAACTTTTTACTTACCATTATATCGCAGGAATATGATAAATCACTTTAAACTGACTTATATAAATATTTGACTAAACTGTCTTCGAAAACCTGAAATTGAAAGAAACTATTATAGAGCATAATCGTAAACTGTACTACAGATTTCATCTTGGTTAAAAGTAAAAAAAATAAATTAACATTGATGACCGTAAAAAAAAGTTGAATAAATCCCTTGTAAATACACATTTCAGGAAAAATTAACCCCCTTTGTACCGGGTGGTTATAATTAAACGTCCCCTATAAACGGCATCCTAGAGCGCAAACGGGTGAACGGAACGCAACGAAATTTTGTATATGGACTATACACGAGATTCGCTCACGGAATTTCGAAAAAACAATTAGTTTCAAAATATCCACCAGAGGGCGCCTTTTCGGGAAAAACATGAAATTTAACACAATAAACGACCAAAACGGAATACAGAAAAATATTAACATTTATTGACTAGTTTCTGATCACCTTGTCATCGAACCACATTAAGTAAAGGTAAGGGAGAAACAAAAACAGTTCAGTTTGCAGAAACAAGAACAGATTAGGACGAAATTGCACAAGAGCAGCAGTTGTTAATCGTGTCCAGGACGATGTAGGGAAAGCTGCTCCACGTGACCACCTTCATTCACCTGCAAAATTTCAAGTCGATGAACAGTGTGTTCAAAAGCAGATAGTAACTGATCTGTTGTGAGGCTTCGCACATGAAGCGTTATGGAGTTCTTTAAGTCATTCAACGTCGCAACACCTCCACGATACACCAGACTTTTTAAATAGCCCCATAACCCTATACATCGTCCTGGACATGATTAACAACTGCTCCTCTTGTGCAATTTCGTCCTAATCTGTTCTTTGTGCAAACTGAACTGTTTTTGTTTCTCCCTTACCTTTACTTAATGTGGTTCGATGACAAGGTGATCACAAACTAGTCAATAAATGTTAATATTGTTTCTGTATTCCGTTTTGGTCGTTTATTGTGTTAAATTTCATGTTTCTCCCGAAAAAGCGCCCTCTGGTGGACATTTTGGAACTATTTTTTTCGAATTTCCGTGAGCGCATCTCGTGTATAGCGAATATACAAAATTTCGTTGCATTCCGTTCACCCGTTTGCGCTGTAGGATGCCGTTTATAGGGGAAGTTTAATTATAACCACCCGGTATTTTTAATCCGTAATACTGGTGCACGAAAAATCTGTCGTGGCTGCAATGTCCTCCAAGTTCTCAAATTTACCTCTGGATTTGCGGGGTAAATGTACCGGTCTCGTCACTTGACTCGGTCTTAAATCACGGGACCGGCTTGTAGGGGGTTGTGCAGCTGGCCACCCCTTAAAAACCTCTTAAATGAATGGCCAGCAGTCTCGAGGTGTACATACAGGCGAATGTCTAGCGACAAGTCACTCACCCTCATTCGAAATATATATACATATATATATATACACGAAATAAAATTATTATTTATATTGAGTATAAGCAAATTAGCAATGTAATATATATATTTTTTTTTACCCTGAGCAACCAAATATGAATAATTTAAATTCTGTGCATCTTTGAATATGAAAAGAAATTTTTAAGATACAAGAAATTACTCACATACCAATAAATAGCCAATATAGAAAAATGACTTCAAACTGCCGAATATAAACATTTCGTTAATGTTTTCAAAAATCAGAAAATTAAAGAAAACTGTTTTGAAGAACACAGAAATGAACTGCATAAAAGGTTTCTTATTGGTCTACAAATGATCATCATTAATAATCTAAAAATAGGTTGAGTAAATAGTTTCTAAACGCCCCAAACTTGAAAAATTATACTTTTTCATGGCCATATTTATAATAAAGTCTTTTTCCTAATTTGATGACGAGCAAATTAACCATACCATCAAACTCTAACTTTTGACTCCGATAAACCGAATATTACCAGAGAGCTCTAAATATAATACTTACTATTTGGACATTGTGGATTGAAAATTCTCCTTCTTAGCGTTGTGATCGACATAAGCCAGTTATACACCGAATAGCTCTAAATGTATATAATATTATGAAATAAAACTGGCCCTCACAAACTTCAATTGAAATCATTGTATCTCCACATAAGTTATAAATAATAAAAAAAATCCTTAGATCGTGGGCAGCCAGTGATATTATAAAAATAAATGTCCTTTTTTATCACACACATTTCATGATCTTTCCATGTGTAATATTCTCAAAATCGGTATTACTGCGGTTTGAAAATAAGAATTTAGCTGATAAAAATGAAACAAGGTACAGTTCAATATCTTGCTTGATTCAAAAAGTATCAGCTTGGAATAATAAATCTCAATAGCATTCATGAATGGTATATTTTTTGATTATTCAAAAAATTTTGAAAAATTATTATAAACTTGCATACAACATCCTAAAAACAACTAAACCTCTCAATAGAATTTATTGTATTTTTAAATATTATTGTACAACATATGAATTTGACATTAAAAAGGTGTATGGATCACAAAAATTTCAAAACGAATAAAGCAATGCTGTGCCTAATTTGAATATTTTTAGTTCAAGTGAGGTGTTAACATAAACTAAGAAAGGAAGTCAGACTTTAAAGTATTAGTTTATTGATATAACCAATGAGGGTATAATAATTTTATGACAAAAAAAACCCTCAAATTTGTTAAGATTAAAGTATGTTCATTTTACTGAAGTTCTAAAAGAAAAATTCTGAATGGAGGCAATATTAAATATGTGAGTTAAAAGTACTATGCAAACTATTCTTTCATTTTAAAATTCATTGACAATTTGAATAACATTATGTATTTTAAAAATTATAAAATTCTCTTTTTTTAGAATTTAAAGAACAGCATGTTTTTTAGATGGGGACAAAAAGTTTCAGAAAAGGCGTATGGGAATCAAAAGCCCTCTTGAAAAGAATTGTTTATTCCAGCATTTGAAACATCCTTTTAAAAAGAGAAAAGTTATAATTTAGCAGAGTTAAACTCGGAATAATTATTTATTCAAAAACAAAATATGAAACACAGAATTCAGAACATATACAACTTAAGATAATAGAAAACAAAAAAATAAAAATACCAACTTGCACAAAAACTTTATATATTTTTACCTATGTAAATCTAAAAAAATTTGAAACAAAGTTTAACTACTACAAAGAAACACACTATCTTATAAAACTATGCATAGTAATTTTCCAAAAGAAGTCGCCTTTTAACTGAATTTCAGATATTTTTTAATGCGTTAACTACTTATCAATATGCGATGGCTCATATATCTTATTGTTTAAAAAACATAGAATTTAAATATGACCTAGGGCTATACATATCATATACATATCATATACATATACATATACATATACATATGTATGTGTGTATGTATGTATGTATATATATATTAGAGAGGGAGGTAAATATAAAAATATATAACATCATTCTCACGAGTATGAATCCTGAAATACTTTATATACCGTTTGTGATAAAATAAAAGAAATTTATTTTTATATAAATGATCCAAGAATACAGAAATAAATCCTGCGGATGAATATCTCTTTTTGAACTTTAACATATTTACAATTCTTTTACTGAACAGAATAAAAGACAAGGTTTCATTAGGAATGGAAAAAACCACAGTATGTGGGTGATAAAAAAATTTTAACTAATTATAATAGATTCTCAATAAAAACTAAAAAAATTTCAATAATTTAGAAAAAAAGTAGAATTGATCTATTCATATTCTTTCATTATTCAACTTTTACAAATTATCAACTGTTACTCAATACTTCTTTCTTATTTAACAAAAAATAAATTACTGAGTTCTGCGCTATTAATTATGATTCACTTCAAATGTTGAAAAAGAAAAATGTCATACTTGCTTAATGTAGCATGTATATATTTCTCGATTCACTGCCACGCATGATAATTTTAAAAACTGCCCCACGACTCTTTAATACTTACTGGTTTTAAAACTAGACAGAATCATTATATCATTAATTTACACTTAATTTTATTTGTGGTTAGTAAAACCTAATCTTAATACAGAGGAATGACACATTGCACAAAATGGCGTTGCATAGAGCTTAATCATCTACGTATCAAGAGAAAAGAGGGAGATTTTTTTATTAAATTTAGCAAAATTCATATTTATTGAGTTGAATGTACAATCACTTACCTTATTTCAAATCAATTGGTACTCAAGAACAGAAGCTTTAAGTAATATGTGGCTCAGAAATTCTTTAAAAAGAGAAACTAGCACGAACGCTCTGCGGCTACGGAATTCTTTCAATCATGGATGACCGTCTTTTCGGCAAGTTGGTTATGCGTTATGTAAGGCGTCTTCTTTTCCGTTCTGTAATGTTTTTGAGTTAAGAAGCCAATGAGAAGATGAGAGAGGGAGTACAGCAAATGAAAAGTTTACGGTGGCCGGATTGGCTGATTGAAGTTTATGAGAAGGTGGAGTCATAAATATGAAAGGGGATTAAAATAATATATTGAAGAGTTTGAAAAAAAGAGAGAGAGAGATTCTTGATCGGGGAGGCTGTAGGTCCCCATCTCCAGCACGACTTAAAAAGTAAAACTTTAAGTGGACTTGAGGAGTCCACATAAACCTGTTAAGGCAACTGCGAGACTGCGTTGACCAAGTGAAATAGAGAGGTCCGCATCCAGATTACAGCCGAGATAAAGAGACTCAGCTCCCGTGCCACAGCCGAGAAGTTAAACGACGAGAAGTGCCCCACCATCCCGTTTCACGACGTGAAGAGATACCCAGCGCCCGTGCAAATATAGTGAAGGTACGCGCCAAGGAGAGCCCAGCTACAATTTATCGACAAAGAAAAAGTGGTAATTCACCGTGAAAGAAATAAAGTTAGCCCCCTGCCCGGCGTAGCAACGTGATCCCTGACCCTAGGCGAGGCGAGAAGGCCAAGAGAGCACCTTTAATTGATGAATAATAATTGGGTGAGTGTAAAATAAATGATTTTGATTTGTTCAGTTCCAATTCAGGCTAAGTGAATTTAGTTTTTCGTGAGGAAGGAGTTTGTTAGTGAAAAGGTTTTTAGTGTTGAACCAATAGTAAAGTTTATTTGTCGTTGCGCTCGGGACGCTCCCTAACCTTAGCAAAGTAAAAAAAATATATATATATATTTTGTGAAAGATATAAATATTATTGTGCTTTGTTTTTCAGAAAATGAAAGATTCTTTTATCAAATGTAAATATTAAGTGTGTAAATAAACTAAGTTTTCTTATGTTAAACTTTTAGTTTGTCTAAATTGAAAGTTGTTGATGTTAATCTACATAATCTAAAATTTGAGAATAGTGTATTGGTTCTTTTGTTCGGTTGCTAAGTTCGACATCCAGAGCTTTGGGTTGTATCCAAGAAAATGAATATTAAACACAACGCACCCAAATAAATCCTAAGAAAAATAAATACATTGTACTAACCAAAATAAATTTACGATACGCACCCAATTGACTTAAAAACTGGATGTAGCAACACGACAATACTTAGTTTGATTCCCTGTAGAGGAAACTGTGTCATTGTGGTTATAGGCACCGATTCAAGTTAATCTTTTAATCAGAGATTCGACATAAATGTTAAAAATGATTGTTTATTTTCTTACTTTGTTCCTCAAATCTTACACTTGTTTCCTTTTGCTATCAAGACAACCTGCTCTTACCACTGTTAAACTAAATCTGTTTTAGGATGTATATTCCTGGAGAGTATAGAATTATTACATCATCCTGTGGTCAGAAATATTCCAAGAATGTTTATAATTGCAATCTTGCTGGGTTGTCTTTTTCCATCTTAAATTTAAGATTTGTGGTAATTACAAACTAAGAATATTGTTTAAAAATGTATACTTATTTATATATTTCATTTAAAAAATTATGCCATATTTTGTAAGGATCTTCATATTTTATTAAAAATATTCACTATTCAGGTGATAAAGATAGTAACTCTTGGCAATAAGGAAAAAAAATTGATTTTTTGAATTTTTTTCTGTTGTTAGAACAATGGCCTAAGAACGAAACATAGTTGTGTAGTTATAAAAGTTGTACTCTTTATTAACGACATCTCGCAGTGGAATAGAGGTTAGAATATTAGCGCGTAATGCGGAAAATGGTGAATTTCATTCCTGGCCACAGATCGTTATTAGTGAGATAGAAAATATATATGACGTCAGAGACAGAAGTCTCGCAAGTTTAGAGCAGAAGTGATAGAGATACTCGGATAAATTTGTTCTAGAAAAAATCATTTATAAATGTTCATTAAGACGTTCACTTTATGTTCAGTTAGAAAAAAGGTATAACAGATTTTAATAATAGAACTAGAAGGGTTTTCTTTTAAATATTTATTAAGTTATAAGGAATAAAATTTTGAAATATTGATTCTAAAATTTCTCTTTTATATACAACATATTAGAATGAAACTTAAATTTTAAAAATACGTTTTTAACACAGTCAACGAATCTGAGGAATAATATTTTTTGTTTTAACTTTCAATATTTTTTTATTCAAGGTAAATTACAATATGATAGAAATATAGAATAAAATTTAATTGCGAAAACCATATAAAGTTCCACGTTAGCTTGAATATTCAAGACATGTTTTTGTCATTATAACAATTTATGAACAAAACTGTTGGTAAATATTGCTTGATACAGACTCTTAAAGTTAGTTAATTGTCACATAGGAATGAAAATGGTTAATACGAAAAAAAAAATGGTTGGGGATTTCCTTTATCATCTAAAGACGAAAACAAAGCATCAGAGAAAGTACTGTGTATGCTATTATTTAGTTCCATTTAAATTGATTATTGTTTTTTAGTATTTTGATAATTTTTAAAATGTTCAATATTTAATTTAAATACTCCTAAATAATATTTATTCAATTGTATCCCCAATAAAATATTTTTATGAGATTAATACTTTTAATATTTCTACGGAATCCCCACCAAGTTCAGGTATCGGACCGGTCACGTACAATGTTATAACAAATGTTATTTTATCTAATTTCAATCTAATTAACTTGATTGCGGTGAAATTTTCGTTTTGTATCCCAAGCTTACACTCTTGTGGAATTCGGAAAATTCTGACAATCTTCGTGTTTTACTGACTATAAAAACAGATTTCGTTCTGAACACTTTCAAATAATAATGGAAAATTGTTTAAAAATTAATTAGTTCAGGTAGTAATAAAACTTCTTCCTTAACAGCCGTTACTAATTATGAAATAACATCTTCATTTCTTTTTTTAAATTTCGGAGAAATCAATCTTCTCGACGTTTATCTCATTTACCATGTTTGCTACATTTTTTCGATGGTTTCGCTCTCATGGATTTCATGCTTTCTTTCATGCGAATGATATCCAATAAGACTCAAGTATAGGTCTCATAAAAAGAGAATCCCTCTTTTCCGCATGCTCGTACTCGGGAATCTAATATGATAGCCTGTGTAGTATAGCTCCGTGCTATGTCTACCTTGTGGATCTATGCTTAAAACCTACTTCAAGACTGACAGAGAATAATTGTCCAGAATGACCAGTTTCTAAGTAGCTTTTTCAGATTTACTGATTATAGACCATCGAATACAACAAAAAAAAACGAAAAAAATTCAGGTTTTTTTTCTATGACAAACAACCGAATCTTTATTACTTAAAAGAAGTCTCGACATTCATAGTGAGAACCTAAAATGGAGTACAAACTGTTGTTGTTGTTGCTGTTGCTTCTGCTGTTGTTGCTGCTTGTCACAGTGGATCGTGACATTTCGTGCTGATGAAAGAAATAAGGGAGTGTTGGTTGCAGATAGGCAATAAAATGAGAAGTCGATAGAGTTTGTTGACAAGTGAAAGAGAAGAAAGGAGACTTAAGAGGTGAAAGGCCAGCTGCAGAGATAGAGAGTTGTCGTAGAAGGGGGTTTTCCGCAGATTTAAGAGCCTAACCCAGTTTTTAATGAAACCCCCCAAGTGAAGGAATCAGTGGGAAAAAAGGGTGAGACAGTGCACGTGCAAGAAAAATATGTTGACGCCCCCACGAACGAGTTGAGCCAACGACAAGAGGTTAAATAAAATCATTGGCTGGAGGCCTGCACCCAATAAGAGACAAGAAAAGCATACAGAATGAAAATTAACAGAAGATAAAAAAATTAGGAGATACGCTGAGATTAGAGATAGCCTGGCGTTAACTAGCAGCAGATGAATATACAGAATGAGGTTGACTTGCAGAAGTAGATGAGATGATAGAATGATATTGACCAACAGCAGATAGCAGAGAGCCCCGGCATGGATGGAGCCAGCTCCACCATAGAATGATGTTGACGGGCAGTAGATAGCAAAGAGCCCTGGCCTGGATGAAGTCAGCCCCGCCAAGTTGACCCGATGATGACGGAGCGAGCCCACTGTGAACCGACGGAGCAGTGCGTACCCGATGCCCTACTGATGAGGCGGCCAATAGATGAATAGAGTCCCAAATGCCATACGAATGCGTCTGCGCTACGACGAAGGAAGTCTTCCCATAACAACGCCCTATCGATAGCCTCAACGTGCATCTGTTCAACAGCATAGCGGTATGTGGCCATTTGTCCTATCATTTTGTGTCTATTACCATATTGGCTCTATGAAAGTTTGCATATTAGGTAGAATTGTAGTGATCTAGGAGTTAATGTTAACTTTTATGAATATCAAATGATTTGATAATAAATACATAAATTGAGAAGTAGAGAAGAATAGATAATTAGTGATAGGGAAGGCAGAATAATTGGAATATGTGTAAATTAAGGTTATGATAAGCAGAAACGGGCAAGGTGTTGATATGAAATCCAATGTTATTCTTAACGAATGTAAATGAATTGTGTAATTATATTTTGTGTTAATAAATCAATGTATTATATGTATGCTTTACGTCCTGTGTACTAATTTAATGTGGGGAATATTAATTGAGTTTTAGAAAAGTAAATTCACTATACGATCATCGGTTCGTGATGGTGATTTTCTTAGTTAACTGTTTATTTAATAAATACCTTGGCAAGGTGTGTCACCAAGGACTCTTTAAAAATAATCTTAATTTAAAAGAAATTCCCATTACACTGTTGTTGCTGTTGGTTTTGCTTATGTGGACTGGCCGAAAGTATTCTAGACCAGGTTCATACAGGCTTGCGGACAGAGGGGTGCGTTTCCAGTTTATAATGGCATCACAAGGGTCGGACTCAGCCAGGTGCCGACTCAATTATGACCGAGCAGCCTCAGGGGTGACATCTGGAGTAATTGTACCTTCTTCCACTCTCTTTAACCTCATAGAAGGACTTTCTGGTCTATGAATTTAACGGGAAAGGTGTCCATACTGGCTTAGACACGATGGTATTTAAGAAAATGTTAAAATGGTGGTTGTCTCGGGCCTGCGCCCCCAATATGTACTTTAGGTACCTATTTGGCTGCTCGTATCCCTCCAGGACAACGAATAGCTTAAGAAAATACTAGAATATTGGTTCTTGCTCAGTATTTTATAAGTACAGAGCCCAAAAAATGTTTTCGGTGGAAATGAATCCAATGCATTTACCATAATTTAGGGTCCTGCGCCCTCTGAGTTTTTACATTTGGAAGAAACGTTGCTGTTTGTACCTCTAGAGGAGTACGAGACGTTTAAGGAAATGTTTTTAGAGTATTTCTTGCTCAATTAGCAGCCGCTGGGGGACCAGAAATCCGATCCCGTCGTCTCTGACACCCTCCGCAGAGGATTAGGAGAGAATTTAAGGCCTGAGTTCCAATATGTCGGCATAAATTTTACTGTGCGTATCCCTCCAGGACTACGAATCGTTTGATGACGCTTGTCGGGATTTGATTCGAGCACCCTCAGTTCCGAAAGGCACCGTGCTACCATTAGGCTACCTTGGGTTCACAAACAATTAATTAATAATCATTGTGAAATGAATTGTCATTTCGTGCACACTTTAACGTGTAAAAATTCTGTCATAATTTCAGGAAAAATAAGGTTTGACATTAATTTTGAAATATTGGAATTAGAACTATTTTATAAAACATTGTGGAAGTGTAATTACATTCATAACGAAACTCTTTTGACCCGTGTCCTGTTTGAACAACTGTTAGAGTTATACGGCAGAATCCTTCATTTGATGCTTTCAAAAATTTATATTTTTCTCTTATTCTCTCCAAATAATGGACATTTAAAAGTATAACTAACTTTAGTCCCTTCGTACCGTCCTATTTTTGCTTTTATTGGTCAGAGTTTAAAAAGCAGGTGTAGATTCCCTTTAATGGACTTTTAACATTAACTTACTTACTTCTCACTGAGCAACATTTAGTATTGCTTAGTGTTATGTACAGGATCTATTTACCACCTGAGAATACATATCCCACCTTCTTCATGACTAGTACATTTTGAACCCTTTATACGAAGTGGTATCAAAAAGTTCCAGCCCTAGCTCTGTTTTACAAAAAATAGTTTATTTATATAAAAGTGAACATCATCTCCTTCAAAACAGTCCCCTTGCGTAGTAATACACTTATTCCACCGTTCCTGCCACTTCTGGAATGCAACCTCGAAGACACTTTCAGTCAGAAGATGAACATGCCAGCGACGCGCCCCATGTTCAATTCAGAGGTTAGGGTTGCCTGCACTGACCCATATGACATATTAACAATGTAAGCAATGTAGTTGATCGTTCTCCGACGGGTCTTATTCACAAGTTGCTGAATTCTCTCTACATTTTCAAGGGTGATGCTTGTGGCAGGTCTTCTGATCACTCGTTTTCTTCCACGGACGCTCTGCCACTTTTGAAGCGCCCGTACCATTCAGATCATTACGTAATGCTTATTGCTTCATCGCCGTAGGCTTGCTGAAGCATCTCGTAAGTCTCTGTTGTCGATTTTAATAGCTTAATCCAAAATTTCACGTTTGATCTTTTATCCAACTTTCCATTCATAACGAAATCGCAGCGTAGCACATACACCTTATCACAAAAACACCAATTTGACAGCTCGCAATGTAAACACAGCTGCGTAACATCGCACAGCGATTTATGAAGGTCACAAGTCAATATGGCTGCGCAAGCAACCCTATGCTTTTATCTGTTGGCGCACCAGAGAACTAGACCGGGAACTTTTTGATACCTTCTTGTGTATATGTATATGTGAGTGTGAATGTGGGATGGAGTCCCTTTAAATGACATTTTTTCGTTTGATATTTTAGCATCCCATATAATGACCCTGGAGATCGGTTCTAATTGACTAGAAAGAATGTTTTGATAGGAGACGAACTAACAAACACGTAGGCAATAAATATGTTAATGAGTCTCTACTTTTATCAGTCCCTACTGTTTGACACGTGGACGTGTAGATTTACGGTCAAACTCAACAGTGCAGTTTAGTTGCACCTTTTCATTTGGTCCAGATGACTGTGTCAAACAAATGCAACAAGATATCTTTGAATACAAAATTAAAAGTTTTAACAGAGGTTAGCAAAAAATTTAATTTTAAATTTCGAATTGCTAAAGTATTCGACATCTCAAAAGCACGTTATTTATGATCATTTAAAACCGGGATTTCATTCCGGTAGTCCCAGAATTAGGCGTCATAAAAAGTTTTGCAAATGCTATTGACACTTTAAAAGGTTTTTTGAAAGACAAGAAAATAGAAAATTGCTTATCATCTTTAACTGAGATGTAAAATTATGTTTTAAAACTCCTTAATTGCACAAGAAACAAACAACGACTTCTGATTATTTTTCTGGGAAATAAATGTAAGTAAGACCCAAATTTGCATGATTTCATTACTTTATGCTTTATTATTTTTTTTCAGAAACTATCGTTCTCTGAAATTGTATACAATTCAATTTATTTTTATCACCAACTCTAATATGATAATAAAGTTAACAACAGCATATAAAATATAACCATGTCCTAATAGGAGAATTTATTTAAAAACTTTATACTCACTAAAGTGATGATTTTATTGTTTTTTTTATCATTTTTCACTATAGCAACCACTCAGTTATAAAAACTTTTCTTGTGGGATGCGGGGGGTCGTTATACCTATCATCAACTATATATATATATATATATATATATATATATATATGTATAGCCATTTTTTTTCATTTGTGTTTATTTACATCTGAAATGCAAAACAATTTATATTCCCCTTTAATAATTTGCTGGATCTCTTTTACTCTAACAGTAACAGCCAGCTGTACAAGTAATTTAATGACACATAAGAGGATTCCGTCATTTGGGAAAAGCCTATCATAGAGCAGTGATAGTTTATGAAGACGATGTGGACTGGCGGCTCAAACAGATGTTTCCAAACCAAATGATTCGCTTTTAAGAGGTTGGAAACATGGCTATCAAGAGGAGCATTCGAAAGCTATCAGCTCCCATGAACCAATTAGTTGAACTTGTAGTTAAAACTTTGTGGAGTAGCATTATCCTCTAGAAATATAGCATTATGATTGAAAGGGAAATCAATTTAGAGAGTTTAGATGATCCTGAATATGTTAATCATTTGTACTGTTAAATGTCATCAAAGACGAAAGGAGGCAAAGAATCTCTTACCACCCAAAACTCTATCACTTCCTTATATTTTTCAACAATTGTTCACTCTCGAGTAAGCTCGCTTTTGTTTCTAAAATCCACTCCTTTTTGAGAATTTATCAAATAACATTATACAGGGTGGTTATAATTAAAGTTCCACTTTGAAATGGTCATAAAAGGAAAACTACTGGACCAAATGTTATCAAACTTGGTAATAGTTGAAAGGAGGTCATGGGAATTCCTTTACCGACAAAAAAAGTTCAAAAACTTACCACGAGGTGGTAAATGGTGCTGTATGCAATATTGTTAAACGAAATAAGGGTCGGAATCTAACTTAACCTTTTGTTACACGGGTTTAACATTTTGTATACCTTTAAAAACATTGACCTAAACAAAATTACCATTTAAAGTGTGCGCATTCCGGAAATCGTGTTCTTACAGATCGCTAATTTGTGAATTTTGAAGCCTGAATTCGGCCCTAAGACTTGATATCGGTTTAAAACGTTTTTAATCGTTTCTAAAACGAAACTGTTTGTGTAGAATTCAGCAGTTGAATTCTACAATAGCGATCAAAATAGACACTAAGTGTTTGGATCATGAAGGATTGAAACGCACTTTTTATATAATACTTTTATAACGGCTTATATGTTAAAGTGTGACAATGTTTTTATTTTTTATTTGTTAGTGTTTTTTATATATTTGTTTCTTTTCTATCCTATGATGTGTGGTAATGTGTAAAGGATTTGATTTCCTCTTGATTTGAGGATAAGATTGAGAGAATTACAGAATATTTAATTGAATAAGTATAGCCTCTCCACGGTATACAAAATGGTGTCGTTTTATGATTTCTTTTGCGCGTCGTGACGCTAAAATGCGCGTCTTCTAGGCGTCGCGTTCCGAGAAATTTTGTGGGTTCATCGCCCGATAAATGCCAACGAGGGAACCCTCAATTTAAGTGGACTCGTCGTGATAAGGGGCGCGGGCGAATAGCTGATCTGGAATCAGAGGGTGAAGACGGATGCGACTATAGCTCCCCCTGGGGAGTTTGTCTCGTACTAAACCCATATTTTAGGGGGCTACACGAGAGCTCCAAGAGGATGGGAGACAAAATTTTGGATGATGCCTACCTCAAGTTCATGATCTGTTGCAAGACTCCCTCCTGTTCCTGATTCTGCGAGCTAGAAAGATGTTTCATTCTAATTCCTGCTCCGACGCAAGACACCCTCCTGTTCCTGATTCTGCGAGCTAGAATGATGTTTCATTCTAATTCCTGCACCGACGCAAGACACCCTCCTGTTCCTGATTCTGCGAGCTAGAAAGATGTTTCATTCTAATTCCTGCTCCGACGCAAGACACCCTCCTGATCCTGATTCTGCGAGCTAGAAAGATGTTTCATTTTTAATCCTGCTCCGACGCAAGACACCCTCCTGTTCCTGATTCTGCGAGCTAGAAGGATGTTTCATGCTAATTCCGGCTCCGATGAGAGACTCCCACCGGTTCCTGATTTCTGTTTGCGTAAGAACTGACTCCATCCAAATTCCTGTCCTAAAACGCGGAACATCAGGCCTGAGCCACCCCACATGATCAAGAATTGGAAAAAGCGCCCGCTTGTCAGGTCATAGAGCTGTCTAACCCCTGTGCCCAGATGATGAGTTCTCCGAAGCTCCCCGATGTCCTAAACGTGCAGGAGATAAGCTAACATTTTCTTCTTATATTTTTTTTCTCTTAATGGTACCTCAAAAGGTGGGGGGGAAATCAGATTCCACAAATTTATTTTAACCAAAGTTAACTACGGCTAATATTTGAGTATGAGCATATATATTGATATTTTATATTATCACTATTATGATTGTAAATTTTGTTGCATGTGGTGAAATCGATGAGATATTTGTGCAAGTTTAGCAAGTTATGAATAGATGAGTAAGAAAATTATCTAAACTAACGAAATGAAACTCTATTAACATATAAGTGGAATCTAGATATCTTTCGTAATGCTATATATTTTTATTGTGAAAGTTCTTTTTTTGTTTTGATTAAATATAAGTATGGACCCATTAACAATCTGCTTCAGTGAAATTATTTCACACAAATCAAAATGCACTACATGACCTATGAATTTATTGGAATAACCTGGGTATTATGAATGATTTTTCAATAATAATAATAATAATGTTGTAAATCGGTAAGCTAATTTGAGTGGCTACCTAATCTGGTGACTGAATCTGTTCCTTCAATTGAAGGGGTACACAACGCAATATTTTCTTTGTTATCAAACTTTAATGAGTCCCTCAGAGCTACCGACACGACATTTGTGGGGTTATGCAAAACCGCAATGACTTGAAATTGGCTTACGGCAGGAAGAAACAAATGATTTATGCAGATGCGCTTTACACGTCATTTGATTTTCCAGATAAAAGTGAGCCTGTTTGTCAGAGTTCTGATTGTTACGAATCGACAATGTCTCTAACCGTGCAAGACCATACTTTTCTCGTTAAATGTTATTATGAATGCGATAGCAATGAACGGCGTGCTTTGCAAAGGTATCGTTCAGTAAGAGGAATACGCCGAGGGCCAATGATACCGCAGGGTTTGAGGAAAATGATGGCAAAGTTTAAAGCCACGGGTTTGTTATCTGTTGCACCTGGGAGGGGAGGGAAACCTGCTTCTGTGGAAACCGAGGAGGCTGTTGCATTAGCAGTGGAGGAAGCAACAATGGAAAGCACACACGGTACGTGCAGCGTACATGCTGTCGCACGTCGAATGGACGTACCATGGAGTACGGTGTACAAATTGTCCGTAAAGTGCTGCAGTTCTACCCATACAAAATCAAACATGTTCAAGAACTTAAACGTAATGATCCTACTGCAAGAGAATCTTTCGCTTTGGAGTTCCTTGCATGGATGGAAATGGACAAACATTGGCCATGGAACATTTTGTGGACAGATGAGGCCCATTTTTACCTAAATGGTGATGTCAACACCCATAACTGCAGGATTTCGGCCAAACAAACCTCTCATGTTATCTACCCAGTTCCATTGCATTCTCCTAAAGTCACCGTTTGGTGTGGTCTGACAGCTAGTTTCATAATTGGACCATTTTTCTTTGAAGAGCAGTCGACAGCTGGACCTGTTACATGCACTGTGACTGCAGCTCGCTTAGAGTCAATGTTAAGATGCTCCGTGATACCTGAACTCCAGCAACGGGGCATTTTAGACACCACGATTTTTATGCAGGACGGGGCCCCACCGCACGTTGGTATATGTGTCACACTGTTACTTAAGCAACATTTCACGAATGAACGGATTATAGGCCAAAACTTCCCTATAAAATGGCCATCCCAGTCACCAGACCTCAGCCCCTGTGACTTCTGGCTATGGAATTATCTCAAAAGCACTGTTTATGGTGATAATCTAAAGAATTTGTCAGAATTGAAAGATGCGATACACCGACATGTCCATAACATTCCTCCTGATATGCTAAGAGCTACTGTTGAGAATGCGATTTAACTTGCTTTCGGAAAATGGTGGACGCCACATTGAACATGCTTTGTAACACGTTTCAGAAACGATTAAGCACATTTTAAACCGATGTCTTCATGTCTTATTTCGTTTAACAATATTGCATACAGCGCCAATTCCCCCTGATGGTGAGTTTTTGAACTTTTTTTGGAGGAAAAGAAATTCCCATGACCTCCTTTACACTATTATCAAGTTTGATAACATTTTATCCAGTAGTTTTCTTTTTATAACCATTTCAAAGTGGAACTTTAATTATAACCACCTTGTATAACAATTACACATTTAAGATTGTTAAATCGTGGGACCTTTTCTTTCGGAGATCCATATTTGTCTTGTCATATAATGACAGTTATTTTCAGTGTAAATTTTAAAGTCTTTTTTACATACGAAGCATCATTTAATGCTGTTTTTATGGGCCCCTGAATGAGTTTCTGTTCTATGGCAACAATGTAGGTATATGTATGTCTATCTTATAATGTATTTTTTCACATAAAGCGTGATTTGACAGTAAAATATCATTAAGCTTCTCAATTTATACTCCTCGTAACACCTTGTATCAGGTTACGTTTAGTATGAGGGCTTGTGTTATTAAGTTTTCTATGAGATAGAAAGAGGTCTAAATTTGATAGAACAGCTTTCTTTAATCCAGAGGAGCATTAAGAAATATACGACATTTTATCAATGGTTGTATACGTGTGCGTGGCCAGAGGTAGCTTATCGGTAGCGCGTCGTCTTTCGGTACGGAGGGTGTTAAGATCAAATCCCAACAAGCGCCATTAAATACCCTCGTGTCTAGGCCGGATATGGGCACGTTAAATCTGTTAACCGGAAAGTCCTTCTATGAGGTCAGTGGGTGGGGAAAGTACGATGCCTCCAGATGTCGCCCCTGGGGAGGTAGTCGGTCAAAATTGGGGTGGCACCTAGCCAAGACGGACTCCGACCCTTTAGGTGCTATTATAAACCGGATCCGCACTACTCTGCCCGAAGCCTATATAGACCTGGTCTGGCACTTCCGGCCAGGGCGTCATTAGGAACAACAACATATATGTACGTTGTCGAGATTTTAAAAACGCAAGCTTGTTAGATATGTCCATTTAACTATAGCAAATCGTGAAAAATAATCAATGGTTCATAAAAAAGAGATGGACTTAAAAAAATTGTATCTGCCGATGAAATCATTACACAGGGATACACGAGTAGAAAACAAGGGGATTGCGTTATTTGATTCTAATAGCCCTTTAGTTCAAGCGGAGAAAATAAGACTGTGATTTTAAATGTGTCTTGGATTCCCCACTAAAGCATATCAAATTGGGTGAATGAATAAACAGGTAGTGAGAGAGCATGTAAATGTGTCCTCGTTAGTGAAAACATTTGGAAAGAACAAATCAGTTATGAAGAAGACTTTTGATAAAAATTCAACAACTTATCATTGTGTAAATTGTTGAGTGACTATATAAGAAAACGATGAATATCAATGAAAAAGGCAATTATTTCCGGTGTTAATATTAAGGGAAATAATTGCCAGAGGATAGAATAAAAGGGGAATGTAAATGAAGACAGTTGTTGTACTTGACATCAGTGAGAAAGGAAACTAGACTGAGTGAAGATACAAGCGCAAGAGGAATGTTAATAAAAACGGTTGTTATGTCTGATATGAATGAAAAAGGGAATTAGAAAGAAAATTTGGCCGGTAGAAGGAAAAACGGAAGTAGAAGAAGAAGAAAGAAATGGATAAAAAAACGACAAAAGTGGTGATAGATGATTAAAGAAGGCAAAAAGAAAAGAAAGAATATCTTACATAATAACAAGGAGGAATGGTTGTGAAAATGGTAACTATTCCTGATCTTAGTATCAAAGAGAGAGACGTGAATGGAATGAAGATGAGACTAAACGAAGAATCTTAATTAAAACAATAGTAATTCCTAATATCAAAGGAGATCCGAATGAAGAAAGAT
This sequence comes from Dolomedes plantarius, assembly GCA_907164885.2. Classification (NCBI taxonomy): domain Eukaryota; kingdom Metazoa; phylum Arthropoda; class Arachnida; order Araneae; family Dolomedidae; genus Dolomedes; species Dolomedes plantarius. The sequence goes on along the minus strand of OU015494.1, from coordinate 150,966,277 downwards.
AAATAAAAGGGGGAATTGTAATCAAAAGGAAAATTATGCCACGTGTTAATATGAAAGGAAAATAAAGTAAAAAAGATGATATGAAGAAAGAAATGAGCGAAATGGATAAGAAAACATGAAGAAAAACTCAGACCGGGAATATGGCGAAGAGGAGAGGGATATTTGTTTATATGAAAACAAAAACTGAATCTGCATCATAACAAAAGGAATTGCGTCTTTCGTTGAAAGAACCTGAAATGGAATGCCGATAATTAGCTAGCACAACACCAGACATAAAAAAAATATAATATTGATTTAAAAAAAATCATATCGATAAATAATTTTAGTTATAATATTGTGAGAAAGATTTTGGAATCTATATTTTTATACATTTGAATAAGTGCGTCAAGGAATTCGTATATGTAATGCTGTAGATCTGCATTTTAAGGACAGACGTCCCGCAAATGACTTTTTAAAGGGTAAGTCTGTTGCATTGAGTTTTTTTACTAGAGAATTAATGAATACCTAATAAACACGCATCATTGGAATGGTCTTTAGTTGCAGTTTCTTGTAAATTACCCTACACTGTATATAATTGGGCTTGGAACTCTATAGAGGAAAAGGGGATTAGTTTTCGCTCAGCTAACAAACTTTACATTCTTCTACTTGATTTTACACTGTTTGCCGAATAGCTGGAATGTTTCTTTTAGTGAAATAGAAAGAAAATGTTGAAATTTCAAACCTTTTCACTTGTTTTAGAGACTTAAAAATAACTATTCTTAAAACCTCTTGAAAGCTTTTAAATTCAAGGAGAGAAGTACTTTTCAGCAGCAAAACTGTATTATATACCTAACATTAAAAGAAAATTCCAGGTTATTAATAGACATTATATTATGAATCATTAGTTTTAAAAAAAGTACTTTAATTTTTCAGGATTCTGCATCACTTTTCCTATTTTATGGACCCATAATGCAGCTCTGAACCACAAAAACATTACATAATAATATAGTTGTTGGGTTTTTGGGAACGTAGCAGCTGAGTATACTAAAAGAAATAAAGTAACTCCTCTATGATCTTTTACTTTTTCCTTTGTACATGTAAGACCTAGAGTAAGTATCACATCCTTTAGGTCTTCAATGTACGATATTGGTTATATTTGACTTTAAATGATGATCTTGTCAATTTGTATATGAGGAAATCTCAATTTATTGTTTAAATTACTCAGTTGCTTCTGAATTAAAAGATTTGCAATACTGACTTGAGTATCATTAATTCAGTAGACCAGTGTTTCCCAACCTTTTTCGAATCACGACCCCTTTCAATGGTTTCAACGCTTCCTGCAACACCCTTCATGTTATCCTGCATGTTTTCTTTAAAAAGGCCTTTTAAGACACGAAACAAAACACTAAAATCCATTTCCAATAATTTAATTCTACTTAAATGTTAAATTTAAGGAAAAGGAAGTATGTAAGAAATGGAGATGATTAAGAAGTATCCCTCAGTCATTCAGCTTTCATCGGACAACTCTTTTCATGGGACATACTGTAAAAAATTACCATGTGTAAAAATTGTACACCATAGACAATATCAGTGATATGTACTGTTATATTTATATTGTTACCGTGTTTCATTCTTGGATAGTTCTTATATTTTTAATGACAGAATGTCAAAAAAAAGAAGTTTAAATTAATATTTGTAAAACAATATTTATTACATAGACAATGCTTCAAATTTTAAATTCAAAACATTCTGTAAAACCCATTTTTTGGTTCAAAACACTACCAATTTTATAACATTAATGTAACTAACATAAAAATTAAGCTAAGTTAATCAGCTGAAAATTAAGTTAAGTTAAGCTTAGGTGAAAATTAAGTTACTCTATTTTTAAAGTTATCAGCTGAAAATTAAGTAACTCTATTTTTAAAGTTACTTATCTGGTATTACTAAGAAGTCAATATTATGTGCACAATTTAATATTTCGCGTTCTAGAAAAACTTTTCTAACATTGAAATTTACCTTTTTGTGACAACCATCTTAATCACCTAAAAATAGTTTTTTTCTTTATATTAAAACTTTGCACACCTAATTTATAACATCTATCTTTATTTATGAGATCAAAGAAAGAGACATACATGAATGGGAGCTTAAAATAGGTCTATTGGCACTATATATGAGTTAAAAACTTAATTAATCAATGCTATTGTTGTAGAGAAATCGATTTTATATTTCTCTACAACAATAGCGAAATTTTCTTTTAATAAAAATAAAGAAATTTAAAAACAATCCAAAGGAAGATTCTACACAGTACTGTTTCATTTAAGAAAAATAAAAAGAATTTGTGGTATAAGCATACATTTTGTATACGCATGAATATGCAAATGAACATTCTATGAAGTTTATTAAATGTGAGAAATTTCAATTTATTCATACCGAAGTTTGTTACATTGAGATTAAATTTATAATTTTATTTTCCATTAGAGTGTTTCTATTTATTCTTACTTCTAAAACAAAAATTAAAACGACACTTTTTACTATTAAAAGTGTTATATGAGTTTAAACATTTTTCTCATCTGTAACTATAACATTGAATATATTTCCTTTAACATAAATGTCTCTAAATTTTTTCCTGTAACGTGATTCCTAAAATTTTTGGAAAAGTTTGAATGAACTGATACAGAAAGCGCAAACATTGAATATATCTGCAAGAAAATCCATTTGTTCAGGGCTGTGACGAATGGCTTTCAAACATGATACTTCCTCACGTACTAGAGCAGAATCCGATTGCAGTACATATAAATTAGCTCGTAAATTTTCACTACACGTAAACATACGGAAGTTTTTTTTCGACCTGTATATTATGTATTCCTTCTTTGCAACAAATTTAACTTTTAACCTTTTTGTTGTTTTGCTTCAGAAATTGACCCCTTTTCTATATAAGTTGGGCCATATATCCAAAATTCTATTTGTTAAATGGTAACTATAGAAGGTGGGTTTTGATGTTTCTTTTAGGTTCTTTTTAATTTCTTTGATGTCACTTTAAATTTCCTGTAATATGTTTCTCCTATCCATATCTTACTTGATTGCTTCTCTGTATGTTATGTACCATAAATACTTTATTCTCTGTGGGATATCACTTCTTTACAAGTGATATTTTTATCCTTTTTATTAAAGTTCACTTTTACGTAGCAGGAAGTATGTAGAGAATAGCTCACTTCTACCCGGACTTGGGTGTATATAATTTGAAGTGGCACTCTAAATGAATTTAATACAAACACAGTTTATACATGAAACAATGTTTATTGAATTCGTTGCACATATAGAATTTACTTTTACAGCAAATAACATACGTAATACTTGTACGGAATATATATTAGCATTTAATAATAATGCACTTTGCCATACTCACAACATAGAGAGTCAAACCAGCAGTTCTGCTACGTAAACTTTGGGCCTGCTAAGCACAAGCGCCGGTTAACACCTGGAGCTGCTTACCTCGTAGCTCCCTCTCGCTTATCTATCAACCTCAACAACCTCCTCACTTAATCAAGCTGCTTGGTATTTATACCAAGCGCGTATGCCGAAATTAGCATATCTCAAGCAGCTTCTTTAATTCATTCACTCAAAAGTTCGATTCTTGTGAATCGAATCTTATGTATACCTTACAAGTAGTATTTAGTACAGGATTTTCAACAAACTCATGGACTTCAAATTAATTTATTAGTCAGCATTATCTTAAATAGCATTGTCTTTTCGTTAAAATTTTGTAGTTTCTAGCACTTTCTTATTCAAAATTGCATGAAGAACATTTATCATCTTTATAAAATATAACTTTCATTATAAAATAAAGCTCTTAATAACATAAACTTCACACTTCCGCTAAAATTTCTTTCAGTAAACATTTGAATTTTTTTTAGATTTTTCATCCAACAATACATTATTCTCTGTGGAATATTATCCCTTTACAAGTGATATTTTTATTTTTTTTCTTTAAGTTCAATTTTGCGTACAGGAAGTATTTAGCACAGAATTTTCAACAAGCTCAGGGACTTCAAACAAATTTATTAGTCAGCATTATCTTAACAGCATTTTGTCTTAGCTTTTAAACTTTAAAATTGTTTCTGATACATGAAAACCTATCAAAATTTTTCCGATATTTTCATCAAAAGCTTAATATATTACATTTAATTCAAAATGAGTTATGGTATTCATAGAGTTTTCAGCAATCGAATATGCGTACACTTTGCAAATTCAGAAGCATTTTGAGTGTGAAACCAAATTATTCTGATTTTGATATGAATGTTAGACAATCCCCAAAATCATCATTTTCATACATCTTCAAGAAAGAAAAAAAAATTGAATCTATGTCCCCCTTCCATGAAGGCATACACGTTATTCATTTAGAGCAGTGTAAATAGACACATTCTATAATGTAAAGGAGGTTGTCAAAATAATAGAAATTCCGCTTTAAAGAGACGCGTGGGCTGCGACGTATGCGAATCACAATGATGATGCCATCGGTGAGCAGTGGCGTATAACGTGGTGACTTACAAGTATCAGCTATCCCGCAAGAGTAGCACAGTCGATGTAGAATTAGCTGCTGTGAAATTAACGCGCAAAATGTCAGACTTGAGTGACTTCAGAGGTATGATAAACTAGCTGAAAACCCGCACTTCGCTACAGAGTACATTGAAATTAAATCCAACGGTCAATGTATGCAATTAATGCAAAAAAAATAAATAAATAATATATATATATATATATATATATATATATAATAAATACGACGATCAATGTATACAATTGATGTAATATATATATATATATATATATATATATATATATATATATATATATATATATATATATATATATATATTTATAAAAAAATCGTAAGGGATATTTTTATAGACAAAATAATTTAGAAGAAAATATTCAAATTAAATCTAATAGGACATACTAAAGAATATAGTACAGTTTGAGGAACATATCTTTTACTGTATTTTAATATTTTTTGGATAATGTCCAATCGTCGGCCGCTTTAGCAAAAAAAAAATTTTTTTTTTCTATTTAGTTTTTATGCACGTGACGATAAATTTATTTAAAGTATTAGAAAAAGAAATCACGTGATCAGCATTTAATAATTAAATTCTAAAAATTAATCTTTAAAAATTCACCAAAAATCAGAAAATGGAGGTAAAGATTCGAAAAAGATCTCATTTTAAAGGAATTTTTATGAGCTTTCTCGTGATATAAATTTTATATCCCTCAAATTATTATTTTAAATGCAAACTTTAAAGAATGTTACAAAAACAGCTTAAAAATTTATTTTTAAAAAATCCAAGAGGAATTTTTCAAAAACCTTTATATACACATAGAAAGATGTGACGTCGTAGACAACGCTTTGAAAAACTTTGTTTAGCACTTTGAAAGTAAATGGTTTATAAAAGATAATTAATTTAGCTTCATTCTATTTTTGTAAATGTGTACTCCTGCAGGTCCCGGTCTAATTGGCCCTCTTGTAGCAAAAAGGTGACCGTAGCGCTCTAAACCAAACCAAACCAAATGTGTACTTAAATTGTTGTTTCATATTGTAGTTTTTTTATATGACATTGTCGTATTGCTCGTCCATTTTATTTATTGGGCATGATTATTTGGTGGTAGTACAAAGATTATCTATCTGAAGACAAGGGGTATTTGGGTGCGTTGTGTTATAAATATTTATTTTGTTACCCAAGGCTCTGGACGCAATTAGCAATTAACGAACAAATTTTTAAACCAGTTGGATCTGCTACATCAACTTTGCTCCACATTAAAACACACAGCAGATAAATAATTACTGAAACCAAGTTTAAAACAAAAATAATTTGTTTACACTGTCCTAATATTTACATCTTATCTCATAAATTTTAATTAACATCATAGCTGCTCTGCTCACTATCAAAAACCACGAGCAATTGAAACAGGGTTCGATTTAGTTTGACTTTCTGATTCAGGGAGCGTAAATACGAACTACACAAAATTCTAAAAGCTCCTATCCAAATTAAATACACGATATTTTCAAATACGTAAAACTCACACTAACTATCAATACCAAACGGGGGATCTGAACTAAACAAAATCAGTAGAAACACTCACATCTTTTAGTTGAGATCGACCTTCGGGTTCTGTGATGACTCTGGTAGGGGACTCTTTCCGTGACGTCAGTTTGAACTCTGTAGGTTCTCTTTCGTTTGATGGGGCACTCTTCCACGCTGGGGTTATTTGTCACTGTAGACGGACTAGAGGCAATCTTCTCTGCTATCCCTCTTTATTTTGGATTCGGGATAATCTATCAGTCGTCACTCCACACAGGTTTTCTTTCTCGGGAAGGATCAACCGAGTTCCGACGCATCAAACCCCCTTAATTTTATTTTTGCTCCGGGAATATTCGACCGGACTTTGGGGCAATTAAACAGGGGCAGGTTATTTTTCAGCCGACCCAGGGCAAGGCCTCCTGGACTCCGACTCACTCCAACTTCCTTCTCTCAAACTCACTTCCAATATTTTAATTTCTTAAACGTTCCCGCCTCCGGAACCATTTCACCAGCCATTCAGGAAACTCTCGACTTTTTATTTGTTAAGTTTCAATACCTAACAACCTCTCATTTACTACCCTCTTTCTTAATCAAGAACGCCCCCTTACGCAATGATCCAAACAGCTGATTGACCACCCGCAAACACCGTCAAACCATGTGGTTTTCTAACGTTCCCCTCCAATCTATCACCCACAAAGAGTCATTGTAACTTAATGTCCCAAACGGTGCCATCCTTGCTTATCTCCGTCTAGCATCTAAGACCCCGCACACTGTAGGCTCATAAAACTTTTGTAAATTTGCTACCGTTGCCGACAAACGCTTTGCCCTATAATTTCGTCGGCATTAAAGACGTCCCCGACCTTTTAACACAAAATGTAATGAAACAAAGCTTTCAAAATTTTTATTTTCTCTTAAAATATGAATTTAAATGTTTTTTGAAAGCGCTTCATTGCAGACATTTTATTTTATACATCTGATAGTTCTAATGACATGCTGCAAAGATGAGAAATAACTTCTATGCTGCTGTAAAATATTTATGCTTTCTTAATTTCCTTTCTTCTTAATCTATTTATTAAAAAACTAAAAAGAGCAAAAATTTAAACAACTGAGAAAAAAATCACTAACATTTATTACTGTAGCAGCAGGATTAAAACAGACTTGTAGAACGAGGACTAATTTTATGCGTGTTTTGGCAAACTGTTTGAGCATACAGAAGCATGCTTTAATACTTTAATCCATATTGTAAATGAAAAATTTAGAAGCAACGGGAAAAAAATCTAATAATTCATTCTTAGTTTAAAAAATACTTGGTATTCAAATATTTTAATCGTCGGTGTTCTTAAAATAGCTTTCTTTGAATAAAAAAAGGCTTGTCATTTTTAAATGATTGATTAAAAGAAAATATCCTTAATAACGTTAAGAAACATATTACGTTCTATAATTTGCAATCAATCAGATATTTTTAAGAATAGATATTAATAATAATAAATGTTTATTTTCTGTGAAATTAATTTACAGTACACATTTAATGAATAGCTCAGTATTTTGAAAATAATTCATGTTACCAGGAAAAGTGTGTACTTTTCATACATATTTCATATTCTAAAAAGGTACTAACCTAAGCCAGGAAATAATATCTCAATATTAAAGGCAAAGCATGTTGTGATTTCTCTCTGAAGTAATTAATAATACGGCTCATATTTTATCACCTTTATAAAACGAGAAAATAAAAAAGTGAAAATCGAAGGAATAAATTACTAGAGCCAACTGATTCTTAAATAGTCTCAACATTTATGAATGAGTCTTTTGTATATTTTACTGTAATCACATATAAATACTACTCTTCGGAAGAATGTAGTAACGTATATGTTTCTTTACCCGAAAATCCCAACCTGACGCTTTTTTAAGGTGCACATTAATTAAATATATTTATCTTTAAATAATTTGTTAAGTTTTTTTTTCATTTTATTTATTGCGTACATGTCCAGCAAGCTTTTAAAGTTTTATGCGTAGGTGCTAGTATCAAGTGCATAGTAATATCACGACCTTAGTTTTAAAAGAATACGTTCGTCTTTTCTCGTCTTTGTTTCGTCGATGTTTTACTCGTACAAAAAAGCAGATACACAATAATATTGAATCAACCTGTATCACATAGTTACGTCACAACTAAATTAAAAATACTTATCTGTGCATCCAGTCTGTGGAATACAAATTCATCACCCTTATTATATAAAACTTCTATAAATAAATATATATATATATATATATATATATATATATATATATATATATATATATAAAATTATATTTTTGTAAACATTTCTTATTTTATTTTATAAATTATCAAGGTCAGTTCACGCTTATTGCGTTGTCTGCCCGTGATAGGGTTTAAATATCTCTGATCAGTAATTATTGCAATATTTTCAAACATGTTATCAAACCATAATAGTTTTGCCCTTTTTTTCTTCAAGGAAGTGTAACTATAAGATGAAAATGCGTCTAAATTCAAGAAATCGTGTGTACGAATAAAGATCATATCATATTCTATCTTCCGAGTACAAATACCTGGTTTTCGTAATCTCCATTTAAAAGGCATGTTTATCGATTAAAGACTCTCATCTCTTAAGTTGATAGACCTCAGAGATGAAAGTTAAAATTGCGAAATACAATAATTCTATTGTCAGGTCCAAAATGCCTGGGTCATATTCAAAATACTATACAGTTTTATATCACCATGCTAATATTTCCGGTAAGCTTTCCAAAATGTAACAGGCCAACTATCAATTTTAAATCACTGAAAACAATCCTCGTTATTAAATAAGATAAATCAAAGAGATCTATCAAGTCATCGCCTTCTCTTTGTTTACAAGCTGTCTTCTCTCCAAAAACTTAGGCAGGATTAGTTAAGTAACGACGTTATATTTAGTAATGTGTTCTATATCCTTTACTAAATGAGGGTGAGGAAACAGAGGAAGGTCCGAAACAAAACTGACTAATTTAAAATGAATATAAGATCAGTCAATATGAATAAAATCAAATTAGAAGAAGAAATATTTGTCTGCAATACTTCTTCATGAATTGCATCACTTTTGTTTGGCATGCAAAAACAAGGAATCAAAATCGAGAAAAAAAACTACTTAACTCATCCCATTATGTTTTCGTGGATGGAAAAGTAAGAAATTGTTCCACAAATTTCGCTTTTGCAAAATTGAGTCAAAAATCCCAATAAATATTTTGCCAAGGTATAAGAATAGATTGATCTCAATCAGTTTGAAAAAATTTGAAAAAGCTTTCAAGCTTATTTAAAAAACATGTTCATTTCTACACATTGTATGCCGAAAGATATGAGATTTCATATAGTTAAAACAAGAAAAGAGGTAGCAAGTCAATTTTGAAAGTTACCTCATAATGACTCTCGTTCCAAAACTGTAACTTTTTTAGAATTTCTTTATGTGTTTAACTTGCATTTACATTGCATTTAGAAGAAACATCAAAATTCACAATTCGCAACAGCAGAAGGATCAAAACTATATTTATTTCTCTCTCTCTAACCAAACGGACTTTTATACATGACACTGATCTTGTGGTCATGAATCCGTGCAGTGCAGTATTGAAATATTTACTGTGTTGAAATATTTTTTTTAATTAAATAACTGTTTTGACACTTTTGCTATGAGAAAGTGCAGCATTTTGTCAATACTTTTACAATTACTTTTAAGTCATTACATTTAAGTCATTACTTTTACAACAATGATAAAAATTCCTATCTAGGTCTTCCAAACAAGAAGTAGTCAACATTTTCCACGGTATATTGTGCGATTGTCCTACGACAAATGCCCTCGTATGGAAATAAACACAATGATAACAGATACTAAAGGGTCGAAAATGAAAAAGTAAAATGCATATACTCCTAAGTATTATTTAATACACATATATACAGGTGGTTAACAAAATAATGGAAATACCTATCAATATTTGTGTTATTTATGAATGTGCATCGTATTCCTTAAAAAACAAGTCTGGCCTCCGGTATTTTTTATACAATATAGTGTATGTATTATTCTACTGTCAGGTAGCAGTAATGAAGCTAAGGGCATCGTGCTTTTGGGGGGAAAATTCCGTAAAATTTCAAACCTTGCAGACTTTGCGAAAAGGGCAAATTGTTGCAGCGCGTTTAAATTGGAGTATCTGTTACTGCAACCCCCAGGTTAATGGGTGTTTTATGAGCTATTGTATCGAAAATCATGATAGCATACAGAGTACACGGAAAAACATCCTTTGCCAAACAGAACAGTGGACGAAAGGGAGAGCTGAGTGAAAGAGACGGCCGAGGTATTGAAGAGGATTGTGACACGAAGAAAGAAAACAACTTCAACCAAAAATAACCGAAGAGCTCAATCTGCACCTGCATGTTCCGGTATCAACCATTAGACGTAGAAGGGAACTTCACATACCAAGCATTTACGGAAGAGTAGCTATTCCCAAGCCACTTGTAATAGATGCCAATACAAAATATCGTCTCCAACGGAGCCACGAGAGCAAATCCTGGTCGAGTAATATGTCGAAAAACGGCATTTGGTCCGACGAATCATTGTTCATATTGTTCCTCGCAACAGTACGTGCGTATGTCTGAAGAACACCTACAAAACCGTAAAATTATGGCTGTCTCCTCTCAACTGTCAATCTTGGAGGTAGATCTGTCAGGGTTTGGGATGGCATCTCATGGTTTTCTTCAGACCCTATTGTAACCCTAAAAGGGAGATTGAATGGGAAGTACTATGTCGAAATTTTAGCTCACTAGTCCATCCTATGGTGCAAATATTGATTCTTGCAGGAGATGGCGTTCTCCAGGATGATAATCCCCCTATACATACAGCTAAATCTATGAAGTATTGGTTTGAAGAGCATGAACAAGAACTCAAATATCTTATCTTGCCCTGTACAATCCCCCCGACTATATATCATCCAACCACTGTTATCTGTATAAATGGATAGAGCCAAGTATTGATATCCACCACAGCATCTCTACAGGAATTTTCATAATTTTTCCCTGAAGAACGGTATAATATATTCTTAACCACTATTCATGACTTGTATAATCCTATTCCAAGGTGAAACAGGTGGTATTACATGACAAAGGTGATCCTCCGCCGTGTTAATAAAGGTTTTCATGATGTTTCTTAGTGTTTCCATTATTTTGATAACCACCTGTATGTGTGCGCCTCCCTTCATGATTTCATGTATTAATGACATGAAACGTCTGACTTATTATTGTTCTAAGAGGTCATAATTTAATAAATTATGTTTCTTTAACCTTTCAAGCTTTAATATTACATTTTTTTCAAGATTTAGATTGACATAAACCCTTAAATTTTACTTAAGTATTGTAGTATATTTCATAAAACACAAACGTATATTTCATGAAATAAAAATCCCTTAAATGAATTTATTTATAATCAACAGCAGGATTAAAAACTTACATTCTCTTAAAGCTGGTTAATACATTTAACAAAATGCGTATCAATTTTAATGGCTTGATACAAACATTGCATGTTTAGACATCTATTTTAACTTAATGTTATCTTTCTGAAATACACACTTTCATAAGCATTTGCACAAAAAAGCCCTAAAAGCATACACTTACCATCATAAATTTCGTGTTTCTTTTCTATTGATTCATCAATCTTAAAAGACAATTTTTTGGTACTTCAGTCATTCCTATTGTACAGACGAATTTCTCGTCTCATACAACAACAAATCTATATTTTATGCAAATAAGAAACACACAAGTACTCTTGGTAAACATTTATTCAACTTACAAATCTTTCTTGCAATCATAAATTCAAATGCTTGATCATTTGCAAGCCTCACGTTTCCTAAACATTCGCCTTAAGAAAAGTAGAAAGAACTGAAGCGAAGTATGCATTTTTTTTCCATCTTAAAAATCAAAACGAAATACTCATATTTTTCTACCAAAGTAAGACTCAGATTTTATGTTCTTATTACGATATGTTATTTGTACTGAAAATTTCTGTTGTAAAAATTAAAAATACTCAAATTTCAAGGAAAATAAATGTGCTTATTGCCAAAAAATTAAATGAGTTTTGATATAAAAAAAATTATTTCAGCGATTATGGGAACATAATTTTGGTAATAAAATATATAAATTGTTATATTTCGTTAAAATATTATTCATATTTATGCATTTTTATTTGCTTATTTTCTTTATAATTGAAACCGCTTTTTATCTCTCACTCTCATTTCACTTATTTCCATACAACTTTATGCTATAGAGGCACAGCATACATATGTTTAAGCAATGCTTAATAAGCATACATATTGTTTGTATTTGCTTTTACTTTATATTTTGTTCAGAACTTTAAATTATTGATTCGGGTGAAATTATTTTAATAAATCTTTATATATACATATACTTATGTATTTATAGTTTGTTGTCATATGGTATCTTGAACAATTATTAGTACCTAATTGCAGGCAGATTTTTGAAGCTTCCAATTTATCCATGAGTAGAATATTCGTTCATTACCCTCTCTCCTTAAAAAAAAAATTATATATAAAATACAAATTTTCTGGAAGATTTTCAACATCCCTCGCGAAAAAAAGAAATGTAACAGACTTATTTCCAAAGAAAAGCTGGAATTCTATATTTAATTTTACTATTATTTATAATAAACTCGTTCTTAAACAGCAAATGTAATTCATATAAAACCATTAAAAAATGTTTTTTAGTTATGTTGGGTCTTTGGGGGATTATCCGTGATTTTCCGGTTCCACCCGAGCATTTAATTAGCCTGGATAATCGAGAGTTAAGTGTTCCAATAACATGGAGTCATTTGATAAAAAAAATCTTTCTATTTTATTTTTTAATATATCAAGAAACTAATATAAAAATATATTTTTACTATAGATTATAGGAAATGGTCCTGTTTAAAAACAAAGAGAAGAAAATTGATATCATTCTCTTATTATTAAAAAAACTAAGTAATTGTCATAAAAATCTTATGCCTCAACATTTAGAAGAGCAGTACGATATTAAACCTTTTTCCTCTCTCGACGTTTTCATTGATGAATAAAATACCCAAAGAATACCCCTATCCCAATAAATGTCATTATTAGCATAAAAATTAGAAAAAAATCGCCTTTGTGTTTTTTTCACGTCTCTGAAAAACATTTTGTCACCCTGGATCCCATATTATACATAGTAGCACCACTTATAGTAACCAAACGGGCTTTGCTCTATTTGTCTACAATAGCCATATAGGCTTATCGTAGGAAAATATAGCTTTGCATGAGGTCTCAAATTCCTTCTTTATATAATACTAGCGGCCCGTCCCGACTTTGTCCGGGTTGAACAAAATATTATACCAATAAATTTCCAGTTGATAGCCAATAAATTGTAAATCTTTTTTTACCTTAATAATAACCTAAATAATACATTAAATTAATTTTATGTTAGTTAATAATTAAAATAAATTTTTTAAAAGTAAAAGGCGTGCCGGAGAACGGCTAGGTTCGAACCGCTAGCGTCAGAACAGAAGCCCACCGCGATAGCACCACGATCAGGATCTTCGGAAATCTTCGGAACAAAAAGCGGTAGAAGACAGTAGCGGAAACAATGGAGATTGTTAGGATTAAGCCCCTAACTTTATTTCTACTGATCAGATATACATAATATATAGCCTATGTCCATCTGGAATAATGTACCTTTCAAACAGTGAAAGAATTTTTCAAATAGGTACAGTGGTTCTGAAGATTACCCTCCACGTACAAAATCCCCTCTCTCTTTATATATTAGTATAGATGTTCACTTGTATTGTCACAAGTTTAAGTGCTATTAAGCAGATAATCAAAAGGTGACGTACTTCTTGAAGCAAAGCGAACTGGAAAGATTTGATAATAGGTATTACAAATGACGGTGGATAGGCTGCCCATGTGGTATAGTGGTTGGTATCGTGAGCTTACCCTCTGTGGCCTTGGATTCAAGTCCCGAGTAAGGTTTGGTCGTTACCGTGTCGTCCCCCCCCCCCTCCCCCCGAGGGAGCAATGCTGGATCACCCAAATGGTGCTCCCATATTAAAGTAGCCAGCAAGATTCGCTGTGTTGTTGGACCAATATCAAACACACAAGCGTCTTCCGCTTTAAAAAAAAGAAAAATGGTGGATAACTAATATTCGATTAAATAATTAGTTGGTTAGTTGATTTCTGGAGCGCTGGGAATCATATTTCGTTACACAAGGGGTAAAAAAACCAGCACCTATTATATAACACTAATTTCTGAACGGCTAGAATACAAATCCGCAAATCTGATGCCGCAAATCTGATTGCCAAATGCCAGGCAAATGTTCGGAATATGAAAGCAAATTTTTATAGTTTTGGATCTGCAAGCTTCTGTTCTCAGTTTCTTTAATTATTCTAGATTTAGTATATTTTTGCCTTTCTCTTCATGTTTCTTATATTTTTCTGCTTTTTTTTTTTCGTTTCACGTTTTCAACTGAGTTGAAATTTTGCCGTCGCCAAATAGGAATAGCCACAATTATGTAAACTGAAACCTTTGAAAAAAAATTATTCTTTGTTACTTGCAGGGTAACTAGGTCAGTCTTCGTTTCATTAATTATTTAATTTTTCATTTTTCATATTTTTAATTGTTCATATTGAGCCAGATGCTGGCCGAAGGGCTATGTCGCTGTCATTTGATACCAGAGTCTGTGGGTTCGAGTCCCACTCTTGACATAGATGTTTGTAGCCGTCCGAAATCGGCTTTAAGGTGTAGGTCCGGGTCTAATTAGCCCTCGTGAAGGAAAAACTGACCGTAGCGCCCCAAACCAAACCAAACTAAACTAATCAATAGAATGAAATACCTCTGTGTACTTGTAATCTACATCCTGCTGCAATAACAATGAAAACTTTTTATTTTTGACATTTTTTCAAATTATTCCTCCTCATTTATGTGTTTAATTATGATTTTTTACAGATGTAAAAATAATATTGAGTCAAAAAACCGTATTCGTATATAGTTATACGTCTTTTTTACGTATCATTTCATTCTGAGGATTCCTGAATTTGTTATTCATCAGACTTTTAATTTTACATTTTTTCTTTTATATTTTGAGTAAATATGTAAAAAATATTAAAAAATTGATGCCAAAATATTTTATTATTTGTAATATATTATCCAATGGATGATGTTTACTGACGTTTTTCAGAGAATTTTTTTTTAAATCTCTAATCAGAGTTTTACATCATTTAATCACTTGAAATATTTAACAGTAGAAACACCTAACATAAAGATGCATATATTTTGAAATATTCTGACGTAAATTCAACATAAACCTTTTATTTTCGTAGAAAATACCATTTATATTTAAAGGAAATGCAATTTTATATTTTCATGTTTCTTAATAGTTTCATTATTTTATCTTTTCTGCGTTTCGTAACGTATAATTTATATCCTATATAAAATATTGTTGGAAATGAATCCATCTTGCGCCTGTTTATCCCTTTTTTCACACATGCATTTTCCTTCTCACAAAATGGAATGCGTAACAAAAAGGATTGAAAAATTAGTTTCTCCATCACAGACTTCAATTTTTACATATATTTTATTGTTGTGCGGAACTAGTGTGAATGTGTTTTAATGTTTAAAAAATTACAATATTCAGTGAAGTTAATGATGATTGTTATACTCTACTTGGCACCCTTAAAAAATTTGCAGACAATATTTTTGAAAGTTAAAAAAAACCGAGACGTTATTTAAAACCATTTGTAAAGGTTATAGGAATACAGGTCAGGAAACTTCTGTTAAGGGGGAGGGGGGGCAGTGAGAAAAATAGAATTTTCAGTAAAAATGTAGCAGTTCAGAAGATAAAATAAGCCCTTGGATATTTCCCATACGATTAGATGTACTATCTGTAGAAACCCTCAACACCAACAAGAAGTGTAAGTAATCATGTAAATTTAATTAATCACCCATTAATCATTAAACTTCACAATATCTCTGAAAAACAGTTATTACAACTGTTTTGCATTTCTGATATTATTCTAACATACAGATGGTGGACAAAATAATACGAACACCTGTGAAATAATGGAAAATCTTTATTAATAGGGGGTTGGACCACCCTTTGACTGAAGTACAGATTTAATGCGAAGTGGGATAGATGCATAAAGATCATGGACAATATTTAAAGGAATATTAAGCCATTCCTCCTGCAGAGCGGTCTCTAATTCCGAAAGTCCGGATGGAGGTGGAAATCGGGAACGAAGTTTGGACACCAAATATTGCCATAAATGTTCAATAATATTCAAGTCCGGAGACTGAGGGGACCAGGCGAGATGTTCAACTGCATCGTCATGCTCTTCGAACCATTCTTGAACACACCTAGCAGTGTGGATAGGGGCGTTGTCGTCTGGAAAAAGCGGTCGCTCTCCAGGGAATACAGTCTGGACAAAAGGATGGACATGATCCCCTAGAACGCTTAGATAGTGATTGGATTTGATCCTCCCATGCAGAATAACAAGTGGCCCAAAACCGCGCCAAGATATCGCACCCCATACCATAATGGAGCCACCCCCATGCTTCACAGTCGGCAAGAGGCATTCAGGATAAAACTCTTCTTTTGGCGTTCTCCAGACATAAACGCGTCCGGTCGTCTGAATTAGGGTGAATGACGATTCATCTGACCATATTAACTGTTGCCACTGTTGTGGGGACCAGCCTTTGTGATCTCTGCACCATTGGCGTCGCTTGAAAGCATTAGTTGCTGTCACCAAGGGTTTACGAATTGCCACTCTGCCATAAATGTTCACAGCATGAAGTTCCCTTTTGACAGTTTTTGTTGAAACGGGGTCCTGGAGAAGACTGTTCATTTCGGATGTTATCTCGGATAACGATTGCTTGTGCTTTCGGGCTACTATGCGCTTCAAGACCCGTCTATCCCTATCAGCAAGCTTGGACTTTCGGCCACTGTTGTGCTTTGAAGATGTCGTCTTACCCTCTTTCGTGTACGCTGTCATAACGGCTGATACCGTACTCCTTGCAAACTCCAAAAGGTTTGCTGTTTCCGTAACCGATGCTCCACTTAAACGCGCTCCAACTATCATTCCTCTTTGGAATTCTGACAGGTCTGACATTTCAACTTATCACAGACAGTTCAATAGAAGCATGCAACGTAGGTGACTGCTATTAAGAGACTGATACCTTCCTCTTCACGCTCACTAGGTGGCAGACTTCTGTTGCAGGTGGCGCGGCTGTACTGCAGGTGTGAAATACGTCATACTTTTTCACAGGTGTTCGTATTATTTTGTACTCCATCTGTATATCGGGCATCCCTCATTATTGAGCAAGGTGGCTTTTTATAATAATTTGTGAAACATGGAGAAAGAGTGCAAATGAAGCTTGCACAGGCAGGAAGAGTTCTGAAGAACGGAAAATTACTTGTTTTGGGATAAATTTTACAGGGAATGTATTATTTTCTTCTCTAGGCATGGCAAAAACTTACTCCAATGACTGTTAAAGTAAGTGTAGAACTTTCCGATTTTCCAAATATTCTGGCCATATTATCATTCTCAGGAATGTCTTTTATTTTTAGCCAATGTATTATATCATATATGATAAATCTTAATTTTCGCGCGCGAGTTTTCTTCTTTCTAGCCCCAGGTGAAACCATTACGTGTTTGTATCAAACTATTTTGAAAGAACAGTGACAGAAAAAATTTTAGCAAGAACCGGTTGTTAACCAAAATTAAAAAACATCTCACACGCTCTACATCTATCTAATTTTTACTGAAAAAAACATTCTGAGATGCAACTGAGCAGAACAATAATATCATATTTAAAATGTTTGAAAATGTTTTTTACGAAAAGAAAGGACCCATATATAATAATATTTTAGGTACATATCCCTCATAAAATTTGACTAGCTCAGAACTGTTTAGCTATCAAACCTAAAAACATTTTAAGCATTCATATTGTGATATCTTAGCTCATGAGTTTGTGATATACATCATGCTAACCTCTAGGTCTTTATTTTGATTTTAAAGTTATTTATATTATTAAGTTTTTTCTACCCGTATTTGGAAATAAACTGATCATAAAAGCAAAATTCGTCTCTGAAACGTGCATGATACGATATGATTTACCTCGAATGTAGCTTTGCTTCAAAATTGCTGTTGTTATTAGGTATGTGAGCTGTAGAATAAGCGCAGTCATCAATGCCAATTTGTCCTAGGCTATCACGTTTCCAACAAGATGCAGAAGGATAGTAGTACGGTTACCAAACTTCTGAATTATATAATTTCTTTTCCTAACAAGGCAGTCGCTTGTCTTTTTGACAACCGCCCATTCCACGCAGCGAATTTATTGGCTTCTATATTATAGGAACAGCAAGTGAACCAATCAGTTTACCAATCACCAACCAGTTATATAAGGGAACCAACGTCACTTCCTATGAGGGGACATAGCAGATTAAACGTCCATGCCTCATTCGAGATTCCAACCCAAAGAGCTTGTCGCTAACCACTCTACAATGTGGGCGGCTGCCTTCTATACAACTATATAGAGTTTCTATGCTCACTTCTACCCAGACCTGGGTGTATATAATTTGAAGTGGCTCTCTATTTGAATTTGAACCACACACAGTTTATACATGAAACAATGTTTATTGAATTCGTTGCACATATAATTGGCTTTACAGCAATAAGCATGCGTACTACTTGTACGGAATGTATAAACACAGCTTTCAAGAACAATATATTTTTATACTCACGAACAGTAAGTCAAACCAGCAGTACTGCCATGTAAACTTCTGGCCCGCTAAGCACTAGCGCAGGATAACACCTTTTCAACCTTAACAACCTCCCTTTTTTTTCATTAATGACGCTGCATGGTATTTATACTAAGCGCGTATGCCAAAATTAGCATATCTGAAGCAGCTTCTTTAATTCACTCAAAAGTTCGATTCTTGTGAATCGAATCTTGTGTATACCTTACACTGGCCTCCCTCGAAAAAAAAAATTAGGTAACTGAGGTCTGAACGGCTTCAGTTAACTAATCGAAAACGCCTGCTGGTCTGACTTTTTACATAATGGGTGGCAAAGCCAAAAAACCTTCCACACGTTGTGTGGAGGAAAAACGCCACTACCATTTTACAAAACTAACCCCGAAGGGTCCAGGTGACACCATCAAACAGTGGATTTGCAGAGTTGCGGATACTGGGCTGCCAACTGCGCCCTAAAATATCTATTTTAATTAAAAGTGACAACACAATTGCACAGCATGACATTTCTTGACTGTATCTGCTCTCTCCCAATTTATAATGTACATGTGTTATTTTTTTGTGAAGTTAGTACATTAGTGGTTAATTGGTATATTGTGCAGTATGTATTTTTCCTAGTCACTACATGTCCCCTTCAAAAATTTATAAAACAGTATGCCGTTTTTTTTCAGTGGCTCACTCCTTCCCCTCAAAATGTTTACACAGTATATACAATGGGGAACTTCAAACCAATTTGGTTAGGTTTTATTAAAGGGTGGGAGTTAGAATAAGAGAATTGATACAAGACTTGTTCCTCATGAATGCAGCAACTTCCTTGCACCAGTCTGTCCAATCCGTGGAACCTCTCTTGATGGTCGCAGTCCTAGTAAAGGGGTTCGTTGACCGTGTGGGCATCCTTCGTGCAGCAGGACGTTGGTCCTGAGGCGCTGGTCCGGCTTGACGATGGACAGGAGGTCTCTTGGGAGGAGGCCAACCTTGCTGGGCGGCTGATATCTTGCGTTTCCTGTACTTATGCAAAGGAGCTTTAAAATTGTCATTCTTCCTTTTTATAAGCTTGTGTACCTTATGTGTGCCACGTTCATCCTTAGATGGAGGTTTTGTAGTGCACACTTTACCTTTCTTCGTACTTTTGCTTGTATCGGTATTAGATTTTAATGCAGATTCTATTTTTTCAACAACCTGACTCTGCTTTTCGTATTTGTGCTTATACGACTCCTTGTTTACCGCCTTAATTACTTCAGTATTTGCAGTTTTAATGCTGGAACCTGAAGGTGCTTTTTCACGTTTTTTATCCCCCTTAACTTTAGTTTTATCCTCTTTTGACGAAAAAGTCTGTTTGAAACTTGCGATATCAGAATCGTTATCATTTAAATTCTTTAACACTGCTTCAGTTTTAGGAAGATTAAGCTTTTCGTACTGGTGCGTTTTAATGCAAACGACGTCTATAACTTCCGAAGCATCAGCTAAACTACTTACAGTATAACTCTGTGTCAACTTTTCATCCTGATTCTCAGTCTGGTTTTCATGTACTTTATTTAAAACCATATTATCAACCTGGCCTACAGCATCCCCATTCGGCTGGAAACTTGAAGTAATATCATCATTACCTAGCGAGTTCCTACTATCGTTTAAAAAATTTTTATTGTCGTCAACTAATAAGTATTCACTAACTTCCGTAATGCATACTTCGTCATCTACTAAATTTCCTTCATTAACAGATGTGTGAATATCATCTAAAATATCAGGTATATCATCAATAATATCAGGTATAGCATTAATAGAAGTGTCAGATGATTTATTTTCTAAACCACTAGCATTATTATCGGCACTATTTTCAGAAAATTGTACTGCAATTACCTCATCATTCCAGCTAGACTCACTTTCTTTATAAGCCACAAAAATACCCTGACTTTCACTATTCTCAAAATAATGATTACTACTCGGACAAAATAATACATTTGACCACACAGTTTCAACAGGTTGAACCATATCATGTGAATCAACTTGCCAGTGCAAGTAAGGTGCTTGCATATTATTTACTTTAAGTACACTAATTTCATTATAACGCCGTGCGCTTCTATTATTTTGCCTGCGGTACTGCTTACGCTGCTGGTTTGAAACTCGCGAAAAATTTTGGCGCGGCTGCATAAAACTTCTCGTACCTGAATGACGGCGAGGGGTAGCGAAGAAATGTCTATTGTCATATTTAGCTAAAGCTTGAAGGAGGGTAACCTTGCTTGTAATTGTTTGATTATCTAAAAAATCTTGAACACTTGGCTTCAAACGTTGGATAGCTATTTTTAAGATTACCGCTTCCGTTACCCCTTCTAAATATTCCTCACACTTGAAAATATTTTCTGTAGCAAAATCTAACGCAGACTGACCTTCACGTTGCCTTAGCGAATAAATTTCCGCTTCAATTTCACTTTGATTAAAGGTCTTTGGAAAAACACTAAGAAACTGTTGCTTGAATGACAAATAGTCAAAAATCAGATTACTGCTTTGCATACACGTGTACCACTGATATGCACTACCTCTTAAAGCGGCTAGAGCAATTTTAAGTTTATCCCCCTCTGGGGTGCATTGTTGCTGAAAGTAATGCTCAATTTTCTTTAGGAATTGGCTTGAGGGGCCGCCATTGAAGGTGGCTTCGAATGGCGCAAAATGCTGAACCATAATTACCCGAGGAAAATTTCCAGCAGTATTTTGTTCTACAACACTCATTTTTTAAATAGTATATAAGTACTTGCAACAATTTTATCAATATAAGTACACAGTACACAGTTTTTAATTTCAATTATGTTGTTCGTTACAAATGTAACGCTAACTACCAGGGTATATATATTTTCGGGCGCCAGTATAGAGTTTCTTTATTAAGGGGGCACTCTATTTGTATTTTATACAAATTCAGTTTATACATGAAACAATGTTTATTGAATTCGTTGCACATATAATTGGCTTTACAGCAATAAGCATGCGTACTACTTGTACGGAATGTATAAACACAGCTTTCAAGAACAATATATTTTTATACTCACGAACAGTAAGTCAAACCAGCAGTACTGCCATGTAAACTTCTGGCCCGCTAAGCACTAGCGCAGGATAACACCTTTTCAACCTTAACAACCTCCCTTTTTTTTCATTAATGACGCTGCATGGTATTTATACTAAGCGCGTATGCCAAAATTAGCATATCTGAAGCAGCTTCTTTAATTCACTCAAAAGTTCGATTCTTGTGAATCGAATCTTGTGTATACCTTACAACTACTTTTCTACAAAATCTTGAAGTGGTTAACTTCTCTCTCGGAAAACTTAGTAGTTGTCATGTCATATTTAAAAATCTTTCTTTGTGCTTCCAAGTGCAAGTTCGGTTGTTAAGTGTTCTTAAAAGGAATATACTCTTATACAATACCATAAACATGATTAATTTAATGAAGTGAGTTAAAATTACAAAATATACATATTTTCCTATATATAGCATAACATCCGATTGATTTTCTACTAAAATATTTAAATGTCGTATCCATATTCATTGCCGATGCAGCGAGTGTTATGTGCTTCATATAAAGTTAACAGTAGTGGAACCAGCTTTTTTCATTTTGAACGTCTAACACAGATTTTCAATAAAAATGCCTATTTTTAAATAGGCATTTTTTTAGTTTTTCAGTCTCTTACCTCAGTAACATTCCTCAGCAAGAGAATCATCATGTCCGGCAAGTAGAGCTTTTTTCTTGCACCCCAGACCTTCAAATATCTTCCTCAAAACGGCATTTGAAATTTTAATCACCTCAAAGGATATGGTGCCCAGTATCCTGTAACAATAAACACAAATCTAACAATATGTATATTAGAATACAGGACTTTAATTTTTCGGACAATATCTTAGAGTTGTGACAAACACAATAATCGTACTATAGCGAGTTACGTACTATTTCCTTGACGAACTTTTAATTCTTTTTGCATTACGAACATTTTCATTACACTCGTTATAATACAATAAATCTTAGCACTACATATACAGAGAAAATTGAGTTCTCACTCAAATATGGTACAATGCAATTTTCATCACCCTTATTGATTAAAAGAGAATATGTGTACAAAATTTTCTACATTCATATTTTAAGGTGATATTAATAACTTGAAATTAAAAATTAAAAATATATTTAAAAGGAACCTGATTTATTCTGAATAACTCTATTGGAGAAATTTAGCCCGATTTTTCATCAGTTTTTAATTTTCTATCAAAGTTTTCTGCTTCTGATGCCAACTGGGGATCTGTCAATTTTTCTTGACAATTTTTTTCAAGATCCCTTTGTTCAGAAATTAAACTTTTCCCTTAAAATCAAGGAACTGTATTTCTCTACGAAAAATCAAGCATCATTTTTGGCAGATGAAAAGAAAGTGTAAGAAATTGTGCTTATTGTCTGAAAAATACTTATTTTCTTCAACAAGCTTCCTCTTCTTTCTTCAATAAGTATGGCTTTTCTTCGTTTTTAAATTTTTTGAGATGGGCAGGAAGTTTTATTTTCAATGAAAAATAAATTCAAACTGTTTAATGTTTTATTATATTTAAATGTTGGAAAATATTTTCGAATTTTATTATCTTGCTTTCATGCATACTCGTGAACTGAAATCACATTTCGAATGTCGAAAATTTGAAATATCAAGTAAATTTTTAATTTGTAACATAAATCCTTAAAACTGAATATCAGCAGCCCAAACAGTTCTATAATACATTTACATGTCAGTAAAAATTTCACCAAGGAATCAGCAAAATGTTAAAAGGATAATCTAAGTAAATATAAAATATTACAATGTTTTCTAAAAAAGAGGCTTTATCCTAGTCTTTCAGATTCATCTTATGATAGATCATCGGTAGATAAGACTGATTTAATACCATTAAGTTCTTAATGACTGAAAACTGCATTGCACGTTACTTAATTTTATTAGGGTAAAATAGTAACTGAATACGATTAAACTTAGTCTCCCAGTTTAAAATTATCTTCGAATATGTGTTATAGTAATTCTTAGAAATTCAATATATTTGTATTTTAAATTGCAGACGTTTTCAATTGGTACAATTATGTTTAAAGTGGGCGAAAGTGAAAATTTTCTTTAAAAAAGACTCAATCTCACAATTTTTCCTGCGCACAGAAAATATGAAACTCTTAACAATAGGAATGGTTTTAGAAAACCCTAAATGCTCTGTTTTGATGGCATCGTTTTTAACATTTTTAACATGTTTTTAACATTTTAAACACAGCTCGGCGACATGTGATGATCGGGAAATTTGTATAATAAAAAATACCTTTTACAAACTTTGTTTTGTGTTCAAACTTTCTTCTTGTCGATTGTTTTGTGTTTTTATTATTATCATGCTAAGGAACAAATATAACTTCCGCGTAGGAAAATTAAGTACAGTGAAACTTCTCTGTAGAGGCCAGTAATGGTTCTGAAAAAAAGACCGTTTTGAGGGGTGGTCGTCGAAAAAGAGTTTTCTTTCGTAACATTGGCTCTATGGAGCCTTTAATCTGTCTGAACAAAGTATGGCCGCTTAGAGGGGTGGCCATAGAATAAGAGAGCCCGGATAGACAAGTTTCACTGCTTTTATAACCATGACACTTTAACCATTACCTACCTAAGAGAAACTTGTAAGGTCGAAGCAGTAAGGTATGCAAGATTCGATTGACAATAATCGAACTTCTTTAAATCAAGCTTCTTTAAATTTTAAGTGTATAAATTTAAAGAATCCGCTTAAGTTATGCTAATTTCAGCATATTCCATTGGTATAAATACCGAACAGCTAGATTACAGAAGAGAGTCAACTAGCTAATCGTCGCGAGTTGCCGCTTGTGACGATTAGCTAGTTTGCTTCAAACTTACGCGAGTTCTTATCAACCCGTTAGACGAACGTTATCTGTGGTTATAGGCCAAAAATTACTGAGCAGCATCGCTGGTTTGACTTTAGAATAATTTGTGAGTATTTTTTAAATAATATTCCTTGCATAGTGTTTATACTCGTGAGTATATCGAACTGTATTTCCTTGCACAGTGTTTATACAGGTTGTACCAGTAGTACGCAGTGTTGTTTTGAAATGCAAGTATACGTGTCAAGTAAAGAATAAACTTTGCTATATATATCTATTAAGTGTCGTTTATACTTCATTAGAGGGTTACTTCAATTCACATATACCCAAGTTAGGGTAGAAGTTAGCCATCTCTATAAACTATTTAAAAAAGAAAAGAGAAAACATCTGACGAAAAGTGACATTTGAGATCAAAGGTCCTCCAAATTAAAATCCAAATCATTTAATGTCCTTTGTCACAAAACTAAACATATTTTTGAAGAGAATATATATATGTTATAATACGTCACAACCTGAAAGATCTATTAAAAGTTATTTTAAGCTATGGAAAGGAAAATTATTGTATATAACAAGATAAATTGAACCTGCAGTTTGAAGAAGGGAACAAGTGCCAAATAATTGAAATTCGCTTTTTTTGCTGTAAAAGGCACTGGAATATCGGGTGAATGTAAAGAATCTGATATAAAATTTTAGTGAAGAAAGAAATAATAAAAAAAAGTTTTTTTAAAGTTTTTAAATTTCCCACAAAATCAGTTTTTGGATTCATTCCCTTCTTCAAACTTCCGATTCAATTAAGCATCGAGAATCCTCACTCGATTGATATTTGATATTTTGTACCAAAATCCATTTGATTTATTCTTTTGACTTTCAACCTTTTTTGAAACAAACATCTTTTTGTGTTCTAAAAAAACAGACATTACTCTAGCGTCCCCCTATTGACTGTTAAAATTATGTATTTTCTCAAAGATGGACGAATACAGAAAAAGAATAAGAAAGTTTCTTCTAGACTCTAGAGTACTATCAAGTTATGCATCATATATCATATGCAGATAAAAAAGAATTGAATGTATTTGAAGAGCAAATATTTTGTGTTTTTCTACCGAGGCTCGTTTGTATCAAACAATAATTTCCCCTTTAAATACACGTTTAATATAATTACTGCAAGCTATGTGTTGTAATTTTAAGTGAAGCACCTATTTTAGTAATTAGAAAAATGATATAAGCTTTAGAAACTCCCGAGAGGTAAAAATCTTTTTCAGCCTAATATTAAATTATAATTTTCTTCGGTCAATAATAAATTTATATTGAATTAAAACCATGTACTCACGTAGCATTATGTCACTTATATGGGAATGTATATTTGCTTATTTTAAATACAGAAAAATATTTCGCTTTACATATACATCTTAATTAAGCAAAATGTTTAATAGTAGATAAATAAATCTTATATTTAGCATATCTCCATGAAGCATATTTCCTCTGATACACAGATTTAATATGCTATAATTCTTTTGAATAAAATAATTTTACAAATCACACCTTAGCTCCCTCAATAGTCTGTCAGTTGGAGCAACTATAAATGATCAATTTAATGAGGAGAACATCTAATGAAAAATCCTTGCTTTGAAAGTGGAGATTTTGCGCTATAGCGTAACATGCATTCATACCATTTATGCAAATTTACTTTTATGAGTTGTTTCGTGAAAAATAAAATCCTTTCTGAATATTTATTCTTTACTAAAGGCCTTTCTTTCATCACATCTTCTAACGCATCTGAAGAATTCTTTCGCCCTTTTTCACATAAATAATAATAAATACTCTTACCAAGAAACTTGCCTGATCCTTACAATAATGCGATTTAGGGTTTCGAACACCTGCGTATTTCCAACACTTTTCTCCCACTTAACATATTTCTCTATTCTTATCTCAACATATGTGTTTCTGAACGCGAACAAATTGCAATGTATTATTTTGCTTCTGGAAGAAAGGAAAGTAAATTCATCTTCATATTCCCGGTTATACTGCCAAATCAAATAAACAGAAATACCTATCTAATTCTAACGTTATTTGACTCCAGAATAAAAATGATGATAATACCATAAGGCATAAAAATGCTCAAGCCGTAATTTTAGCGATAATGTAATGTGTTTATATATTCACCCCAAATTCTGATGAGATTTTTTTTATTTAGGGCAAAAAATCATAAATATATAATTGGTTCTAAAAAAATTAATGCATATTATTAAGCCAATTTATCAAATTACTGAGAGATGAAAATTAATTTTCATATTTTTATCAAGTGTTTTTGGCTATAACTCATGTAATGTATTTTCTGAAAAGGAATAAAAAGGGACGATTAGCCTTTTTAAGGAGCATATCTTAGCAACAGTATATAACCAACGAAAGACTTATTAAACTGCCAATAGCAATTTAAAAAAAGAAACTGGTGTAATATCTGATAACATTTTTAAAAAAGCATACGCTAAAGTTTTATACGAATTGCAAAATATTCGTCATATTACAATTTAACGAAGTATTTTTATGTTTGCTACGTTGAGGTCTATTTAGAAGAGATTAACTAATAAAACTTACATTGTTCTTCCTTGAAAAAAGTGTTATGCTGAAGACTTAAAAGTCTTGACTACCTCTATGTAAGTGTCTTGGGTATGATGTTTTTTTATTTTGCATTCGCATAGCAACACATGAAAAATCTGTCGAGCACAGCAAATTTATGAGTTCTTTGAATTTATTTCTTAAACTTATTTTCTACTGTACCACTAAATGGATATTTCCATTGCTTTACTTTAACTGAATATTTCTTTCAAATGATGGGCAGAAGGGGTTCATTTTATATTTGTAGTCTTTAAGAATGACAGCTGATAACCGTTATAATTGAAAGAACATCTTTTTTTCAAAGTAATTAGGCAATTCAGATCGCAACGACCACAAAATTGGAAAGAGTTTTCAATAATGTGTTAATCTATTTTTTAACTCTTTCTTACGTCATGAGTTGTTGTTTTTTTTTGTGTGTACGTGTTACGTTGCTATAGAGACATCACATACTTTGTAGCAACACTTTCTCTCACATCTCTCTTGTTTTTTATTTGTTTTGTTTTTTCATTGAAAACAAAGTATTATCAGGGCATATATATTCAGGGCACAAAATATTATCAGAGGGAATCGAATTGTCGTTGACCATCCTGACAACTCTCAGGTCAGTTTTAAAACCTTTATCAACAACAAGAAAATTTACTTCACTATTCTTAGCAAAAAAAATATCTCTACGATTTTGTAGTCAAAGAAAATTCCGGCATTCAGGATATTTTACACTTAGGCATGAGTTTGAATTAATTTTTTATTCGACTTAAAGTTTGCAACAGCAGAAAATTTTAAGAAGTCCCTGTATATTTTATCATACATAAGATCAGTTCTTGTGATCTCAAACATATATAATTCTCTGGTAATTTTTTTACAAAACATATAATATTACATAAGTTTATTGTACATAGAATATTGAAACTCCGAATTTAAATTACTTCTTTTCGAGTCACTTAAATCGTGACACCTCAACTAAAATCCTTTACATGATTTAGTAATATTTTTCCTGCAAGTAAATGTACTTTACTTTGTTTAAGATCACTATTTCCGAGATCTACAGATCTCGGGTGTTCTGATATTACAATACGACAAATGTTGAATGTCAAAAATTAAATAATGTAGTAATTGCTAAATGGAACCAGATATCCCTCTTCAGAATAACGAATATTCCGTTGTTAACAATGTCAAAGATATTCAGATCGTGTTCAAAGTTAAAAATAAGGTTTATGAATCTCAGAAAAACATATATGCTGATGAAGAAGATCAAGGTATTTCAGCCTATACTCTATCAGTAAGGCTGACAACGTGATCCCGGATTCAAATCCGGAAATAATAGACACCAAAAGATTACAAATAAATCAATGTAGAAATTTTATTTAAAAAAACTGATAAAAGTTTTTTCTGTATTTAAATCACGTCTTTCCCCTAAACGGATTTTGAACTGCTTTGGGGGAGAGGTATCCATATTTTGCTCCATAATGGCTATTGTTTGCATTATAACCAACATTTTATCAGGATCGATACTATAACGTAGTATTTTGCTTATATGCCTTGAAATCAATTTTTTAGCTCTTTTTTTTTCTTCTTCCTAACACACCACACGATGCTTTCTGCTGATTAAATCTAATTCAGTCAAAAATTTCTTTCTTACGTAGCTGTTTAAATGTTTCATAATTAGTGACCGTACCTTCAGGCCTAACCAGATGCTATCATGCAATCAAGAATGATCTACCTTTAATTTATTTACCAACATTTTGAAATTTCAGAAATATTCGTTAAAATTTATAACATATTTTATAAAATCCCATTGATCAGACAAAATTAATACAATTTTCATTAGTCTCATATGAATATAATCATTGAATACAATATCTACATGGTTTTTAATTTCGTCCTCTTCCTTGGCATTACGGTCTACTGTAACCCTTGGCAGTTTCAATTATTCGTCCCTAGAGTATCCTATCCACAGCTATATGTCACCATCCCCTAATAACAAGGGTTCTAAGGTCTTTACCCATATAATCAAGCCATCTTGTTGGGGGGAGGGGAAGGGGGGAGGCGCTTCAAGTCTTTCTAGAGTATTGGTTCTTAGCCAATTTAGTGTCATGGATCCCTTTGATTTGATAATCTGGTGAAAGCTATGGATCTATCCATCTGATAATAAAGACTCGTATAATGAATTGTTTGAAACAAAAAGTTTGAAAATGTTATAATGCAATAAATAGTTTAAAAAATCTAATTATATTCGATTATATTCACATTCTAGAATGAGCACGATATGCATAAAATGAAATACAAAGAAATACAAACGATATCAGTATATTAGAAAAACAAATTTATGATTTGATAACGTATTTATACTTTCATGACGTATTATTAAATTATTAAAGAACACAAAAATTTCATTTTTTTAAACTTATCAGTGTGAATGTTGTTGTTGCTTCTCCTTAATTAGGATATTAAACTTTGGAATTCGACATTGCAATACGAATATCATGTTGGACATCCAAACGGTTTCGATTTTTTGTCTTGATGGTCAAGAGTGTGGAAAATTTCGGTTCGCAGTGATATAATGTGACAAACGGAAGTATAACTTCCGCAGCGTGGTTTACAAGGCATAAGTAAGCTACTCTCTAGGGAGACAAGAATAAAGTGTTTCCATTTAAACTCCATTTATAGCAAGGATTTTGTTCTAAGACCTATGAGTTCAGTTTTGGCTAAGTCAATATCATAGATACAGACTATGTAGTAAAGAAAAGGACTACGAATTCGTGGCTTAATTTTAATCCCATCTATATAGAAATAACTTTTGAATAAGGTTTGAAGAGATTCTATGTGTTCACGGATTTAACAGTTTTAATTTATATGAATCAAAACATGTAATATAAAAATAATTTGCTTGAACTATGTTCAGACTGAAAAACTTTATTGGAACAATGAGGTATTCAATAGTTAAAGAATAAGTTATGAGGTTTTTAATATTGATTCACGTTGCTGTTTATATGAAGGAATATTATATGTGAAGATACTGCAAAATTCCAGGTAGAATGCCGCCTATATTCCCAACTTTATGCAAAGTAATTATTTAAATTTATTTCTAGTCCAGCGAGCTCAAACAAATTTCCCTGCGCTCTGCTTCCTTAAAGAAAAGTCTTCTTGGTTTAGAAGGAATTCATTGATCATCCTGAATTAAATGATTTAAGCTAAAGTGGCTCAACATTTAATAATAGTTTATCTAAACCTTAATTACCTAAAAAATAAGCATCCTTTTGATTCAGCGATGCATGGAACTCCGTACATAGAACTCTCATTTATAATTATGAGGCCCACTATCTTTTTGTAATTCATTTTTCAACCGATTACACGCGCTGCTTAAAATTGTTCATAACCTGCCTTTATTACAAAAGATGCTATCTTTTTTATAAATAGAATAAAACAAAAAATGAGATATTTAGTTACTTCGGGTATTTTTAATGCTTTCATATCTTTCCTCATTGGTGTGTACTTTAACCTTTTTAACTTCATATAAAGTGTTAATGTGCTCAGATAAAAAAAATTCTTCATAAAGTCGAATAATTTCACAATTCTCTATCAATAAGAGTATTTATAATGGCAATCTACTTTATTTTCTACATTATTTTCATCCTTCATCCTTCTTTCTCTCTTTCTTGTTTTAAGCATTATGCTTTTCTTCTCTCAGGAGTATATATTCTTTTGTCTGTGTATTTACTTACTGCATACTCACCCCGCAAGTAAATTTAATCATGTATTATGCAAAAATGTACGAATGTGCATAAAGATTTAAAGTATATCACTTCAATAAACCTTAAAATTCTAAGTAAAATAAAAACTACATTCGTTTTTCTTATCAAGTATTAATACATGACTGTTTTCACTTCTCTCCGATGATATATCCGTAATAAAACTATGGATTTTATTCTTCAACATTATATAATCAAGATCTTTTTAGATACGTTCTGCATATGAACATAAGTTCTTTATTTATAACTTTGAATTCGTTTAATTGAACTTTTATCTAAATCCTGTATATCATGTTGTAAATGTTTCATTTTACTGATTAAATATTTCCTACATTTGTTTCCTTCAGAAGCAGAATCTAATTTTATTCTTTAGTCAGGGAATAACAAATTGATTTTATAATATATTGAGAGGTTTATCAAAATATTTGTAGGATTTCTTTGATTATATATATATTTATATATATATATATATATATATATATATATATATATATATATATATATATATATATATATATCCTAATAATAACCCAGATCTGTCCCTCTATCTAGAACGCTTCCGGAGCGACCGCTTCATCATAAATATATCAGCCTATGGCATCCATTTTGTTTTATGAATTAGGCTTAACAAGTTAAAAAAGATTATTTGCTATCTAAACCCAAATAATTTATTAGGAACAACATAATATAGACACAAAGCAACTTTATTTCGATTTTTAGACTGCTGTAATAAACGGTTATGACAATTTCAAAACAGCTCGCCAACGTTTAAAACTGTTCTCAGCATAAAATATCCTTTCATTGTAACGCATTTTCGATGTGATATTCATATTCATTAGAAAACTATCTCTTTTCCGCCACCTTTCGAGTTATCATAGTGTTTCATTTAAATTAATAAGAAGTATTCATTTTATATACTCAGAACTTGAAAATGTAAACACGAGTGAGTCATTCATTCACCGTGATTCATTCATCGTCGTTAATTTAAGAAAAATTGAATCGGAGAATCTTTTTCACAGTAAAACAGTTTTTCATTATATTATTTTTAATATAATATATAATATATAATTATATTTTAACCATATAATATATATTTTAACCAGATATTACAATAATGTCAAATTTAGTATTTTCGGAACGTTGCAAACTCAACGCATGCGTAGTTGCAATAAGCGGGATGTGAATACGCGGCAATCTAAATTGGTAGGACCACACAGCCGGTATTGTGAGCAGGATTTATGACGCTTCAGAGCGCCTGTGAGCAGGGCGTCGGCAGTGTGCAACAACACGGGCAATAAAGCCATTAAAAAAGTAAGAGGACAGCAGCCATAAATCGAAGATCAAAGATTAGAAAACAAGTGCATGGGGAGTTGAGAAATTTCCCAGACGAGGAGAGGCGTCCAACATAATTAAAATGCAAAATATAAAACATGAACCAACCTATGAACAAGGTGGCTCAGCCCCCAGCACAATCAAGAGGCGGGCGAGCGAATAGGATGCCAAGAAGGCACGGACCAATAGAAAAAAAAGAAAAGAAATATATATACGGGGTAAAGCATGTTGGAGAGAGCCCCATGACTAAGAAAAATGAAAGAGAAATAACTAAAGCTGCTACAGGTCTGACGAAATTACGAATAATATAATATTGAATACCAAAAGTGAGCTCCATACGAAAGAAGGAAGGAGTAAAACGAATTAAGCTGCTGGAGAACGAGGAGCATCCCGAGGCAACGCCAATTGATGACTCGACAAATGTCCGTAAAGAAATATAACGTTAACAATATAACAACGGTGAGACTATGAAGGAAATCTGAAATAAGGTGACTAACGCGCAGAGCCTACCGGAGCGAAATTAGTTACGAGGTGAGATAAGGTATGAGTCGATAACCGACACCCAGTACTGCCTGACCCGCGGAGCAACCTAAAAGAACCGTCGCATCCATATGAACGAGATCAACATTGAACTCTCCTGACGAACCTAGTGCACAGGTACTATCAAACATTACACGAACTTTGTGTGTGCTAGTGGTGTAACGAGATTAAGCGACAGTGCCGGCAACCCACGAATGAGCAACGAACTTTAAATGCCAACATCGAACTATTCTGACGAACTTAGTGCACAGGGACTACCAAACATTACACGAACTTTGTGTGTGCTAGTGGTGTAACGAGATTAAGCGACAGTGCCGGCAACCCAAGGGTGAGCATTTAGTTAACTATATCTATTTCACATCCCTTGCTTTTTACATAATCGCCACTTAACCCACAAGGGTCGGCAGTGTCTAATTTGTAAAAATGACATGTTTATAATTATAATTGAATATATAATATTGGCTGATTCTGTATTTAGGATAAAGTTGAGAATTTAGCACGATGCTGTGTAATGAATCTGTAAATACATGTGTGTAAATAAAATTGTATATATGTAATATGTGTGTCGTTCCTGAGAGTTGTAACCCTTTCCTTAGTGTGTGCTGAAACAGCTTTGGCCGCAACGCGACATTAATTAATAGCCATACGTTCACAGCCTAATAACCCCAGCTGGGTTATTACAGTAGTGATATGTTCAAAACCGTCTGCTTTCAAAGCGTGCTTTTCAAAGCAAATACCTAACATAACCGCAACATTTGGATAATGTCCAATCGTCTGCCACATTAGGAAGAAAAAAATTTTTTTTTGTCTATTTCGTTGTTACGCACGTGCCGCAAAATTAGTTTAAAGTATCACAAAAATAAAAGAAACCATGTGATCAACATTTAATAAATAAAATTCTAAAAATTAATCTTTAAAAATTCACCAAAAATCAGAAAATGGAAAAAACATTTCATTTTAAAGGAATTTTTATGATCTTTCCTGTGAAATAAATTTTATAACCCTCGGATTATTATTTTAAATGCAAACTTTAAAGAATGTTACAAAAACAGCTTAAAAATTTAACTTAAAAAAATTTAAGAAGAATTTTTTAAAGATCTCTCTTAGTACACCCCTACACTATAAGAAGAATCGCCATGCAAAATTTCAGCCCTTTGGGTCCAGCGGTTTGGTCTGTGAGCTATATGTCAGTCAGTCAGTCAGTCAGTCACGTACGGAACTGTTTTATATAGTATATAGATTATACTTTCTTCTCGAACAAAATACGTATATAAAAATATTTTTCCACTTGCAACATCTTTAAATGAAAAATACCGAACACCTCAATGGTTTATATTTGACTCGTGTTCATTTATGAATTAAAATTATGAAACAACTAAGTTAATTTTTTTGCATTAATTATTTAGCGTTATCGCAAAATTTACTTAGAGCGCAATGTAATACATTTAAAATGAATGTTGACGAAAGTCCCATTTCTGAAAAGCGTCATAAGGCCAATGAACGGAAATGTAGATGGCTTTCAAGACAAAGTCAGGAATCGCTAAACCGAATACGTGGAGCAGACTGTTAACAGACAGAATTTAATATTTCATAATTAATACATGTAATAGAATTAAGTAAAGTGATGCGATTATGTGGAGTTCAGATTTTATTTAAGTTTTAAAAAAATTGCATCTTAAATGGATCATAATAGTGCTGATATTGCATAATTTCAAATAATTAAAAATGTGTATAATTTAAATAAAAGAAAGTAGTGAAGCTATTTAGTATACAAATAATGATGTCTTTGCAGATGTAAATTTATAAAAATTAAAATTAACATGTCATTTTTGACGGGCTAACCACTAGTATATATATATTGCAAGTAATGGCAACTGTTTCTATTTTGTGCTTTCATTTGTGTTTTCAACATTTTTGACTCCCTGTTTATTCTGATCATAAACCAATACAAAAATATGGGTAAGTATCTATTTTAAGCTTAACTTCCTTACCTATAGTAAACAATAAAAATAGAGATTATATAATTACTTGGTATTTAAAAAAACTTAGCCCCAAAAGTCAGATGCTGTCTACATTCCCTGTCTTTTCTCCCAAATAGATAGTCACTCGAGTTATCCTTCACTAGGTAAGAAAGTACGTACTTATATGTCCTTATATTTCGCTCTGCAATATTAGCTTATATAATTGCTTAACTGGTTGATACTCTAACTGGTAAAACAAACGCACACACACACACACACATATATATATATATATATATATATATATATATATATATATATATATATCATTTTTTTTAATTATATGCAAGGGACTTCTAAAAGTTTACACTATTTGCACTCATGTCCATAAATTAAAGATAATTAAGAATCACACGGAAATCAAACTCCAAAGTAAAAATTTCACCTGCAGAATTATCACACACATCTTCAAGAATAATATGCAAATTGCAGGAAGCCACCAGATGACGCCGATAGTATGTCACAATGACGAGAGTGTAAGAGAGGATATATAAGGAATAGTGGCAAAGAAGTAAAATTGTTCACAAGCGTTATGTAAACCGCTCAGTGCCATAACCGAATAGATATGACACAGAGGACGCATGTGAATGATATTTTACGTGGTAGAATTATCGGCCACCTGGAATGTGGGCGTACTAAGATGGAAGTATCCGAGGAACTTGGAATTGCCCAAAGTGTCATCTCTAGGCTTTGGCAACGATTCCAAGATGATGAAAATGTCAGTAGACGCTACAGTACAGGTAGCCCCCGAGTTACAACGCCGAATGAAGACCGGTATTTGGCAGTAAGTGCCAAAAGAAGCAGACGGAGCACAGCATCCGACCTGTCTCGTTAGCTATCTGCAGCCACGGGTACCACAGTTTCAAGGCAAACCGTGTACAGACGCTTGGGAAATATTGGTCTATATGCTCGCAGGCCTGTCAGATGTGTTCCGCTCACGGCAACTCACTGTCGGCAGCGATTAGCCTGGAGTAGAGAACATGCAATGTAGACATCGTCACAGTGGGCTTGTGTGATGTTTTCCGACGAGTCCAGGTTTAGCTTGCAGTCTCATTCACGTCAGACTTTCATATGGAGAACGCCAGGTACCCGTTACCACTAAGACAACATCATTGAACGACACCGTTACGGTGGTGCAGGATTGCTCGTTTGGGGTGGAATTATACTGGGCTCCATAACAGATCTGCATGTTCAAATCGGTACCATGAACGACCACATTTATAGGGACATCATTCGGGAACAACGTGTACGCTTGTTTAGG
Organism: Dolomedes plantarius; assembly: GCA_907164885.2. Classification (NCBI taxonomy): domain Eukaryota; kingdom Metazoa; phylum Arthropoda; class Arachnida; order Araneae; family Dolomedidae; genus Dolomedes; species Dolomedes plantarius. The sequence continues at coordinate 150,930,050 of OU015494.1, read as the reverse complement.
GATGCCATGGGCGCAGAATTTGTGTTTATGGATGACAACGCCCATCCTCACCGAGCAAACATCGTAAACGAATGCCTTCAATCTGAGGATATCACCCGTATGGAATGGTCAGCATTCTCACCTGACTTGAATCCGATAGAGCATGTGTGGGACATTCTTGGCCGACGAGTTGCAGCCCGTCAACCACCTCCTACATGTGTACTGGAACTTGGGAGAGCATTGCTTGCTGAGTGGAGTAATCTTCCCCAAGATCAGCTCGATAATTTGATACTCAGTATGACTAGGCGTTGTACGGACTGTATTTCATCGCATGGGAGACATACAGTGTATTAACCATCATACCAACCATGTAATATTAAGTTTTGTAAAGGAGATATTTTTTACTTTCGCTCCAGGGAGTAAAAATCGTAGTTTTTAAGAATAGTATCATATATACACCATCTTTTTTGTTCTTTATCTTTTGTTTAATCAATGGGCTTTATGAATAAGTCCCGTTTGTTTTGTTTCTGACCTTTATTTGGCGGAGCTGGCATTATCCTTAATTTATGAACATGAGTGTAGAAGTCTGCAATGACATTTCTTTAGATTTTTGCACATATTTAAATTTTACAATTAAACCATCCTGTAAAATTTCAAACAAGTTCAGTGCTTCAATACTAATTACGGATGGAAATGTCTCGACTGAATGTCACACATATATATTCCATTTTTGTGAAAGACGTAAACTAAAATTATATTTTCTGCAATTCTTTCAAAGTTTTTTAATGTAAAGAGATCTCCCGTGAATATATTTGATTTTTGCAGTTAACATATCTCTGTTCTCTACTGTATGCAATTTATATTTACTTATTTTTCTCCTTAATATTCAGTTGTTGGCGGCGTTCAATGCTGTGAGAAGATGCGCATAGAAAATGTTAAATGTAATTCCTTCTTTCTTCCACTTCCCTGCAGCATTCATTCGAATTGCTTCTTCCATTTGCTCAGTCTATTTAAAAGGACTTTTCTTAGCACGGATAACCTTCAAAATATCTCCCCTCCTTCATGGATGATTTAATTTTTGTGAAAATAAAATAACTCTGTAATATAAATGATTTACCGAATATTTTCAAAAATTAAAAATAAATTTGTTTTTCATGGCCCTTAGATATCTCATATATAACCGTTTAAGTGTTGCTGTTAACTTAGAAGAAATAAATAAATAAATAAATTTAAATATATATATATATACATATATATACATATAATATACATATATAAATATACATATATATACATATATATACATATAATATACATATATAAATATACATATATATACATATAATATACATATATAAATATACATATATATACATATATATACATACATATATACATAAATATATATATATATATATATATATATATATATATATATATATATATATATATATATATATAGAGAGAGAGAGAGAGAGAGAGAGAGAGATTTAAGGATGAGATTAAGGCTTGGGCGTTAACGTATTGTTCCCTTGTAGGGAGCAATGCTGGCTCACCTAAGTGGTGTTCCCCTGATAAAGTAGCCAGCAAGACTTCGCGGTGAATAACAAAAGGTGAATGTCTCACAACAAGTGCCTCTGCATTAGAAAAAAAATCTGCTTTACATCTGTGCGGGGAAATCTGTGCGACAGAACACAGGCCTTTGGCTAAAATTGTACAGGGTTGAGATGTGAGATAAAGTAGGCATAGGCGAGCCCCGCTCTGCTGCTTGAGTATAGCCTACGGTAACATCAACTTTTAATGAAAATTGTATACACCTACAATAAGTTGTAACATATAACACAATACAGTTAATTTCAAACCTTGGTACTGTTTGGGAGTTTTGAGGGTATAAACTTGATACTATGTCCCAAAACCAGTTGTAAAACGGTCTATATTTGTGTGTGTGAAGGTTTTAACCTAGGGTAAGTATGCCGAATATGAGACCCCTTTTGATCATTTTCATATATAACTCGGAAAGTAATTGAGGGATTATAGTACCAACTTGATATCATTTTAATACATATATTTTACAACATATAACAATGGCAGAAAATTTAAAATAACCTTACAATTTTCTTGTATGAAATTTTAAACACAAGTGTTCCATTTTGGGGGTCTGAAAAAAGTAGTCTTAATATGAGACCCCCATTCTACAACTCTAAATATGAATTAGAATTACTGAAAAGTTCATGAAAACAAAACTGTACACAATAATTAGATAACAGTTACCTGTATACACTAATAGTGAAAAAGAAAAGTGACATTTTAAACAAATTAGTTGGTTTATACTACAGGTTTTGTTTACTTTTTGTTTTTAGATTCAAACTTTTCACATTGTTTACAAATAAAAAGTTCGTCAGCTCCACAATCTTCTTGGGCCCACCTGAAACACCTTCTACATTGACGCCACTGCTCTCCCCGTTTGTCTTCTGAAAATAAACAACCACAAAAAAAGGCATTCAGCGTCGTTTTCATCAATGCTATCATCACTGCTGTCATGGAGAGAAAGTGTTTCATCATCTTCAAATGAGTTGAGATCATCATAGCTATAATTAGGCTTATTCGTACTCTGTTTTTTAACTAGTGTTGAATTTTCATCCATCCTTAATTTTCCCCTTCCTGTAGGGACCCCTTTGCCTTTTCCTTTTGCCTTTATTGTTTCCTTATCCTTTTTTTATCTTAATCTCCTTTTCCATGTTTATCCTTTGATTTATCATCTTTTAGGTCTATTCCTTTTTTTCTTGTAAGTTTTTTTCGAATATGCTGCAATTCTTTTATTAATGCTATCAATCAATTTATTTTTATAGGGCGATGATGTGATAATATCAGCTTTACGGGCCCTACTTGGTTTCGAGGTGTTTTCTTTTTCAGGTAACGTAGGCAATGGATTTATTTTTCAGGAGTCACTAAAAAATGGTTTGAACTTGTTGGTTGATCAATACCTTCCACATTGTCACTACTGCTACAGGGCTGTGGATTTCGCCTGGGCGTCATTGCATCTGCAGCTTCAGAGAGAACAAGGCTGTAAGTGTGAAAACTAAAATGCCTAATATGAGACCCTATCTCATATTAGACATGATTTAAATCTCATATTGAGCACGACCATGTTGTTGAACACGCCAACGAATTTTTTAGGTTAGGATTAATGTTAGCTTAAAAACAAACAGGCGTGTTTACACTCCACATTTATAACTACCTATCCAATACTAACAGTTTTAATAAGAGTCTTACCTTAAAGGTGAAAACAGTCAATGAATATGGTGATACAAAAAAGTCAACGAGCACACATTCAGGAAAAAAATACTGCACCTTTGTGAGTGCTTGCAAACACTCGACAGACTCACCGATTACGAATGATGCAATAGACTACTGTTTTACGCTCCAGTCACCAGGCGGCAGCACTTTATACGTCCTATAAGCTGGGGACTCATATTAAGCAAGGTCTCATATTAGGTATACTTACCCTATATAACACAAATACGTAAGTGTTAAATTCGTATACATGTAAATTGAAATTCTATGGATATTAATATGATTGGATTGAGATGCAAATGCACGCAATCTAAATTTTCTCCTGAATAGGAATATAGAGGGCCACAGTATAAAATTGGAAACAACTGTCTATCTAAAATTTACTTCTAAATATATTCAGGATCAATTTGTTACAAGCATAAATCGATTATAAATCGATATAGAAAAATATACAAATATTGCATCTCATGCTCGATTTAAAGATAGATTATCATTCAGGTATCATTAAACAAGATTTAAACAAATATTTATCCTGGTAAAGAGTCATTTTTTAAGAATATTTGCAGGGAAGGAGTTGTAGAAAGTTCAATAGTTCAATACTCTCTTTATTGGCAGAAGTACTTAATATAGATCATGTTATTTCAACATACATGTAAATAATCAAGCAAAACGCTAAATAATGTGAAGAATAAAATTCCTTAATACGAGAATCGGGGAGTCTAGTAAGGAATTCATCCAAAATTTCTTTTGTAGAAAAACATATATCTTCTTGTATGTTCATGTGCATTGGTACTTGCACTGTGGATATATTTTTAAAAGGATATATTTTTTTAAAAGGAATGTTTAGAGAAACATAGGTTAATAGTTAGTTAAACAACAAAGCCCGAATTATATTTCAAAAGTAAATTCAACAGTACGAAAAGAAATATTCTAGCTCAAAATTTATTTTCTAGTTAAAGTTATTCTCTAGTAAATTATTTTCTAGTTTTCTTCATGTCTATTTCCCTTATTCCTTAAACCTATACGAGTTTTTTTTATACACACATATATATATATATATATATATATATATCGATCTATGTTCGCATCCCTTCATCCCATCTAAATATCAGATCCCTTTTTTTTACCTATACACTTATATCCGCTTCTATTCATCTTTTCTCTTAAATTTTCAGAATGTTCTTGTTCTGACTTCCTACATTTCACGCTGCTGTCCATGTTTCTTTCAATAAAAGTGCCTTGGTAAAACCAATACTTTCTGCCAATCGCTTTGAAATGCACGCGAGAAAGTTTCATATTTACTTTATATAAAATCAAATACAGCATTATATATTGTTTCCCTTCCAGATTTTGAACTTTAATATATTGTTTGCTTTTAATTAAAATTCAAAAGCTACAAGTGAACTTTTTTTCAGTAAAAGATAAAAAGAATCATTAATTCAGTGTGTTGACCATCATTGTCACGTCACTTTCTTTACAGTTTCACGACTCATAACAGTAATTTTCAACAGTACTGAACTTTTTCTCAGTTTATGTGTCTTTAAATATCCTTACTGCGATTAAATTACAAGAACGGTGTGGTATCGTTGCCTTCACAGCAACACTTCACTACTCGAGAGAGGTTGATTTCCAAGAGAGGACAGAGCCATGCATTCAAGTTAGGCTCTTTTTATTATTTTAGTTGGTATAAATATATGTACAGGTTATTTACAAAACAGATACAAGCCGTATCGAACTGGCTCCACTACACGTTCAACATCAAGCATTCTCCCGTATAAATAACAATTCCGTTGATCCTCCCGCTAGTCGATAACCCTCAGCTTCTCTCCTCCCAGTCGTCCGTAAGTCGCTCTCTCGTTCCGAAAAAACCTTAGTGTCACCGTTTGCGCTCGACCCTCTTTTAAGCACCTTTCGAAGCTTCTAGAATAATCTAGACTCCTATCCACAACATTCCAGGCGGCTCCAAAAGAGACCTCCCACGATGCTTATGACATCTGGTTCTTAAAGAATAGGCGGTATGAGAACCGCTGGCTGCTTAATAAAAACCATCCTGCTAAAGGGGGAAAACCGGTAAACACATTCCATTGCCGATTTCCAACGATCGACCTAATGGAAAAAATACCGTTTACATACAATTGACTGTCGTTTCCGGCAAACGGCCCAGTGGTTAAAAGGGGGTTACTGTCGCGGAGCTACAACGGCTTCGCATACGGGAATTTACAAATTTCAAGCGTTTCACTTGAATTATTATGGACATTTAGTCATTAATATTTTAAATTTCTATATATCGTTCATACATAGTTTTCTTTTAAAAAAAAGATTTAACGGAAAACTCTTAATTTCAATTCACATCATGGATTGATCACAAACATAAAAAAATAATAATAAAGCTCCCTTTTAGTCATGATAGAATGGAACACTCTTACTCGTCCTTTAAAGAATAATGAGTCTCACACCTTCTATAACCGATAAATGAACAATAAAAATCTAAAAGATTTACAAGATACTGTGGTACTTCTTTTGCAATTCATGAGCATTTTGCGTTACTTTCTTTATCTGAAAGATCTGAGTTGAGTTGATTGAGAGCACTACGGTCATCTTTTGTTGCACGAGGGATAATTATTTATACGTGAGAGAAATGATCAAAATGAAAATATTATTTTAAGGAGAAGAAGGGCTTCGTTTATATAGGCTTTAAAGTAATCAAAAATTTTGCACTCAGATCTACTTTTTAAATCGAATAAAATTTAATATATGGGTATAAAAAGTCGAACTAATTTTATCCTCTTTACTTTCTAGGTGTGTCATTATTTTTTCTTCTGTATGCTAGTAAATGATTAATTTCTCAAAGAGCAGCCTAGTGCAAAATTTGTTACTGGGAACCTCAAAATTAACACAGCAGTATAATCGATTAAAGCCTATGTTAATAAGCTTGACTGAGTATTATCTCTATATATATAAAAGCAAGTTTCCGTGTGTGTGTTTGTATGTGTGAGGGCTACAGACGAATCTATAAAACTTTCAACTGTGAAATTTGTCACACGGTAGTGAAGATTCTGAACATGTGCACCTCGAAGCCCGAATTTTAAATTTTATTACCGTTAATTTTTAATTAATAAAAAACCAACAATTTTTGAAGGGTGAATCCAGAAATGGAAGAGCCTCTCAGCCGTCTATCAAAGAATTCCGGTTGTACCTGCTCGAAATCAGCCATATTTGAAAATGTCAAAATCGATGCATTTTTTTTTTCATGAAAGTACATAAATGTTACATATTTGGAAAGAGCTTTAAAAATTGATCATTTTTTCTGCTTACACTTAATCTGTTACTTCAATAGTTTTAGAGTTATTTGGATTCTAATCTTGAGATCATCCGGTGATATTTTGTAAACAAAGCGTGATTCTTTCACAGTGTGATTCTCAGTAAAAAATGAATCACTGAAAAGAAATGTGTCATTGATAATTTTTTCTGCTTGCAGTTTAAAACTTTATTCAAACTTTTTAACAATAATAAATACTTTATTGAAACTAAATAGATATATACCGATTTTTGGAGGTTTTTTGGAGCTTTATAAAAATGTAAATTTAAGTGAACTTTGGCTGTTTTTCAAGTTACCAGTGGAGAGAATGTCTTAAATGAAATTGTCCAGTATGAAATGTTAAATATATTTTATTGTAAATATATTTTAATTAAATCAAAAGAAAATCTATATAAATAAAGCAAAGTGTCTCTATGTATGTATGTATGTAACGTATACAAATCTACATTTCTTAACGAATCTGGTTGAAACTTCGTATACTTATCTTAGAATTGTCTTAAGGCTTCAAAACATAAGTTTGGAAGCTTTAAATTAATTATAAATAAATACAGTTTTTAAATAATATTTCATCTCTAGGCGTTGGAATCAATCATTCATAAGAACAGCGCATGCGCACAAGGAAACGTTTTATTTACTTTTGCCGATGTTCACTTTTTCTGTATTCTGTCAATTTTTGTTTAATTTAGTTACTATTTTGCATATTCTTTCTTTTTATGCTTCTGTCTGAAACTCTAGAATATTTTTTATTATCATTCTAATACTTCGAACCTTAACAATGTTTACCAGGGGTGTTTTAAAACAACTGTTAATTATTTTTGTGTTTAGCTTTGATTATGTTTGTGTTTAGCTTAGAAAAGAAATAATTTTGCAAAGGTTTTTTTGATCTTTTATGCTGAAATAGCACTTAAAAATCAAAAAAAGAAACAAAACCTTACCTGTAAATAGCATACTTTTTATAAATTGGTCAATTTGAAGTAATTTTTAATGAAATTTACCGAAAACACCTATCACTCTGCACAAAATCTTAAAGCTAATTTTTTAATTTCCCTCTATCACATGATACATATGACAGTTATCCTCTAAATGACCTACAAACTAAGAGAAAATTTTAAAAAGCAAAATTAATACACGCAATTGTATGTTTCAATATAAAAATTTTCCCCGATTCCTGATTCCTTTCCTTATAAAAACAGCCCCAAATAAAAAAATATTTATTATACACCAATTATTGTTCACTTTTTGCTTATTTTGTATTTGCTAAGCAAATTGTGTTATTTTGGATATTTTTGAAGGCCAGTGAAATATAATTATGTTTTATTTACTTTTCTATTTTGCATTTAGTTAATTTTCCAATTGTTCCGAAATTAATTGTTAAAAGAGAAATTATTTCTTTAAATATTTCAATGGGGGGAGGTACAGTTTATTCTTTCATCATTTTTTATTATCATTCTCAAGTAGGAATTAAGGTGACTGTCTACGCTCGGAGTCAATTTAAAAAAAAAATAATTTTTTTAAGGTTTTTTTCATCATTTATGGTAAAATAGCGCTTAAAAATTAAAAAAAAGAAACAAAAACTTACCTGTAAATAGCATGCATTTTTAGAAATTGGTCAATTTGAAGTAATTTTTAATGAAATTTAGCTAAAACGCCTATCTCTCTGCACAAAATCCTAATGCTACTATTTTAATTTCCTTCTCACACATGATACATATGACAGTTATCTTCAAAATGACCTACAATCTAAGAGAAAATTTTAAAATGCAAAAATAATACACGTAATTTTATGTTTCAATATGAAAATTTTTCCCCGATTCGTCATTCCTTTCCTTATAAAAACAGCCGCAAATAAAAAACTATTTATTATACACCAGTTATTGTTCTTTATTTGTTTATTTTGTATTTGCTAAACAAATTGTGTTATTATTGGATATTTTTGAAGACCAGTGAAATATAATTATGTTTTATTTACTTTTCTATTTTGCATTTAGCTAATTTTCCAATTGTTTAGAAATTAATTGTTAAAACAAAATTTATTACTTTAAATATTATTTCAATGGGGGTTGGGGGGTGCTACAGTTTATTCTTTCATCATTTTTTATTATCATTCTCAAGTAGGAATTAAGGTGACTGTCTACGGAGTCAATTTTTTTTTAAATAATTTTTTAAAGGTTTTTTTGTCTTTTATGGTAAAATAGCACTTAAAAATTAAAGAAACAAAAACTTACCTGTAAATAGCATACTTTTTTTTTTAATTTAGTCAATTTGAAGTATTTTTTAATGAAATTTAGCTAAAACGTCTATCACTCTGCACAAAATCCTAATGCTACTATTTTAATTTCCTTCTCACACGTGATATATATTACAGTTATGTTCAAAATGACGTACAATCTAAGAGGAAATTTTAAAATGCAAAAATAATACACGCAATTTTATGTTCCAATATTAAAATTCTTCCCGATTCATCATTCCTTTCCCTGTAAAAACAGCACCAAATAAAAAAACTATTAATTATACACCAATTATTGTGCGTCATTTCGTTAAAAATAGTGTTTGTTTTATTAAATTTATTAAATATATTTATTATTCACTCTCCACAAAATCCTAATGCTACTAATTTAATTTCCTTCTCACACATGATACATATGACAGTTATCTTCAAAGTGATCTACAATCAAAGGGAAAATTTTAAAATGCAAAATTAATACATGAAATTTTATGTTCCAATATGAAAATTTTCCCCCGATTCGTCATTCCTTTCCTTATAAAAACAGCCCCAAATAAAAAAACCATTTATCGTACACCAATTATTGTTAAATTTTTGTTTATTTTGTATTTGCTAAGGAAATTGTGTTATTACTGGATATTTTTGAAGGCCAGTGAAATATAATTATGTTTCTTACTTTTCCATTTTACATTTAATTAATTTTTTGATTGTTCAGAAATTAATTGTTAAAACAGAATTATGTTTCAATATGAACATTTTCCCCGATTCGTCATTCCTTTCCTTATAACAACAGCCGCAAATAAAAAACTATTTATTATACACCAGTTATTGTTCTTTATTTGTTTATTTTGTATTTGCTAAACAAATTGTGTTATTATTGGATATTTTTGAAGACCAGTGAAATATAATTATGTTTTATTTACTTTTCTATTTTGCATTTAGCTAATTTTCCAATTGTTTAGAAATTAATTGTTAAAACAAAATTTATTACTTTAAATATTATTTCAATGGGGGGTGGGGGGTGCTACAGTTTATTCTTTCATCATTTTTTATTATCATTCTCAAGTAGGAATTAAGGTGACTGTCTACGGAGTCAATTTTTTTTTTAAATAATTTTTTAAAGGTTTTTTTGTCTTTTATGGTAAAATAGCACTTAAAAATTAAAGAAACAAAAACTTACCTGTAAATAGCATACTTTTTTTTTAATTTAGTCAATTTGAAGTATTTTTTAATGAAATTTAGCTAAAACGTCTATCACTCTGCACAAAATCCTAATGCTACTATTTTAATTTCCTTCTCACACGTGATATATATTACAGTTATGTTCAAAATGACGTACAATCTAAGAGAAAATTTTAAAATGCAAAAATAATACACGTAATTTTATGTTTCAATATGAAAATTTTTCCCCGATTCGTCATTCCTTTCCTTATAAAAACAGCCGCAAATAAAAAACTATTTATTATACACCAGTTATTGTTCTTTATTTGTTTATTTTGTATTTGCTAAACAAATTGTGTTATTATTGGATATTTTTGAAGACCAGTGAAATATAATTATGTTTTATTTACTTTTCTATTTTGCATTTAGCTAATTTTCCAATTGTTTAGAAATTAATTGTTAAAACAAAATTTATTACTTTAAATATTATTTCAATGGGGGGTGGGGGGTGGGGGGTGCTACAGTTTATTCTTTCATCATTTTTTATTATCATTCTCAAGTAGGAATTAAGGTGACTGTCTACGGAGTCAATTTTTTTTTAAAATAATTTTTTAAAGGTTTTTTTGTCTTTTATGGTAAAATAGCACTTAAAAATTAAAGAAACAAAAACTTACCTGTAAATAGCATACTTTTTTTTTAATTTAGTCAATTTGAAGTATTTTTTAATGAAATTTAGCTAAAACGTATATCACTCTGCACAAAATCCTAATGCTACTATTTTAATTTCCTTCTCACACGTGATATATATTACAGTTATGTTCAAAATGACGTACAATCTAAGAGGAAATTTTAAAATGCAAAAATAATACACGCAATTTTATGTTCCAATATTAAAATTCTTCCCGATTCATCATTCCTTTCCTTGTAAAAACAGCACCAAATAAAAAAACTATTAATTATACACCAATTATTGTGCGTCATTTCGTTAAAAATAGTGTTTGTTTTATTAAATTTATTAAATATATTTATTATTCACTCTCCACAAAATCCTAATGCTACTAATTTAATTTCCTTCTCACACATGATACATATGACAGTTATCTTCAAAGTGACCTACAATCAAAGGGAAAATTTTAAAATGCAAAATTAATACATGAAATTTTATGTTCCAATATGAAAATTTTCCCCCGATTCGTCATTCCTTTCCTTATAAAAACAGCCCCAAATAAAAAAACCATTTATCGTACACCAATTATTGTTAAATTTTTGTTTATTTTGTATTTGCTAAGGAAATTGTGTTATTACTGGATATTTTTGAAGGCCAGTGAAATATAATTATGTTTCTTACTTTTCCATTTTACATTTAATTAATTTTTTGATTGTTCAGAAATTAATTGTTAAAACAGAATTATGTTTCAATATGAACATTTTCCCCGATTCGTCATTCCTTTCCTTATAACAACAGCCGCAAATAAAAAACTATTTATTATAGACCAATTATTGTTCTTTTTTTGTTTATTTTGTATTTTTTAAGCAAATTGTGTTATTATTGGATATTTTTGAAGGCCAGTGAAATATAATTCTGTTTTATTTACTTTTCTATTTTCCATTTAGTTAATTTTCCAATTGTTCAAAAATTAATTGTTAAAACAGAATTTATTACTTTAAATATTATTTCAATGGGAGGGGGGGGGGTACAGTTTATTCTTTCATCATTTTTTATTATCATTCTCAAGTAGGAATTAAGGTGACTGTCTACGTTCGGAGTCAATTTTTTTTTAAATAATTTTTAAAGGTTTTTTTCATCTTTTATGGTAAAATATCACTTAAAAATTAAAGAAACAAATACTTACCTGTAAATAGCATACTTTTTTTTTAATTTAGTCAATTTGAAGTATTTTTTAATGAAATTTAGCTAAAACGCCTATCACTCTGCTCAAAATCCTAATGCTACTATTTTAACTTCCTTCTCACACGTGATATATATTACAGTTATGTTCAAAATGACGTACAATCTAAGAGGAAATTTTAAAATGTAAAAATAATACACGCAATTTTATGTTCCAATATTAAAATTCTTCCCGATTCGTCATTCCTTTCCTTATAAAAACAGCCCCAAATAAAAAACTATTTATTATACACCAATTATTGTGCGTCATTTCATTAACAATAGCGTTTGTTTTATTAAATTTATTAAATTTATTTATTATTCACTCTCCACAAAATCCTAATGCTACTATTTTAATTTCCTTTTCACACATGATACATATGACAGTTATCTTCAAAATGATCTAAAATCTAAGAGAAAATTTTAAAATGCAAAAATATTACACTCAATTTTATGTTCCAATATGAAAATTTTCCCCGATTCGTCATTCCTTTCCTTATAAAAACAGCCCCAAATAAAATATTTATTATACACCAATTATTTTTGTTCACTTTTTGTTTATTTTGTATTTGCTAAGGAAATTGTGTTATTACTGGATATTTTTGAAAGGCAGTGAAATATAATTATGTTTCATTTACTTTTCTATTTTACATTTAGTTATTTTTTTAATTATTCAGGAATTAATTGTTAAAACAGAATTTATTACTTTAAATATTATTTCAATGGGGACGGGGTGGGTACAGTTTTTTCTTTCCTCATTTTTTATTCTCATTCTCAAGTAGAAATTAAAGTGACTGTCTACGTTCGGAGTCAATTTTTTAAAAAATAATTTTTTAAAGGTTTTTTTCGTCTTTTATGGCAAAATAGCACTTAAAAATTAACAAAATTAGCAAAAACTTACGTGTAAATAGCATACTTTTTTAGAAATTGGTCAATTTGAAGTAATTTTTAAGGAAATTTAGCTAAAACACCTATCACTCTGCGCAAAATCCTAATGCTACTATTTTAATTTCCTTCTCATTCCTTTTCAGATTTTAGTGGTTTATTATAAATGTATATATTTTATGTTTTACTTTTCAGGTTTTTTTGCTCCAATGATGAAAGTCTAAACTAGCTGAATTCTGAGGAGTTTATTATAAATATATATTTTTTTGTATTGGATTTTCTTTTTATTCATGCGTATAACATTTCATATGCTTTTTTTCTATGTTATTTATACTCTGTTTAGTTTTTAAATTTACTCTGGTTAACAATTATTCCCAAATTTGACATTTTTACTTTACAGCTTTTAGTGGTACAATGAAGAAAGGCTGCATCTACCTAAATTCTGAGATGTCTATAATGTTGACTATAGTGTTCTGAGATGACACTTTTTTTTTACTATGTAATTTATGCTGTGTTTAGTTTTTAAATTGATTTTAGTTAACAAACATTCTTAAAATCCCGGGCAACGCCGGCTCGCCGGGGGGGGGGGGAGAATTTTTCTTCTACCTGCGACTGTTTGCAGGACGTGGGATACGTATCCACAAAATTTAAATATCTTTATTCATTGTTTTATAGTATTTCCATTCTTTGACAATGATTGCTGAAGGAAGCGGGTCTCTAAATATATATATATATATTTGGCATTAATTGCATACATTGACCGTTGTATTTAGTTTGAATGTACTCCATAGCGAAGTACGGGTATTCAGCTAGTAAGTTCATATTTTTTTGCAGAAAACATTGAAATAATCCATGGTTTAGACTGCTGTGTACTAACCTTTTTTCAGACGATGGCCGAATGGCTAGGATGCTGGCATGCGGTACCGGAGTCTGTGGGTTCGAATCCCACTCTTAGCATGGATGGTTGTAGCCTTTCGGAATCGGCTTTAAGTAGTAGGGCTCGTGTTAATTATCCCTCGTGTAGCAAAAATTGACCTTACCGCTCCGAACCAAACCTTATGTGTACTTACCCTATTGGATTCGCCCACCTCAATGTTAGCCTATGGAGAAAATTTGTCCAAGAATTGCCGACTTGGAATTAAAGACTTTTTTTTAATTGTACTCCATAATAGGGAAAGAAATTTTACACCTTGTGGCATTTTTCGCTTTTTTTTTCTATGCAAATAATATTTTAAAATTTTAATTACTCGGGGGAACAATCTGGTATAAAGTGTTTTAAACGCTCATCAATTCCTGTGGTAGACGAAATTTATAAAATGAATCCTGTTGCAAGGTGCAGAACATTTCAGGATATCTGAAAATACCATTGGATTATCAATACCATTAATACCATTAATACCATTGTACTGTAAATACCATTGGATATTATTGGATTATCAGCATTTATGTAGCTGTAAACAGTAGACTAATTTTCTCCATAGGTTAACATTGAGGTGAACAAATCCAATAGGGTTAGTACATAGCAGCCTTAACGCCATTGATCATCGGATCAGGGTTTGAAGTAAAAATTCAAGATTAAAATATTAATCGGTTTTAAAAACTCTTATTTTGGACTGGGATGCAACATTTTACGTAGTTGTATGTAAATCCAAACCGAAAACAAGTCACTTTAAGAAGAAGGAAAAAACTGCAGCCAAATCCATCTTCTCTAAAAGCAAAACTTCTTCGTACAGTTTAACTTTGAAATAAATATCTAATCTCCTGACATACATTACTCTAAAATATTTTTTTAGAAAATACTCTCAAGCGACGCAATAATTATAAACGATCCAGAACTTCTCTAGAAAGAGAAAATTTAAACCATACAAATATTTACGGCCGAATCAGCATTGTACTCTTCCAACTGTTTTATTATGCAGCACGTAAGGAATGTTTGGAGTGCAAGACAGATGCCACAGAAATATCTAAACGTGATTTTGAATCCTGATCTTGCAGGAATATTTTTTGCTTTACATGAAAGTATTTTCTATTGCTATTTCCTCTGAGTAACGGATATGCTAAGATACTTATTCTAAGAAAAATGGAAGGTATATGGACAGGAACAGAATTTTAATGAATCGGAGAAAAACACTGAAATGAAAGAAAAGCTTTAATTTCATCTATTCTACTCGTATATGGTTTATTGTGTTTAAAGAAAAATACCTAAAAGTAAAATTCAAACGCATATTTTAAAAAACATTTTAAGGATTTTTAATTATAAATGAAACCTATTATATCTTTCCAGCATCACTAACATCAGATTTTCTATATGTCTCTAATTAGCTCTAAAATTTTAAATTATATCACTAATAAAAATTGATACAAGGGCATTACTTCGAAGTTTGAATTCCCAACATTATTTAAAAGTTAATTGTGTCTATAATTTCTCTTTTCTGTCGACTTGATGTCAGTATATTCTGTGTAATGCATACAGTATAATTTATTCTTGTCCATATTTGTTTAAATCTGCAATCATCAATTTTTTTGTGTGTTTTTTCTTTAGAAAATATAAACGGAAGACTTACTGTAGTAGTAAAATGTATATTATATTATTTGTCACATTTTATGTAAAAAGGGGGCATGAAAACTTGAAAATCCGTAAAACGTTTTATTTTAAGTCATAAGTCTTTGAGAAAGATTCCCTACAATCATCAAAGACTATCATAGATTATTTTCTGATGCTAAAATTACTCACAGCTTACTATGAAGTTCTTTGGCATCATATACAATATAATCATAGAATGATGAAAATTTTTCTTCTCAAACAAATGATCCGTTTTGATCCATTTCGGGGAGGTAACAATTTTATTTCTTACTATCAGATTTCATCTTTTTAACGTAGTAAAACGCATTTTCCCTTATGCGAATCATTCGTCTCTATTGAAAGCAGTGATCATTTTTCATTTTCAAAAAATAAATTAAGCTATATCCATTACTTCTGTTGCGTGAATATCTCATTAAAATAAAAGTAAGACTTAGATAAAATTCCATTACTAAAGAGAAAATAATGGCTAATTTTATGAAGAAACATTCGTTAGTTAATACTTACCTTTAAGGAACCCATAGACGTTCCTAATCTAAGGAAATAAGGCAAAAGTCTATGCAAAGTCATGCTGCGGTTACACCAGATTATTTACTTTACAGCTACTGTTTTGACTCTTTTGTAGTTAAACAAACTCATAAATATTACTGCATAAATGCTTTCTCATCTCTCGGTATTAAAATCAAACTTCTATACTTACTCCGACTAACATATCAGTTACTGGCTTCTTGTTATTCCTCGTAAGATTTTATGCTCAGGTGAATTGTTTTAATAACAGTTATTAATATGGAAAATTATACCTAAAATTTTAATTGAAAATTGCAGTCTAAAGCATTTCACTTACGTTTACACAAGTGCGAAATTTAAACGCGATATATTAAATGCCTTGAATAAACCGTGTCTCTGTAAACACTGTTTTAAATTGCGATTGCAAATCACGAAACCGAAGATATTCAGAGGAGTAATGAATTTTAATCATTTTCAGCGATGAGAATTCAAATACGTTGCCTCTCCTACTTGAGTGAGTATCTCTTGACAGAGAGTTAGAAATGGGTGTTCGAGTAATTAATATAACTACAATTCAATTAGAACTCTTAACGCTGTTAATTTCAATAAATTTTACGCTCAGAGAACAGCGGACAGTTGAACTTACTAATAAAACTACTGCTTCTGAGCAAAGCATTAAAAACTGGATTTTCAATTCAACTTTTAGTTTTTCAAACTAATATTTGGCAATGACGTATTCTATACTATATTGAATCTGAGACTTTTTAATTATTAAATATACAGTACTGCTAAGAGTGTTTCAATTCTACTTAAATTAACTGAACTAATTCTATATTGATACCTCGATTTTGAGATGAAATATCATCGCATTGAAGCAATAAAATAATTCTGAATGAAATCAAATCGAAAGGATCATGGGGAGGTTGGTGATATAGATATTGTCAAATCTGTACAGTCTAACGTAACCCCACAATTGATTCCCAGGTCGAGTAGGTTTGATTTTCAAAGGTGAGATTAAAATTTTTGAAAATTTGTTGCTGAGTATTCATCATTATAAGCAATTTAAACATTAAAAAGGAAAAATTGGCATGCTAGTGATATCACCATGAACTTTTTGTACTTCATTTTATGTATCCTGACAATTATTTATTTCGGATGTTAAATGTTAGCATTGCATCAAACTACTTTTTAGCGGGTAGGAGATTACAGACTATTTGCCCTCACAGCTTGGTGAAAGGCAGTAAAAAATGTGAATTGCCAAACCTGCAAACCATTTATCGATCATGTATCGTCCAATTTGAACGCTCCTTGTAACAGAAGAGTATCTTACGCAGATGATCCGTGGTTAAAGAAAGATATCGTAGCCGGCATTGGTTTTCATGCTTTCAGGGCGAGAAAGCGATGTAGGGTTACACTGTACATATATTCTTTCGGGGTGCCTCATAGGCTATCGGATTTGCAAATATTAACAAGTGGTGTGTCTTTCAGCCTATGAGAGTCACCGTTACGAGTCATTCAGTAACCACGAGGTTATTGCGCCGCATTCATTTTATAAAAGGGTATTCGTAATGTATTGATAGCCTAGTGTATACGTCTAAATATGGAATTTTTTCCTTTACCTGGAGAAATGTAATAGAAATCCATAATAAAAGCTTTGTAAGAGGACTCGAGACGTATTGTCTTTCAGCGGCTAATCCTTACCTAATCTAAAAATAAATATGTCCCATATTTTGAACTTACAGTAGCATGCTACTGTATCTAAAATCTCTACTAATCACAAACTCAAATAATCGAGGATGAAATAACTTTTCACTTAAGTGAATAACTCCATTTCCCTTTCTGAAAAATAAATACCGCAGATAAGATAAATTTAGTTAAAAATAATATAAAAGTGGGAATAGAAATACCGTACGATAACAACCAAGTGGTCGTTCTGATTTAAAAATTGCTAGTAAAACTTTCAGCATCATGAAAACAATGTAACATCATACAGTTTTACATGAAAATTCCGTGCAGTTCCATTTTGCTGTGCATATATATTCAATATTTTTTAGTTTTGTTTTCATTCTGTTTTCCAAAACTTTCTCATCTTACTCTAAGCATAACATACGGCGAACATTTCGATTACTTCTTTGAGTACAACTGACGCTTTAAATTTGAATGCAGTGCAACAGAAAACCGGCGTGACAAATCTTCTTTTTAGAAATAAATAAAAGATTCTAGAGAGGCGGACGCAAGATTTGTGGTAGAGGGGACGTGATGAAGTAGGAAACAGCACAATTTCTTCAATTATAATATTCCAATAAAGTCGTACAGAATTTTAGCATATTTACTGAACGTTTGTGTTCCGCTCGAATGCTATTTTAATCCATCACGTTGAAACGAAAATTTTAGAGATATCCAATGCTTAAAAGTCACAACTTTATGTTGGACTTTAAAACTTTGCTGGTGAATATAATGTTTACGGTTTATTGGGCATATTATGTTATTAATATAAAATTCAGTTCTTTTTAAAATATGCTTTAATTTTTTTTAAATATTCCATTAAAATCTCCACAATTCAGCAATCTTAGAATTCCCCTAAGGGAGCTGATAGGAAAAGCATTGCAGTGTCAGAGGAAATTTTTTACTTCTAAGACTGAGCTAATCACTGTGTCATTAACAGTGTATGAGCAATTGTGTCTTGTCACAATAAGAATTCTGTCTTTAAAAAAAGTGGTTGTAAAAGTGGTGTGTATGAACTAGGTATTTTTTGTGACTATGTTAACACGACATTTTAATAAATTAAACATCTACTCAAGAGTGTTATGCGCATAGTTCTATGCAAGACATTTCCTCTAAACAGATTTTCGTAATAATAATGGCTTTAAGATTAATTTTATGCGAGTCATCTAAAATTACTTTTAAAAGATATCTATTATTTAAGAGAGAAGTACGAAAAAAGCTATGCAGTATAATTAATGTCCAATGGTGTCAACCGCAGCTATAATTTCATTTAAGTTATAATTTCATTAATCAAACATAAACCTTGTTAATATCTCAATGACAAAACTGTTAAAGAACATTTTTGTTTCATTGATTCAAATATCTTTGAGGATACTACTTATACTTCTAAAAACTACTTGCAATGAAGAAAAGAAAAATATTGAGAAAGTTGAACAGGAACTATCTCATGAGTTCATAATTCTGTCATCGATAATCATTTAAATTTAGATGGCTAAGAAATTTTGTTTCTATTTGTAACTCTTGAAATAGAAAGTAAAAAAGTTCACTGAAAAAGGAATTTTATTGAAAATTATTCCATTAAACATGTTTTTTGATTATCTAGAACGAAACAAATTTTAACGATTCGGTCTTGTTATACTTAAATAGTGATAAATATGAAAGTTGCAAATTCTAGTTCACCGACGATTCTATAAAGAGAAAAATCCAAATGACGGAATTTTTTATCTAAACTATTACATGCATAGGTTGATTAAAAATATATTTATACACGTATTGAAAAATTATATCATACATTCAGTCAGTTTAAAGATGGGTTATGATTATTTAGTTAGCAATAAATATGGTCCCAAAAATTTATCCAAGTAAAGAATCATTTTATCCTAATATCTGCAGGAATAGAAAGTTTAGTCCTCTAAGACAGATAAAGAAAGTCTAGCCTCTTTTCTTTGGAATTTTCCTATGATTTTATTATGGGCGTTTACCCAAAGGGCTTTTGAAATGGATTTTTAGGAAGAATTAAGGAAGGCGTGTGTCTTTAAAAGCAATAACTATTTTCTTCAGGTCTCTTTCGATACTAAAGTATTTCTCCCGGTAAGGTATTTTCAGTGTATTACTGCATGCAAGAGCAATTTCAACACATTTTATATGCATTATGATCCATATAAGAGATTTACTAGAAGTATCACACACATTGGCCCCAATTCCCTTGCCAGATTAACTAAATTCTCTGAAATGCGACAGTGAAAAGAAAATAAGTAGCTATTTTGCAACTGCTGCAGGTTATTTCAGAAACCGTTAGTGATGCTTGAATTAATGATGGATAATTGTCAATAACATCAATGATTCACAGAAAAAAATGGAAACTGAATTATGCAATCTTCAATTATTATAATTTCCGTAAGATCAGTTTATTGCTCAAAGATTTTCGTGAATTTAATAACGAGGTTAAAATTCAGATGGAACAAATGTCAACAAATAAAGAAAAGTGAGCTTCTTTGAAGAAAATCAAATTCTAAATAGGACATTTTTAACTTTATTTTCTTAAGTTGTATAGTTTAGTAGTATTTCCCAAGAAAAAAAAATATCCTTTTCATTATTAGTAAAATTAAAAACCATCTCTAGAGATTTTATTTAAAGTTATACATATATGTATGTGTGTGTGTGTGAAAAGAATATGACTAAATTCATGGAAATTTGTTTTCAGGGGCATTCAAAATATATTCTTCTAAAAATATAATATATTCATCTAAAAAGAGAGAAATATCGTCTAAAAGAAACATATAGGAGAAATGCATTCTTAAAAAATAAGTTCTTATAAAAATCTTATAATAGTAAAATAAAAAAATTCCAGGCGAAATATATCCTCATAAAATATATTTTTATAATTAAATATCTCTTATACTTTCATATTCTTCTCATGATTAAATATTTGTTCGCATATTAATTTGTTTATTTAGGTACGTAGCAATGACTCCTATTATAGATATCTGCTTGGATATTTTGCAGTGATAGGATTTCTTCGAGCAGGTATCACGTTTTAAAATTTTATTAATACAATTTCTCATAATCTTATTGCATGAGTTAACATAAAAGACGATATGGTTTCGATATGGACATTTTCGTCCAGTAGTATTGTTGCACTATAGTAATTTAAGATTTTCCTTTAATGTATGATATGCCATGTATATGCATATAGTATGTAGAATAATTAACTCATATAAGCTAAGAATAAGAAATTAAATGCATATTCATAAAATATAGTATTAAAAAGAGCCTTTATCTCAAAACTAATTTGAATTATATTAACAACGAAGAAAGTCTTTAAAATGTAATAATTATTTAGCATTTGAATTGAAAAATTCAGTTTCCAACATTAAAGTATTTTTCGATTCTTCAAACTTTCATTCTTTGAACAATTTATACAATTCCACTGATTTACAAAGTTTAATTTCAATCTTGGAGTAGGTTTTTTTTCTCAATTTTATTGATACTGAATATTTTATAATAACATTTTTTATCAATAAGTGATACAATCTTACCTAGAAAATTCGTTTTGGGATTCCTCGGTGAAAAAACTGGACTCTCCCTCTATACAAAAATTTGTATAGGTTCTTTTTCCTTTTACTTCATCTTTTTGGTCATAGAGAGCGTTTTTTTTTTCAGACTCTGGACGAAAATGGACGCATGCCAAAATTCCTTTTGTTCGAATTTCGTATGAGATGCGTCCCAAAGTATAATTGATTTAATTCTATAAAGAATTTTTTTTTAACTAGGGCAAGGGTTTTCAAGATTTTATTTAGAGTTTTATTTTAAATTTCATTCATCATTTTGTCTTGGTTTAAAATTAAAATTCCAGAAAGTATTACGGAATAAATTCTTTGAGAAAGTATTAAATTCATTGATTTATCGAACGAAGCACTTTCATTTAACACCTCCGAAATTCTCATCAATAATTTATAGGGATTCTGTTGAAAACTGAAGCTAAAACAGCATAAGTATGAAGTATAGAAATTCATTGACTACTTCATTTAATATAGTGAGTGAAATTATTAGGTCTTACTCTGACAATCAATTTATTTTCCAGATTTAAATAACTGAAAAGTTGTATACCTAAAGTTATAGCTTCCAGAGTAGTCATATTTTAAAGTTTTTCTTAGTTTTAAAAATTGAGCAAAAAGCGATAAAAAAAATAAGTATTTTATTTAATTTCCTTTTATTAATAATAAAAGAAAGGGAAAAATCATTGAATTTATGAACAGTGCAAGTGAGGACTTTCTCAAAAGTTAGGCATATTGGAGAGAAAGTACCAAAGAAATTCTTAGAGTAGAAGTATTTTTAATAAACAAGGCTAAACGTAAAGATAGTTAAAAATATTTAACTTGAAGCCACAATTTCTCAGATTGAAATGAAGGCGGAAATATTTCCTACAAAAGCCAGGAAAAAGATCATAAAATATTAAAATTCGTTCATAATAAAAACTACAAATAGTGCCTCATTTTCGAGAATTTTGTTCTATTGACAGATTTTATCTATTTCATGATACCTTCCGTTAATATTAAAAAGCGTTCCTAGAATGTTTCGTATTTTTATTTTACATTCTATCTTGAAAGGAACATGTGAAGGACTCAGCTTCATTTTAACAAACAGTATAATATTTTAAATATTAAAGCTAATTGTAAATGAGTTGTACCCAATAAATGAGAGTTCCTGTGCCGAATGAATTCTTCATGAAGGACTAAAAGGATTTCGTTGGGACTTGAGGCATTTTATGAAAATTGCCCCAAATAAAACTTTGAGCTGAAATGTAAACAAATGATGTTTCCTAATTAGGAAAGACCAATTTCGTTCGGCTGAATTAACACTTGTTTGAGTTCTTCTGCTGAGTAGAGTAGGTTGAAACTCCCTTGCACGAATTTAAATTTAATGTTGTTTTTAATTTGACAGTGAAGTTTATTGGGTCTTATTTAGAATCTGTTAGAATTTTAAATGAAAGAAAAAGGTGAGATACTTTTATCGACAGCACAAATTTACAAAGCAATCAGGAACACATTTTTTTATTAATTAATCAACATCAAATTAAAAATATTCTTTAAGTTTATGAATTTTCTAATTTCATGTCGATGTAGTCATTGTTATAATATTGCAATCTTAAGGGGATGGGGAACATTACCAAGTGATTTTTAAAATTTTTATTTCAGAGATATGAAATTTTGCATATATATTCATTAAAGTATAACTATATAAAACACCTTATAAAATTTTATAAATATTCAAATTTTTTAATTTAAAAAAATTGAAATTAAAAAATTTTTAAATACTTCTTGCGATCCAATTTTTAACTTTCCCAATTAATTTTCCACTTATATTGCTTATAAATACATTTTGAACAGAGTTATGTATTACTTTGTGCTTTCGTTGAATAGTTATTTTTTAGGAAATATTTTTATGCTTGTACTCGAAATTTTCGAGAAATTTTTGTACTTTTCTACACACAAGTTAAACTTTGATCATCTGAATGATGTCGAAATCTAAAATGGATACATAACTTTATTTTGATGTATTACAAGAGTCTTTATGATAAATTTTATAAAATTTCGTCAAAAATTATGACGCAAGAAACATTTCAAAGACTCTCAAATCTGCAAATTACTCATTTTGAGAAAAAGCTATTTAAAAGATGTTTTTCCCCTACCTTTAATACTTACTTTTCTACAGCCACCAAGTTTTCATTTTACTTTTCACTACATATTTTAAATGCATTTTATTCTAATATTTACATATTTTAAAATATTAATACACCAAAATTTTCCAATTTTTGTTCGATTTTTGGCACTTTGAAAGTCCACCCTCCCCTTAAATATGAAAGTCACTATGAAGCTGTTAAATATAGCTTATAAAGTTAAATTTTTGAAAATATACTCTAAAGAATGCAAAAATATTTAAAAATGACTTTTATCCCCAAAACCTAGAAAACAAAATGAAGCTTTATACAGCTCATATAAGATTACAAAATTACACATTTAAAGAGAAATGTGAGGATTTAAGTACAAAGAAGCCCAGCCATTTAGGGGGCACTTGTCTACGTCCTGCCATTGGTTGTGAAATTAAGGGGATCCAGGACACAAAATTCTTCAAATTTTTGAAAAAAAATTATTGCATTAAAATATTGTGTGTTCGTTTCCGCTTTAAATGACATTTTAATCATTTTTCTATCTTAATTAGAACAGGATATTTTTTAAGGGGGGGGGGGGGGCAACATTCTAATAGTGAATTCCAATCTGTGTTTAAACCTGTAAATGTGTTTTTCTTCATGATGGGTTTTTCACCATTTTTCGTCTTTAAATTGTTATAAGTCAAGAACCGTTAAAGATAAATGGTTCAAACTTGGGACATGTCTTTTTTTATTATTTTACTTTAATTTAATTCAGCAAATTTGAAAAAAATATTTACTTTTGAAAATATGATTTTTTTTAAAAATAAGTTACACCATTTTTTAAAATTTTTACTTTAAATATTTTAAATTTTTTAAAATTAATCTTTTTAAAAACGCTGAAACAGAATTAAAACTTATATATTTCTGTCTAATTAAATGAAAAAATTTTGAAATTCGACAAATAATATTTCGAGTTATACCGATTTTAAATTACCCCTTTTTTTAATTTTAAATTTTTAAAATTTTTAAAACCTTTATGAGAAGTTTTATGGTGTCATTTTGTTTACAAAATATAGGGTTAACCATCACAAAAAATTCAAAATTTTAACTCAATAAATACATTTTTTTATGTATCCCGGGCCCCCTTAAGGTATCTATCTGCTTACGTTCAGGGCCCTTTTTTTTCAAAAATAAACAGTACTGATTAAACACATATATTTTTAGTTCAAATGCGATATAGAATCACGAAAACAAATATGATTTTGGTAAATATTTCATAACACTTTAAAATATCGGGAATTTTTTATAAATTTTTAGTACAATTTAGTACTTACGCCAGAGACCCTACACTCAATTCAACTAAATATACGTATTTTAATTTCCTTTATACTATATACTAGTGTGATACTTGCCTGTGTTCTGCGTTCTGTAAAAATCACTGA
The DNA here is from genome assembly GCA_907164885.2 of Dolomedes plantarius. NCBI lineage: Eukaryota > Metazoa > Arthropoda > Arachnida > Araneae > Dolomedidae > Dolomedes > Dolomedes plantarius. Next base: position 150,905,392 of record OU015494.1, on the reverse strand, counting down.
AATATACCCAAAAAAAGTGAAAAAACAATGATTTTTTTTCTAAAAAACTACCTTTTTATAATTGCAGGTACCTGTAGAATGATTAAATTAACACATGTAGCTTAGCTTTCAGGTCAAAACATAGTTAGTGATACGTAATGCTATTGAAAAAGTTCATTAAAATATATTGAAAACTTTATAAATTATTAGCTCTTTAGTTTACAAAAGTAACTGAAAAATTAGTTTGCTAGAAAATGCATTTAAAGATGCTATTTCCTATATTTCAATACCACTTTTGGTTTATTAAATTGGCTATAAATTCTCATCCAATGATCAAACGAATAAAAGCAAAGCAGTTTTAGAATTCTAAAAGATTGGCCTTACGCTAGAGCAAGTAAAAAAATTTCGAAATTTTGCACCAAAACAGCCATTTCAACGTAGGCTGTTTAACGAGTATGTTTTCAAAATACCTTAAAAGCCAGTACCATATCCTTAAAATTCTCATTAAAAATAAGATAATAAAAATAAAGTAGTTTTGAGCTTTTATGCAGTTATAAAAATTCGACTACATGTTCTTTAAAGCGTACTACTTGTATATAGTTAAATGCTTCAGTTTGTTACTAACCTTTTCATTTTCAGAATTCATGTAATTTAAACAGAAAGTTGTTGGGCGTAAAAAAATCTACAGTGAGTTACATAATTGTAAATACATTTTTGAAAATATTTTCAGTAAATATTTTGAATATCTTTGTACATGAAATATTCTTTACCTTCGAGAAAATATATTCGTTACGCTGCAGCAGTAAAGCAGGGTTTTTTTTAGGTAAGGCTAGAGGTCTCTGGGGAAAAGGTTGTTGAATCGACAAAGACTGAGTTCTCTATCAGGAAAGCATATTTTCGAACAAAATAAGCTTTTGTTGCAAATTTTATTTTCTTGAAGCGTCAGAAACAACTTTTCATAGCACATCTTTGCATAAAACTTTTCCTTTCTTGAAATATTAAAAGAAACTTCGCTTTGAGGAAAACCTTAACCTATCTTTTCTCTCTGTTTTTGTAATAAGGTTTTGAGAGGGATTGGATATTTGTTTGTCCATATGAAACAAAAACTTTACTTTCACATTTTATTTATTCAGTCAGTTGTATATATCACTTATTAAACAATTCAAATACTTAAAGATACCCCAGTTTAGTGAAATTGACATTTCTCCGAGAATTCTGAATGATTTTCGAACATATTTCTCTGCCAAAGAAATTACATTTGTAGCTTTGATCTATTTGTCTAATGAACATTTGTCTACTTCCGTACAGGAAAATTCTCCCTTGGTATAAATGGAAAATTATTTTTCTTACTCTGACATCAATAATTATATGTGTAAAAGGTGTTATATAATGGCGTATGAAGCCTGTCTGAATAGTGATAAAGTAGGTCCCGCAAATACAAATTAAAATTCCCTTAAATAAGACAAAGCGAAATACAAAGCGATTTTAGTCTTCAAAGGGAACTGATGACAGATTTCTTGTTTTAAAATTATATTACGTTATAATGCTGAATAAGCAATTTAATTCATTAATATTTATATGAAAATTCTCCCTTACAGGAAAATTCTCCCGTAGATGAAAATTACTACCGTACATGAAAATTCTCCCTTAGTATGAGTGGAAAATTATTTTTTCTTACTCTGACATCAATAATTATATGCGTAAAAGGTGTTATATAAGGACGTATGAAGCCTGTCTGAATAGTGATAAAGTAGGTCCTGCAAATACCAAATTAAAATTCCCTTAAATAAGACTTAAAGCAGAATACAAAGGTATTTTAGTCTTCAAAGTGAACTAATGACACGGAACGTTTCTTGTTTTAAATTTATATTACGTTATAATGCTGAAAAGGCAATTTAATTCATTAATACTTATAAAAGCTATCTTTCTGTTAGCTGTCATCACACATACTGCAAACCACTTTACCGTAGTTTTATTATTCAACTACTTTGTATGGAATTCAAAATTACTGTCAAGATACATGTAAAAAGAAAAATTTTTGTTTGGGTTTTTTTTAATTGAGAACTTTCCATGTAACTGTTCAATATATGCTTGACATGCTAGTCCAAAACACCTTGAAAGTAAACTATTGCAGTTAAGACCTGAAAACTTTAACAGGACGAAATGTAATTTCAACTTAATAATAAATATTAGATAAGTGGTTAAACCTCAGATTAACAAATGAAAATTAGTGTCATTTGTAACAATTTTACGAACTATTCTGAATCGATTATTGCAATGGTTCTCAAACTTTTTAGACCCGTAGCTCCCTTGATCTACAGATCGTTTTCTGCGGCGCCCTTATTATGAACTAACCATTGTACAGTACAGAAAATTTTTAATTATATCTCTAACTATTATTTATCACTTAATAGTATAAATATAAATATGAGGTGATAGAGGTAAAACAAATGAAGATAAAAAAATTACAGTTAAAGAGCTTTATTCTTATAAACCGTATGGCGTATGCCGAGACACCGCGGCGCACACTTTGAGAACCCCTATATCAGTATTTCCCAAACTTTTTTGATCGCGAAATCCTCAAAACATTTTTCAAAGTTCCCGGAACTCTCTACATAGTTTTAATCGATAGACCCTTTCCTCCCTTAAATTTACCGTGATATTGAATGAAACAAATATTGTTTAAATACTTATATTTTATTGAATTAAACAAAAAATCATAAAAAAAATATTTCAGGTAGTCTTTTCTAACGAAACTACCGCGGGTTATTAACATAGGATTACTTATCGTTGATTACCCTTTTTTTTTTCTTTTTTCTTCTTGGACGCATTTCGGTACTTTTCTGTTTAACTGTTTACTGCTACTGAGTTTGGCGCGCTGCCAAAATTTTTACTCGCGACACAGGACGGACAATTTTTTTCTTTCCGGAGGACCGTTATTGAGGAACGCAATCCTACGTTAAAATTCTTCGTAAAAACAAATAATAGTGGTTATAAAAGCAAAAACATGAGGGTAATAAGATAAATTATGGCTTGGCCATCAGACTGCCTCACGAAACCCCTAAATTTTTTTGGTGGAACCCCAGGGTTCCGCGGAACACACTTTGGGAAACTCTGCCCTAGATTGTTGAATTTCGTCGCCCAAGATAGTGATTACTTTTCTATAGCCGTTGAAAATTACATTCGCTAAAACCAGTTATGTTATTGGCTTCAAACTAATGAACATAACTAAAATATTTCTGTATATATTTTTACTACCTCCACGCAACTATAAGATATTCCATTTAGTATCTTTCAACTGCAATATTTTGCATTAACTATCATACAACTACTGTTTGATAAAGATGTTAGTCTATTTAAATATATAGTCATAAGTATTTTGTAGTTTAGTCTCAATCGGATCATATCAAAAGTATTCGAATATTTCTATGTATAAATGGCACTGGTGATGAATGTTTCTGAACCAAAAATAAGGATTTATTTCTTTTTTACATGTTTCGTGATTCCAAGAATTCTATTTTTTATTCACTCGTGAACATTGAGAAAAAAAATTTTGCGTTGCTCAGTTGTTCTTAAAAGAAGCCGGTATGCCTTTGTTTGGTTATGGGAAACTGTTCAAGTGATATAAATCTGTGATAGATGTGCCTTCTATGCAAGACTTTTTATAGAAAAGAACAACAAATCTTCTTGACATTCTAGGAAATATATAGGAAATTAATGCCTGCATCCCATTATAACTACAGGCGCCGCATCCCAATACATCTTTTTTTTTTTTTTGCTTAATATGGGAGCTCATATATTTGAAAGCAGTTTTTAGGCAATATTTATTTGATGAATACTTAATACACAAAATCAACAACCAACATCATAATAACTGAAGTGTTCGTCTACCAATATTTATATATTTAAAATGAGATAACACTAATATATATGTGTATGTGGGTGTGGGTGTGTCTGTGGAGAGAGAGCAACGAGTATTTCACAACACTTAATAATATATAGTAATTCAGAGATATTTGAATTACTGTTCGAATACTTCTAAATTCTTCTTGTAGTTGGATGCTTCAATCTCAAAGTTGTAATCTGTATATATAAAACGCGTAGGTATGCGGCGCAAAAATCGGCGATATTTCTACACTCCGAATGGCAACGGCTGCAACTATCAGATGTAAACATTAGCGGCCGACCGCGTGTGTGTAGTGGTTTGACGATAGCACGTAATTTTGTAAAATTTAATTGCTGTATTTTACACGTGAAGAATTTTAATTTATTCACGAGATAATTTTTTCTTTTCTTCCATCGGTTTTTCTAAATGTATGTAAGAGGACAAACTTTTGACAAAATATGTTTAGACCTATCAAATCCAGTGTTTAGTCATGGGCAGTTGTACGTAGGTTTATCTAGAGTCCGTTCTTTTGATTCTGTCACTGTAGTATCTCCTATTTCTGAAATACTCAATTGTGTATATCAAGAAGTTTGAGGAATATCATAATAAAATATTAATAATTGCATTATAATATCTTAATAGTAAGTAATAGTTAATTGTCTACACTTTTTTAGTAGTACTTTCTGAATTTTTACTCCATTTTATAAGTGAAGAAATTTTTCCAACAATTTTTTATTTGGTATGATTAAGTGTAGATATCTGAATTGTGAACAATAGTACATATATAGAGTGACGTAATCCACACTATATTTTAGTATTTGCTGAATTTTTACTCCGTTTTAATGAAAAAAAATTATCTCTAACAATTTCTTATTTGATGTAATGATAAAGTATAGATATGTTAATTTTGAAAATATTACATACAGAAAGGAATGTAATTTTTAAAATCTTTGTTGTTGGGTTTCTCAGTCTTATCTTTAACTCTGTTCTGAAGTAATGGAAATTCATAGTTTTTTAATCACGATGTTTTAGAATCATCCTTATAGAGAATTTTGCAATGATTATAAATTTTTTGGCTGAGATCGCACTACCGCTTAACAACGTATATTTATGATGACAGGTAATAGACATACGTTTCTTTCAGTTGAGTTGTTTTGCAAAAGAAAATATAAAACTAAAAGCGACCATGCTGGTCGCGCAGCGGCTAGTACTGTTAAAAAGTATGCTTGAATCCATAAATTTACAGTTTGCTCAACACATTCGTCACAGCATTAGCCAGCCCAGCATTCTGTATCAATTATCCATCCAAACAATTATTACTTAACATCCAAGAAAGGGAAACAGTCGCACTCTGCAACATCCGGAAGGTATAGTTGATGTGTCATACATTCGATATCCTAGATTATTGGATTATTATCTTCTAATGATGTACGGGAGTGTTATCCAGGTACATAATTAATTTCTCTTGAGTAAATGCTGGGCATTATAAGGAACTCTATCTTTCTCTGTAGCCCAAGTTCATTTCTCCCAGTGCCGTCTGCAGATTTCATGGATGAATGCATAGCATCAGGTATTTCATGGATTCTTAGTAGGTGATCTTAGAATGATGTGTCGCATTTGATTGTGACATCTATCCAGAGCGTCGTCCAGACAGTCCACCTGGTCCATCCATTTTCAAAATCCTCAGAAATTCGTGGTAGGGAAATTTCCGCCTCTTTCATCATTTTTATCAATTAGTAAATCTCTGTTGCTGTTTTCTGCCAAACGAAAGCTGAAATTTATGACAGCTCGTTATTGCTGTTCCAGATCCAGGCTGGGTATGACAAACAAGTAAACATTTAATTTCTGGAGATGCTGTGTCATTCAACACTGTAACATCATAGTAGGAAGGTTATTCTCTGAGGCTTTTTAAAAATTACTAAATTCGGGACCAAGAAAGACAGAGTCCTAATTGTAAATGATAAGGCCATATCTTAAAACAAAAATTTAACAAAAATGTAATAACAAAGAAAACTAACATTAAACAAGTACAGCATAATCAACTGAATTTTAACTTAAGTACAGATTTAACAGCCTACTCCGAGACCCGGATAGCCTCTTCACAGGAGCTTAAAAACACGACCGCATGATCTGGCCATTACAAGGGGGATCTCCGAAAAATACCAAGTCTCTCATATATACTCTGCTTGAAGTCTTCGTCGGTGGCGGCCGTCTTCTTAGAAATTGTTTTCCAGAGCGGGGGCCGGCAGATTAGCGGGTGACAGTTCTTCTTAACGACGAACATTCCTTCAAACTTTATTACGCTATAGTGTCAAACTCGCATTGAGCTATTTCTAAGAAAGACAGTTTTACGAGACTATGGGAGACGTTTCTGTTTTTCAAAACAGGTTTTCCCACATCTTGCTCGGAGAACCGATATCCTGGGCTTAACTTTCAGGCCAAAAATTCTGGCGACATTTGCTGGTATCGGTTTTTTAATCCACTCGGAATCCACACACGTGTTCAAAACTATGGGAACTGGAAAAGGGTATTCCGATAAGTTCGCATCTGTGTTCGTGCACCCTGTCAGGTCTTGGAAAAAATAACCCCATAATCTCATGACGCTACAACACCTACTTTCCAGATGCAGACACGTGCTGTCGTAAGTCGTTATACTTTACAATTCGTGTTGTTTTAACTGCCACCGTCCTAAATTAATATGGTTTCGAAATTTTTTGAATGCCTCTTGTAAACATATGGGGAGGGGTTGCGTGCATGCGTGTAGGGTTCATTAATAATACTCGGAGGTATGCCAGTTTTTATAAATAATCCTATTATTTACATTAAAGTTCTACAGAAGACAATGAAATGTCAGAACGAAAGTGTTACAGTTCCCAACATAAAGTAATTCCACGCTATCTATTACAAATTGAAAAATTGTTTGAGTGACACTTATGCATGTAATCGTTAAAGCGAATTGCTTCTTATACGAATGCAAAAGGGGGGAAAACTTCATTACCAAATTGCTCCTGAAAAATTCAACTGTTTAGATCATTCTTGTTTCCACATGAACTACAGTTAGAGAACATTTTACAAAAAGAAATATATGTCGCTAATAATACCAGTTGTGACAAAGCATTCAATCTAAGGATGTTTTAATCGGGAAAATACAATGTCAATAAATGGGTAAAATACGTCACGACATCTGTCATATCTGATAGATAGAGATCGATCTTCTTTGAACGTGCTCTTCATTAGCTTCATTTCTGACTACAACTGCGGAAAAAAAAATCTAGTATTCTGTAATATTTTCCATTTTAGTCAAATATCAATTATAATTTCATGTTAAGGAATCGTAGGTAAAAATAATAAAATAAGTTTGATTATCTTTTTAAATTCAGTTCAGAATTCAAGATCTTGCGAGAATTTCTCAGGGTAAATTGAGGTTGGGCGTTTATAAATGCCTTATTTTAGTGGATACACTTACATGTATCCCATAACTCAAGTATAAAAATATTCTCCATGATTTTTGGACTCCATTTCGAGTACAATTAAGCAAAAAGAATCATTCTCATTTAACAACTAATCTGGGCAAAAGATAACGCAGAAAATGATGAGTATCAAGGAAAACTTTGCAGCTAATAATGATGACAAAGACAAAACGATTACTTAACAAAATAAAACAAAAACAAAAAATACATTTCTTCGGAAATTTTTGCTCGGTGAAACTACAATTGGAAGAAAAAAATCGATAATCTTAATACAAAATTTAAATTTTCTTTTAATAACTCACAGATTTTATACAGGTAAGAAAAATGTTAGAATAAAACCTCTGAACTTTTGATTTACTATTTTAAAATGAAGGGCTCTTCTACTGTCCTGATATTTTTGCTTAAATAGTTCTACTGTGAAAAACATAAACTTAATAAGATACCAAGCTTATTTTTCCTTATAATAAGCATGTTAGTATAAAATAATAAAGTTAGAATTACGCTCTGCATGAAAAAAAAAGTTTTTCCATACTTTTATAATAATTTGTTTGGTAACAAAAAAGGTTCAGAGTTTAACAAGAAATTTTATTTTCCCTATTCGGTATTTAAATTAAAAACCATGCTTTTTTCCTATTTATTTTTAGAGTACTCATAGTTTTAAGTTAAAAAAGATTATTTTTTCAAAATTCATTACAATTAAAATACCAAAAAGCTATTACTGGACTCTTAAAGTTGCTTATATAGGATTTCAATGTCAGACGAAGCTCTTAGAAAAACAATTAGTCTTAAAATGCTACATGTTTGTATAATTAATTTAGGGTTTCACATTTGCAGTCATAATTCTCCTCTAGTCATATTTATACTCATATTTTCAAAGCTGTGCTTTGAACTTCCTTTTAATTACAGTAATCTCACTACTTGACAAAATAAGAAATTAACTTATTGCTCTCTACCTCAAACAGCCACTACATAAGAGCAACAGCTGTTCTTTATTCGGACTGTTGCCGGATAATCACATGGAAAACGTTTCTCTTGATGATTAAATGTGCTTACTTTCATCAATTAAAAGCTTTTAAGCTGTGTATAAAGAAAGCCTCTGGAATAAAATACTAGAATCTGTAAGAAACCTCCAGATTATTACGTCCCAGACGAGATAATTTTAGTTCATTTTAGAGTGAAATATTATATGAAATGTTAAAGTTTAATTTATTTGCATTTAGATGGATATTTTTTTCAAATTAGCTAAAAGTTATCCACAATGCAAGTTCTTTGCATTCATAGTTGAATGAAATACTGATGTACTAAGATATAAGATATTTTTATAAATATTAAATGATATGCAGTATGTTATATTAATGCCTATCAAAAGGGAATTTTTTCTTCAAATTTGTGCTTTAAAATCTGTATCTGTTGTTATTTAAATAAGTAAGTCCTTATAAGGGATTTTCATTCTAAAGGGGAAAAAATTCCCCCTTTTCCCTACACAGGTAATGCTAATATTCAAGCTAAATGTAAAATGATTGTTTAGCAATAACAATTTACTTAATACTCATGCATATTCCTGAAATATCAGATATTATCATTTCTCTGTAACGGACGAAAAAGAGTTTTTTTCTCTGCACAGTAGTTATTATTAACCCCTTCCTTCTCACTTCCGTCAAAATTAAGGGGTGAGGTTTCGCCTTCTATTTCTCGTGCCCGTGGTATTTCCGGGCTGGAGTGTTTAAAAGTAACGCACCAAAAAGATTAAAATAATCCATTTCATTTACCAGGAAAAAAATGTATTTCTTATTTTACATACCAGATGGCAGCACCAGACTATTTATAATGTAATTGGGGATGGGTATTTTTAAAGTAGATGTGGCAGATCAAGAAGTAAATGGAATCCTCCGGAAAAAATAGGCACTTTTATTACCGTTTTCTTGAAATTATGCGATCGTTATGGGGCTAACAGCTAACTGTTATATAAATATTTGAATCGAATCCCGACAAGCACCATTAAATGCCTCCGTGTATAGGCCGGATATGGGCACGTTAAATCCGTAGACCGGAAAGTTTCTCTATGAGATCAGAGAGGAGGTCAGAGGATACGATCCCCCCCACATGTCCCCCCCGGGGATGCTTGGTCAAAATTGAGGTGGCACCTGGATAAATCAGACTCAGACCCTCGTGGTGCCATTATAAACCAGAGCCACACCCCTCAACCAGCTAGGCTATATGGACCTAGTCTGGAATACTTCCGGCCAGGCAGCATTAGAAAAAACAACAACAACATATTCCTGAAATATCAGATTTTATCATTTCGTTGTAACAGACGAAATAGAGTTTTTTTCTGAACAGTAGTTATTAACAGTGAATTATTACATAAACATTTCAAGCCATCGATCGGCAGGACTTTCTTAGTTTAAATATCACTTTATACCCATTGACTACAATTTGTCGAAACACTACAGTTGCACGAATATTCCACCTTACACGTCAGCTCTCCCTTCTCCCCATTGTGAAGCTATGAAGTCCCAGATGATAAAATGGGTATCAGATATGAAAAAGGAGAAATGCAGAATAAATTGAGTAAACACCAGTAACGTAAAATTCAGTTTTTCGAGCAAAAGGTTTCAGACAATTTTGATGTATTTTTAAAAATTGTTAACAGTTGCAAACTAATAAAAAGTTATATCAAGCATATTTGCAACATTTCTGCTGACATAAACATGCTGTAGTAATTGCAAATGATAAAGATTTCCATTATTTAGACTTGAAACATACAATGCTGCAAAAACTTGCAATTATAACTGGAAATTGTGCTTTTTGGCAATTTTAGCAGCGCTTTAAATATTTGAGGGAGACATCTTAACTAAAAACGCATTGAACGTTTTATACTTATTTTAGATTTATTCGTAAGATTATGCATTTGTTATGAAAAATTAATTTCTCAATACAGAGTATATTTTTTTATATAAACTGTTGTAAAATCTCTGATGTCTTTTTTTCCTCACTTCTTTTTGACTTTCACTTTGCATCACTCGTTGACTAACAGATTACATCTATTTTTTCCTTAAAAATATCCAGTATTATACAGGGTTATCAGGAAAGAATCATCCAATTACAAAATTTAATATTTTCCATAATTACAAACAGAAAATTAAAATTAATATGTCATTGTAAAGGAAAAGTGCTAAATTTTTATCCCCATTGGCATTTGGAGGTTCGTAAATTTCTAAACAGAGAACTACCACACCATCGGATTGGTCGCAGTTCAGCCGATGATTTGGTCCTACACAGCTACCCTCCTAGGTCACCGGACTTAACCCCATGCGACTTCTTCCTTTGGGGTTATGTCAAAGATCTTGTGTTCATACCACCTTTGCATACATGTTTGCCCGAACTTAAACAACGCATTTGTGATGCTTTACAAACAGTTAATAGTGAAACATTACAACGTGTTTGGCAATCGCAATGATTCGCAAGAAATGGCATATCGTAATGATATTATACGGGTGACTAAAGAAAGTCATATCGAACACCTGTGAAAAAAATATTTATTATTTTTTCTTTACAATGACATATTAATTAAAATTTTCTGCTTGTAATTAGAGAAAATATTAAATTTTGTAATCGGATGATTCTTTCTTGATATAATCCTGTACATTGTCAACAGTTCTTTGCAAAACAGACATCATTTTCATTATTCACATTTTAGCATTTGCTTTTGTGTTACGTTTCTAGGTACGTACTAATAACATTACTTAAATATAAATCCATTGTCACTTTTGTTTTCATTCATTGATTAGTTTTTCATATATTTTTAGTAACATTACATAGCAGTTACAGGATTTTATTTTCCAAAATGTGATAATAATGACCAAAATTTCGTTTGTTTCCGTTAAGTTATGTTTGGTAGCATAAGTAGCTTTGGTAGTGTGAACTTTTGAGAAAACTTTTAATTACTTATGAGAACTAAGAACTAAATATGAAGAAACATAATATAATTTATTAGAGATGCATAACAGGCTCAATTTGGTGTGAAACAGATAAACTGGGAGAAGCCAGGTGCTCCACAAAAAATTTCTTTCGGTTTTTGAGGATATGTAAAATAATAGTGTAAAAGTGAATAAAGAGTTTTCACATTTGGTACTACAGTGATATTAAGGAAACCTAACAATCATAGCAATGATTGTCGGGTTTCCTTAGTTTGATGTCTTAGGAGATTGATGTCTTACTTCCTGCAGTTTGATATCTTAGAAGTTATAGTCCTCGAAGTAAAAGGCCTTTTGAAATCAAAGCTTCATTTAGTGTTTGGTTTGTTCCTCATAATTCAAACATAAAACGGAGGTTCCTGTTTCCCTTTCAAGAGAAATGTTAGTTATTTGATTTAATCCCTTTTCATTGCTTTTTTAGTAGACTATATTCTCTAACCTGAAAGGTGCCCTTGCATTATATGTAAAATTGTGCGTGAGGGAGATGAATTTAAGTAAATTTTACATTGAACAACCCAGAATCTATTAACTGAATGCAGACTTCCAAAAACTTTTATGAACTAAAATTTCTCACGCACGTATAGCCAATGGTTTGTAAATTGAACTGGCTTTGAATTAATAAAATATCAGTAAAATTTTCCTTCTGTAATACTTGCAACTGACGGTATTTTCCTATCTATTAAAGTTATGATTTAAGTTGCAAAAAAAAATCTAATTTTGTTCGATAACATTTTTACCGAACATTTCTGGGCACAAATGAAAAAGTTTTATTTTTCAAGGCCCTCATGGGAACGGCCGTATTTAATTCGAGATTAAAAACATTAAACTACTCCCAAAAAGAACGATTCAATAATGAGAATTCACCTATATCTAAAAGGTCGTTCAAAGATATTGATTAAAACCATTTTTTTAATACATACCGTGTTACAAGAGAAAAAAAATTTAACGCTAGCTTTGCTACCAAAAGTCAGGATTTTGATACTCTGACATGATAAGGAAGGAAGACGAAAAAATAAAAGAATGACATGGTATATAGTTCAAGTTTAATCAATAACATCAAAAATAAGTTTTTGAAGCGACACACTAGCGGAGAATGCAGTGCTCGTAAAGAAGAAAAGTTACAGCTCTATAGAAATAGTTTATTGATAAAAAGCCTTCAAAGAATTTATCAAGCGTGCTAAATAAATGTAGAGTTTAACCTTTATCATATATATATATATATATATATATATTGATAGAAATTCTGAGCGTAAACGATTAATTATCATAAATAAAAACGCAATATGTATTTTAACATTTCAAAGGATATACCACAGAAGTAGTTAATATTAAAGTATTTTACATCATTTACGACTTTTCTAGCTAGACAAATCTACATGGTGGTCATAAAAAAAACTTTGCCGATATATGGACCTCTAGCGGCTGTTCCGTTAAACCAATCGAGATGAGATTTCAGATTTTAGATATAGTTATTCAGTGGTATGAGTTCGATATTTTGTTAACGACAACAAAGTGGCGCTCACGATTACGGTTATAGGTATAGAAACTCGAAATTTTCGAATGTCAACGCCCACTTTTTCCTGTCCCAAAATGCTCAGCGCATGCGAAAATCCTACAGAGCGTTGTAGCGGTACGTGTATCACAAAAAACAGACGCGTTATGCACGCACAAAAAGCAGTTCTGAGAACGGCCAACAAAAACACAATGATGGCACCCATGTGGAAAATGTGTAATCCAAATAAAAGTTTTCTTTAGTCCGATATGTGTTAAAATCAGTGATTGGTGTCTTGCCTCTGTCATATGCAAATTTCCTCCGTGTTCCCCGATCGTGTTTTTGTAGGCCCGTTCGCAGAGCTGTCTTTCGTGCCTGCATAACGAGTCCTTTGAGATACACGTACCGTTCCAACGCTATTTAGGGTGTTCGCATGCGCAGAGCATTTTACGACGGGAAAAAATGGGCGTTGCCATTTGAAAATTTCGAGTTTCTGTACCTATAACCGTAACCGTGAGAGCCACTTTGTTGCTGTTCCCAAAATCCCGAGCTCATACCTCTGAATAACTATATCTGAAATCTCATCTCGATCGGTTGAACGGAACGGCCGCTAAAGGTCCATATATCGGCAAAGTTTTTTTATGACCTCCCTGTATATTAAACTAAAAATTAAAGACACTGTAAGGCTATGCGTATGATAAAGCACTAAACTGTGCAATACGTTGTAATTAAATAACGATATTTGATATTGGGAAATGATCGAATCGAACAAAAGGAAAAGTCAATTGGTATTGTTTTGTCTTCAGTATTGCAACCACCAACAAATAAATAATATATACATCAAATAGTTTCATCATCAAGATAAGGAATTTATAGCTCTGAAAACGTCTTAAAAAACAAAAGATAAAAAATATACTCAGGAACATCTTTGGAAATAAGTAAGAATTTCAGTTTCATTTAAACAGGCCTTCAAGCGCGTACAGAAATAGTAAAAACACTATTAGTAAATGGCAACTATTTCCACCAACCCGTGAAGTTTATTATTCACAATGCATGTATAACTAGCATAAGAAGCATAAACAAATTAAGTCAGCTTTAATTCAAAGGGAAATTAAAACAATAATTAAGTTAAGTTGATAACAATAGAAAAATAAATTTACATTAAAATAATAATTTGATAAATTATTACAAAGGTACTGAATTAAAGAGATAAAACGGAAAGTGAGAATTCTAGTGTGTAAAACAAAAGCAACCAGTCAAGTGATTAACAAACGAAGTAGGATTATCAATTTTTATAAACACTCCTTTGAACTTCTTTATATGCTTATCCCTACTACCTCTAAAATGAAGTGCATGTACATGAATAAGTAGATTTAATTAAATATAGTTTTAATCAGACTTAACATTAAAGGATTTATTTTCAGAATGAGATTTAATTCATTTATTAGAGTTATTCTACCCTAGTGAACTAAAACAGTTGAAAAGAACGGTTACTGGCGTTTAAGAAGCATACACGCAAATATTCATGGGCAAAAAAAAAAAAAAAAAAAAATTACCACTGTCGAAAAAAAAATGAATGATCGAAAATGTCCAAACAAATATCTGGTGTTGTAGGCCTCAAAAGGAAAGGTATATGTAAAAAATTGAATTTAAACAAAAGGAATTTCTTCCCATCACCAAACTAGTTCTGCCGAATACCAGCCTCGAAGTTTGGAGGCTCGAGTCTTAACCCCGGTCCTGGAAGACTGTCGTCACGAGGCAATTAAATATGGTAAATATATTTTATATATATATATATATATATATATATATATATATATATATATATATATATATGTCTACAAAAGTACAACCAGAAATCAAACCAATGAACAACGGCAATCTTACTATGGCGCTACGCTGCTCAACCGTAAGCTGCTATATATTAAATAAAAACATTTTTAAACCTGACAACACCAGCACAATTTATCAACCTGAAAGATGAAGAATATAAATGACCGGGGGGAGTTGTGACCCCCTACACTCCGGTTAAACATGTTTTGTACCTAGGTAACACTCCCGGAAGTCATTCTTCATCCGCAACCTGACGTAAAGTCAAAAATAAAGCAAGGAGCGATGAAATAAAAAAATAAAGGAAATGGAACTTCGTACATTAAAAACCTGGGTCAAAATTATTTCAAAACCACCTGTCAATTCACTAAAACATTACAGCCATCCCATATATTCACTACACCTATAAACAATGCATCATATAATAATTTTTTTAAAAATATTTAGACTTATGACTAAATTATAACTTTATCCACATATAACCACTTCAAATAAGCACCACCTAAGCATCGAAATATCCACACACAATACTTTAAACATTATCAAATATATACATTTAGAACCATAATTATAACTAAAATAGCAAGGACACATACCTAGTGCAACTCTACATTGTAGACCGTAAAAGACAAACAGGTGCGATACGTAAATTGCCAACTGATCATTTTATTACCTCAATTACTAAAATATCGATTAAGACATTCTTTCCTATCGATCGAATGGAATTCACACATGGTTTTTAACAAAAATCCCAAAGGAAAACCCATTTCTAAAGCATTGTTTGCAAATGATGTTATGCCTGATTGTATTTCCAATTTGTTACAGTTTAGACGTTTAATACGTAGCATGTAGTTAATGATTAGGTTGCGCTTTACATTTCTATGTAAACAAGTATTCCAAGGCATTACGCGTTGTGTAGTAAATGGATAATAGTCCCTTTTATCATGCATTTGGTATTTCACAAGACTACTCTCTTCATCAACACATAAGCTTAAATCCAGAAATACAACACGATCATCCGGTGTTTTATCAGATTCTAACAGGCTAAGATTTTTTGGATAAAACCCCAGATCTATGACCTGCTCATTGTACTTAGTGCAAATTAAAACATCATCCACATATCTGAAATATATTAGCTCACTCAATAAGGCGGTCCCCATTTCATAATGGTGTAGGTAAATGTCTGCCAATATTGAGGAACAACCTCCCCCCATTGGGATACCATGTATTTGGCGGAAGAAATGTGTGCCGTCATATAAATATGTCTCTTTAAGTACCAATTGCACTAGAGTCTCATAACGATGATATGTTATGTACGTTTTTAGGTCATATTTTTCATAAAGATTTTTAGTAATTTCAAATAAATCGTTTATATTAATAGTGTTGAATAAATCTGCGAAGTCAAAACTCTTTATATAATTAATACCACTTTCATTATTTAACTTGTCAATTACCTCAAAACTATTCCCGATCATATAACCTCCCTCCTTAATTAGTTCCTTATATACGACTTTAAGAATAGCCAATAAGCGATCATTTGCATATGTTAAATACGTTTTATAGCCCACAGTTATTGGTCTAAACTTTATCGGATTTTTATGGAATTTAGGAACTAATACTAAATAAGGGTATTTAATGTTCGTGATTTTAAATCCAACTTTGCGATATAACGCCTTTATACGATTATTTTTCTCATTCAATGATGAAAGATCCTTTTTATAAATTGATTGGTCTTTGTATATATTTTCTAGATATTCACAATAATATTTTTTACATACGAAAGCATAACTTGACGCAACCTTGTCCACGTATGTGATTACAAACTGGTCTTTTAATTCACTTATTGCAGTTTTTAATTTACCTAACAGTCCGCAATTTTGTGCATTTTTTAATTCAGGCCTATAACAATGAGATATTGCATTATTAACTTTGAAACGCCATTCAGCAAAAGCAGTTAATGGACAGCTATATTTAACAGCCATTTTATAAATAAATTCATCAAGTTCCTTTTTTACGCTTTCCAATACATAATAGTACTTTTCAATACGATATTTAGTACCACAGAGTAGTAAATTTTTTAAAGCTATATTCTTAACGATATCAAGATCTCCTGTTATGTTATGTTTGTGATGTATATCGTAATACTTATCATTTTCCGAACAGATGCACCTTTTTTGATCTACCGACGACAAATTCTTAGAAACTTCATTATAGTTAAAAACATTTCGTCCAACAGGTAAATTGTACTTAAAACTCACACTAATTTTTATACCGTTTATTGGAAAATTAAAGTCGTTATCATTAAAAATTTTATTAAATGGAATATCGTCAAATACTTTATTTGAATACGTAATATTACAATAGTTTAATTTATCAACGTTAGATGTTTCTTTGTCAGTTAATTCAATATTATAAAAGTGACATCTTGATTTTATCAAATCCAAGAAAGTAAGAGGAATAATTGAATCCCTTTCAAACGACGACGTAAATTCCTTATTACGGCAATATAGCCAAAGTTTCAGTAGCCATTTTTTTCTGGTACCATAAATTAAGTTTTTTATCCAATTGTATGGAATAACATTGCATTCTTTAATTACTTTGCTGAAATCCATTAAATCACTTAAATAATTATTCCAATTATAGCTGTTCTTACGACCACCTCTTTGTTTACGTTTAGTTACCTTATTGTTAGTACCATATGTATCCCTAATACTAGGAGTATAGCAATCAGAAATTGTATCGTAACTGGTAATATGATCATAAATTCTTGTATTTAAGCCATACGGATATACGGTGTTGAATTGAGCTATGTGGTGGTTTTCCCACCAAAGTCTCATAGACAGACTACCCACAATGTCTATTATAGATACCTTCATATTTTCCACTCCATGTTTACCAAAATGTTCAATTTCGTGAGATACAGATTTATCCTTAATATTATATACCTGACTTCTATGTAGATTTAGACGTTTATTTAATGTATTTTTAGTCTGTCCAATATACTTTAATTTACAAACCGTACATTCGATAATATATATGCAATTATAAGACTTGCAAAATTCCTTGAATTTTTTATTATTTACGATCTGACGTGGATCAGCTTGTGGGCATAGCTTGCATCTATTATTCTGGCATTTTTGATATTTAAATCTATACATATTAGGATAATAACTAACAAAGTACTCATCGCCACTATCAGGATGTTTCTTATTTTTGTTGCACATAGGAAGGGTTGTCCCTTGCTTAAAAGACACAATTTTTTTGTTTATCATACCCTTAGTATAAGTGTGGGAGAAATAATTCGTAATTAAATTAGGGTTACATGTTAACGGTCGAACACTTACCCTTTTCGTGGACGACCGGGCAATTGGTACATTTGTAACAATATTGCCAGTCGCTATATTATTCATGTTGTGACTTTCCATAATATTAAAGTAAGATATTAATTAATGAGTGACAAAATGTGTAATGTAAAAGATGAAGATGAACATAATAAATATCACGGGAAGATAAAGCCTCGTATCGAGGCCAACATTATATATAGCACAAGGGAACCTATATTAAAAAAACAATATACACAGCCGTATAACCGCTACTCCCACTACTAACAAGGGTTGTAATTTTATCACTATTTTATCAATTTTTATTATATTTTAAAAAAGTTTTTTTAAAAGAATATTTAAAAAACATTAAAATTTTTAAAGTTTAAAACACATTTACATTATATAAGGCAATTAAAAATGAGTTAAAACGGTACTTATAAAATCATCCACCAACTCACCAAGTTTTAATAATAAAATATTAAAATAAAAAGGTATTATTCAGAAAGCCAGATAGAACAACGACTCCAAGACAGCCACCCAGCTACAACATGACTACAGGAAGAAAAAGTACTAGTGTCGTATAAAATACCATTAAACATTGACAATCCATAAGCGCTATGCAGCTATACAAAATGCAACGATACATGTCTACAAAAGTACAACCAGAAATCAAACCAATGAACAACGGCAATCTTACTATGGCGCTACGCTGCTCAACCGTAAGCTGCTATATATTAAATAAAAACATTTTTAAACCTGACAACACCAGCACAATTCATCAACCTGAAAGATGAAGAATATAAATGACCGGGGGGAGTTGTGACCCCCTACACTCCGGTTAAACATGTTTTGTACCTAGGTAACACTCCCGGAAGTCATTCTTCATCCGCAACCTGACGTAAAGTCAAAAATAAAGCAAGGAGCGATGAAATAAAAAAATAAAGGAAATGGAACTTCGTACATTAAAAACCTGGGTCAAAATTATTTCAAAACCACCTGTCAATTCACTAAAACATTACAGCCATCCCATATATTCACTACACCTATAAACAATGCATCATATAATAATTTTTTTAAAATATTTAGACTTATGACTAAATTATAACTTTATCCACATATAACCACTTCAAATAAGCACCACCTAAGCATCGAAATATCCACACACAATACTTTAAACATTATCAAATATATACATTTAGAACCATAATTATAACTAAAATAGCAAGGACACATACCTAGTGCAACTCTACATTGTAGACCGTAAAAGACAAACAGGTGCGATACGTAAATTGCCAACTGATCATTTTATTACCTCAATTACTAAAATATCGATTAAGACATTCTTTCCTATCGATCGAATGGAATTCACACATGGTTTTTAACAAAAATCCCAAAGGAAAACCCATTTCTAAAGCATTGTTTGCAAATGATGTTATGCCTGATTGTATTTCCAATTTGTTACAGTTTAGACGTTTAATACGTAGCATGTAGTTAATGATTAGGTTGCGCTTTACATTTCTATGTAAACAAGTATTCCAAGGCATTACGCGTTGTGTAGTAAATGGATAATAGTCCCTTTTATCATGCATTTGGTATTTCACAAGACTACTCTCTTCATCAACACATAAGCTTAAATCCAGAAATACAACACGATCATCCGGTGTTTTATCAGATTCTAACAGGCTAAGATTTTTTGGATAAAACCCCAGATCTATGACCTGCTCATTGTACTTAGTGCAAATTAAAACATCATCCACATATCTGAAATATATTAGCTCACTCAATAAGGCGGTCCCCATTTCATAATGGTGTAGGTAAATGTCTGCCAATATTGAGGAACAACCTCCCCCCATTGGGATACCATGTATTTGGCGGAAGAAATGTGTGCCGTCATATAAATATGTCTCTTTAAGTACCAATTGCACTAGAGTCTCATAACGATGATATGTTATGTACGTTTTTAGGTCATATTTTTCATAAAGATTTTTAGTAATTTCAAATAAATCGTTTATATTAATAGTGTTGAATAAATCTGCGAAGTCAAAACTCTTTATATAATTAATACCACTTTCATTATTTAACTTGTCTATTACCTCAAAACTATTCCCGATCATATAACCTCCCTCCTTAATTAGTTCCTTATATACGACTTTAAGAATAGCCAATAAGCGATCATTTGCATATGTTAAATACGTTTTATAGCCCACAGTTATTGGTCTAAACATTATCGGATTTTTATGGAATTTAGGAACTAATACTAAATAAGGGTATTTAATGTTCGTGATTTTAAATCCAACTTTGCGATATAACGCCTTTATACGATTATTTTTCTCATTCAATGATGAAAGATCCTTTTTATAAATTGATTGGTCTTTGTATATATTTTCTAGATATTCACAATAATATTTTTTACATACGAAAGCATAACTTGACGCAACCTTGTCCACGTATGTGATTACAAACTGGTCTTTTAATTCACTTATTGCAGTTTTTAATTTACCTAACAGTCCGCAATTTTGTGCATTTTTTTAATTCAGGCCTATAACAATGAGATATTGCATTATTAACTTTGAAACGCCATTCAGCAAAAGCAGTTAATGGACAGCTATATTTAACAGCCATTTTATAAATAAATTCATCAAGTTCCTTTTTTACGCTTTCCAATACATAATAGTACTTTTCAATACGATATTTAGTACCACAGAGTAGTAAATTTTTTAAAGCTATATTCTTCAAAAAGCAGTTCTGAGAACGGCCAACAAAAACACAATGATGGCACCCATGTGGAAAATGTGTAATCCAAATAAAAGTTTTCTTTAGTCCGATATGTGTTAAAATCAGTGATTGGTGTCTTGCCTCTGTCATATGCAAATTTCCTCCGTGTTCCCCGATCGTGTTTTTGTAGGCCCGTTCGCAGAGCTGTCTTTCGTGCCTGCATAACGAGTCCTTTGAGATACACGTACCGTTCCAACGCTATTTAGGGTGTTCGCATGCGCAGAGCATTTTACGACGGGAAAAAATGGGCGTTGCCATTTGAAAATTTCGAGTTTCTGTACCTATAACCGTAACCGTGAGAGCCACTTTGTTGCTGTTCCCAAAATCCCGAGCTCATACCTCTGAATAACTATATCTGAAATCTCATCTCGATCGGTTGAACGGAACGGCCGCTAAAGGTCCATATATCGGCAAAGTTTTTTTATGACCTCCCTGTATATTAAACTAAAAATTAAAGACACTGTAAGGCTATGCGTATGATAAAGCACTAAACTGTACAATACGTTGTAATTAAATAACGATATTTGATATTGGGAAATGATCGAATCGAACAAAAGGAAAAGTCAATTGGTATTGTTTTGTCTTCAGTATTGCAACCACCAACAAATAAATAATATATACATCAAATAGTTTCATCATCAAGATAAGGAATTTATAGCTCTGAAAACGTCTTAAAAAACAAAAGATAAAAAATATACTCAGGAACATCTTTGGAAATAAGTAAGAATTTCAGTTTCATTTAAACAGGCCTTCAAGCGCGTACAGAAATAGTAAAAACACTATTAGTAAATGGCAACTATTTCCACCAACCCGTGAAGTTTATTATTCACAATGCATGTATAACTAGCATAAGAAGCATAAACAAATTAAGTCAGCTTTAATTCAAAGGGAAATTAAAACAATAATTAAGTTAAGTTGATAACAATAGAAAAATAAATTTACATTAAAATAATAATTTGATAAATTATTACAAAGGTACTGAATTAAAGAGATAAAACGGAAAGTGAGAATTCTAGTGTGTAAAACAAAAGCAACCAGTCAAGTGATTAACAAACGAAGTAGGATTATCAATTTTTATAAACACTCCTTTGAACTTCTTTATATGCTTATCCCTACTACCTCTAAAATGAAGTGCATGTACATGAATAAGTAGATTTAATTAAATATAGTTTTAATCAGACTTAACATTAAAGGATTTATTTTCAGAATGAGATTTAATTCATTTATTAGAGTTATTCTACCCTAGTGAACTAAAACAGTTGAAAAGAACGGTTACTGGCGTTTAAGAAGCATACACGCAAATATTCATGGGCAAAAAAAAAAAAAAAAAAAATTACCACTGTCGAAAAAAAAATGAATGATCGAAAATGTCCAAACAAATATCTGGTGTTGTAGGCCTCAAAAGGAAAGGTATATGTAAAAAATTGAATTTAAACAAAAGGAATTTCTTCCCATCACCAAACTAGTTCTGCCGAATACCAGCCTCGAAGTTTGGAGGCTCGAGTCTTAACCCCGGTCCTGGAAGACTGTCGTCACGAGGCAATTAAATATGGTAAATATATTTTATATATATATATATATATATATATATATATATATATATATATATATATACAGTGGTACCTCCGAAAAACGGACAGTCACGGGACCAAAAGTTTTGTCCGTTATTTGGAGGTGTCCGGGGAGGAGATCATTTTTATAAAAAAGTTTTTGCTCTTTTGTTTGACTTTTGATTGAAAATTGCGGCTGCAATTTTAATTAAAAAGGAAAATTAATTAGGCAAGAAAAGAATAACTACTTACTACTTTTCCTTTTAATTGAGTGCAAATCCCTTTATCTTGCATTAAATAATCCCAAAATACAATGTATAGTAGCTAAATTATTTTAATTACTACTTAAAACATCTGTTAACAAAGTTTGATTTCTCTTTTTTACACAACAAACCTGTTTTTCAAGATGAATCTTCATAGGATTTAGCTTTGCTAGTCCCTCCGAATCTTCGTTGTTCAGAAAGAAATGTTTTAATTGTTCGCTGTATTTCAGTGCTTCCGAATAATCTTTGATTTTGTAGTCTTCCATAGTCGATTCCTCATCATCATCCTCAGAAAGGGCCAGTGCTTCAGTGGTGACCCGATAAGGAAATTGGAAACACGCAGGTTTTCTTCCTCAATGGATAAATCGTCGTCTACCTTGACTTCCTCTTCAACGCTGACATTTGAATCCAAATTGGCTACTAGATCCGCAAGTTTATTTTTGCTTTTTTCGGTAGTACTGTCAGTTGCCACTTCGCTTGTACTCAAAAATTCCGTCTTCTTAAAACATTTTAGAACGCACCCAGGTTCCACCTTTTTAAGGGCTGACGTAGTCCAGGAAATTGCATCCAAAACAGATACCGATTTTGCCAACTCTTCGCTGGATTTGCAGGAGATAATCTGTGTCAGAAGCAGATTCCTGTATCGTACTTTAAAGCTGCGGATAATTCCCTGAAATTGGCTGTAGCATTGCCCATGAACAGAATGATTTTTCTCTTTTGTTTATTCATTTTGTTGTCTAACTCCACCAACCAATCAGTCATTATCTCAGTGGTTATCCACACTTTCATATTTGACTTCCATGAAACACAAATTTTAGCACATCAATGTTCTTGAAACATCTAGGCTTCTTAGCTTTTCCAATAACAATTGGAGTTTCGAAGTCTCCCAGCATGTTGCAACGCAGCAAAAGAGTGAGCCGATCTTTTAAAATTTCCCGCCACTACATTTTCCACCCTTAAAACATAAGGTCTTGTCTGGAAGGACACGGCAAAAGAGGCCAGACTCATCGGCATCGAAAATGTCTCTGTCACCATATCCTTTGCACAAATATTTAAGCTTTCCAATCCAATCTGTTACTTCATTTGAATTTACAGATTTTTCTTCAACACAAATCTGTTTAAAAAATATGTTGTGACGTGTCCGGAATTTTTCCATCCATCCATTTGAGACGTTGAAATTTTCTAATTTTGAAATGTTTGCCAAAATAATTGAAAGTTTTTCAAAATACCTGTCCGCTATTCGGAGTGTCCGCTATTCGGAGTGTCCGCTATTCAGAGGGAATAACATGGATTGTCCTATATAAAAGGACTGGGACTCGTAAAAATATCCGTTAATTAGAGGTGTCCGCTATTTGGGAGTGTCCGTTAAGGGAGGTACCACTGTATATATATATATATATATATATATATATATATATATATAAACTAGCTGAAAACCCTCACTTCGCTACGGAGTACATTCAAATTAAATACAACGGTCAATGTATGCAATTAATGCCTATATATATATATATATATATATATATATATATATATATATATATATATATATAATAAATACGACGATCAATGCATACAATTGATGTAAAAAAAATATAAATATATTTTAAAAAAAATCATAAAGGATATTTTTATAGACAAAATAATGTAGAAGAAAATATTCAAATTAAATCTAATAGGACATACTAAAGAATATAGTACAGTCAATATAGTACAGTTTGAGGAACATATCTTTTATTGTATTTTAATATGTTTTGGATAATATCCAATCGTCTGACGCATTAGCAAGAAAAAAAATATTTTTTTTGTCTATTTTGCACGTAACGATAAATTTAGTTAAAGTACCAGAAAAAGAAATCACGTGATCAGCATTTAATAAATTAAATTCTAAAAATTAATCTTTGAAAATTCCCCAAAAATCAGAAAATGGACGTAAAGATTCGAAAAAGACTTTATTTTAAAGAAATTTTTATGATCTTTCTCGTGATGTAAATTTTATAACCCTCAAATTATTGTTTTAGATGCAAACTTTAAAAAAGTTACTAAAACAGCTTAAAAATTTAATTAAAAAAAATCTAAGAAGAATTTTTCAAAAATCTTTCTTAGTGCACCCTTACACTATAAGAAGATCGCCATGCAAAATTTCAGCCCTTTAGGTCCAGCGGTTTGGTCTGTGCTTTTGTTTGTCAGTCAGCCAGTCAGTTACGGAACTGTTTTTTATATATGTATATATACAGTGATTTCCGCTTATAAGAATCGCGTTTGTTATTACTGTTTTTGATTCTTATAAGCGGTTGATTCTTATAGCCGAAATTTAGGTTTTTGGACAGACACACACACACCTATATATACATATATTAGATAATTTACCATAAAATACTGTTTAATTTACGTTAATTATCTTTTATTAAAATTATTTTTCATAATTTTAAAAATACAACTTAATTTCTAGACCTATAAGCAGATACACATGATTATAGTAAGAGAAAAAAAATCCAATATTTGTTACAACAGACCTGCTTAACAGTTTTAACATTTCAACTACAGGAAGGGAGCAAGAAAAAGTTTTCCACTGTAGTTTGACGTAATGAAGTTTTCAGGAGGCTGTTTATACCTCTTTCATTACTAATAGACGAAGATTCACCTTCTAGCTTACGTTTCACGGTTTGATAACGTGCTGAATCTACTAATGTCACGATTGCCTAAGTGATAGTGGACACTTCGCCGAAGATTTATGTGTTTCAGGGTCCTGGAAGCCGCAACCAGTATGTGGGAGGTGGGAAAAAAGAGTCCTTATTTCTGTTTGTCAGTGGAGAAAAGTGAAATCGGCCCCGGACGGGTAAAGATGCCCCTGGGTCAAGCTAATAGGACAGTGTTGTGCTAAAGCGTTTAAGGGGAAGCTATTATGCTATGTCTAACAAAGAAAGGGATGAATTTTATGACTATATTCCATCCCATCTTATCAATCTTTCTTTAAAAAGAAAAAGAAAGAACTTCGTGCCTTTTGAGGGCTTAAGTGGTTTTTTTTGGAAAAATGAAAGGAAAGCGAAGAATGTAAACTGATTCTTAAATCCGGTGGATTGATTCTTTAAAGCGAAAATTTTAACATGGAAATAATACATTTGTTTGTTTTTTTCGCGATATTGATTCTTATAAACGGCTGATTCTTATAACCACTGATCACTATAAGAGGTGGTTACTGTATATATATATATATATATGTGATAATGTTACTAACTACCAATAATCGCCCATTCTGTTTTTCATCTCTGTCCTGGTAACCCCTCCTTCTTGTCTTGGCGTAAACGCTTCACCTTCCCACATACTAACTTCCTCCACCAATTCTGGCAACCTCTCTGATCTAATTCTATTTTGGCGCCCTTTGCGGGAGACGCTGGACTGGCTCGAAGCGAGTAAAATGTGTTGCTTTACTGTTTAATAAATTAGTTTGTTCCTGAAGCTGATTTTATTATTTTCCGGCCACGATGTAAGTTACTATTTCATGAGAAGTCTATCTGGACATTTCAGAGAGCTCGACAGGATCTAGACTTTAAAAATGCGACTGCAAATGGAAAAAGTTAAAAAGTCTTCGTTCTACACGAGTTTAGCTTTGGATTCCCGCCATTGTTCTACAGGACTTTTGCTTTGAATTTCCGCATGCGTTCCTGAAATCACCAACTTGAAATGACCAAAGATAAAGCATTCCTCATTCAACACCATGAAAGTGCTACAGAAGTCAACTACATCGAAGCAAGTAAAGATGCCATTGTTCCGGTTCGTTCCAGTTCGGTTTTTCGAATTCTGTTTCCCGCCTGACCTCACCATTTTTTTCCCGTCTCGGACTACGCCATCTTTGTGTAAAGTACCAGTGCTGCAGCATCCGATTCAACTAGGCCTCCAAGAAGTGATTCAAGTTTTTATATGTGAGCGACAGTCATCATCAAAAAAAAATTCATTTCAAGAAAATCATTACGATTTTCGGGTGAACGCTGAACGCTGCTCGGAAATCAAAGAATTTCATATAAGCAAATTTTCAAGTTCACCATCAGAGTGCTTTACACTTAAAAAAGTTCTTATTTAGTATTGTAATTTACAGTACAAAAATTGGTGTTGTAAGCAGGTCAGTTATTATATTATTTTTGTTATTTTTAGTATTGTAAAAGTAAAAGCAAAATGAAAACTGCCAAAATGAATGTCTAACATGATGATAATTACGAAATATTTCAGAAGAAAATTAAAAATCGTAAAAAAAGAAGTTAAATTTAAGTAATGAAATGATCATGTAAGTCACCAATATGTTAATCATTCAGCTATCCTTAATCTTTCTATTTTAGCATTCCTGTCCTATCGCCATCCTAGTTAATTTTGAAGAAACCCCGTGAGTGTAAGTGAAACTCACATAATTTTTTAAACTTTTTGAAGCTTACTACATTTTATATGAAAAATACTATGTACTAGACAAATATTATTGATTTTTTATACTGGGGTTTCCACTCACTGTCCTCCCTGTCTCTTCGCACTTTTCAAATGTTCCCTTTGAACAGTTGCTTTTCCCTCTCATGTTTGAGAAACTTGCCTGCCCCTTTTCATTTTGTGCAGTTTGCTCAACTTGAGTTTCAGGTTGGAAGCACCTTCCCTTTGGTAAACGCTCACGAGGATGTATTCACAACAGGTCACATACCTCAAATTTATGTTTGTATTGTCTTGCTTTTTTTTTATTTCTTCACAATAATTGAATGTTAGTGTCAATTGTTGGAATTTGTTTTTCGTTCGAATTTTTGCAACATCAGGTACCAGACATTTGGTATTGATGTTGAAAGTTAATTTTGACAGCATTTGATAAATTTATTCTACTAATTGCTGAAAGAATAATTTTAATATTTTTGTGTACATGATCTGGAGAAAAACTTGAAATTGAAAACCAATCATAAAAAAATAGAAAAAAATAAATTAAAATATAGAAAGTGTTTTGCGTAAAGAAAATTCAATAACTAATGTCAAACGTAATAATAATAAACAACAAAGAACATTATTTTTCTAAAAAAGTGACTACAGCCCAGGAGATCTCCAAAAGAACTAAACATTATTCAACCGACTAAGACTGTGAATAATAATTACTTTGTGTTTTTCAACTAGTTGAACTGTACCCGTCCAGGACTCTGAACACTTTCAGACTGTGACACATGTCAGGGGCTGAAACATGCACAATTTTTTTTTTACTTGTATTTGTATTTGGAACATCTTTACATAAGTTGTTGTTAGTGTTTTCATTTAAGTGTACCATTCCATTTTTATTTTACTCCAGCTATTTCTTTTTAAAATTATGCCATTTTTCATACAATTATGCCTTTCAATTGTACATTTTAACATAAGAATTTGTGATTTGTGAGCCAGCTTCAACCTAATATTCAAACTACTAATTTTCATGTTCTCACTCTCTGGAGTGTCTTGGAGTCGACGGCCGCGGCTCCAATCCATTTTAGGTGGGGAGGAGGGGGGGATATTCTGTGATAATATTATTAACTACCTATAATCGCCCATTCTGTACTTCATCTCTATCCTGGTAATCCCTCCTTCTTGTCTTGGCGTAAACGCTTCGCCTTCCCACATACTAACTTCTTCCGCCAATTCTGGCAACCTCTCTGACCTAATTCTATTTTGGTGCTCTTTGCGGGAGACGCTGGACTGACTCGAAGCGAGTAAGATGTGTTGCTTTACTGTTTAATAAATTAGTTTGTTCCTGAAGCTGATTTTATTATTTTCCGGCCACGATGTAAGTTACTATTTCATGAGATGTCCATCCGGACATTTCATGTGTGTGTATATATATATATATATATATATATATATATACAGTGGAATCTAATTCGATCGTTCCCCGAATGATCGTTTTCCCGTATGTATCGTTTATTTCACCCAGTCCCGAATAAATTCCATAGAAAACAAGCAAAAACAGACCGCATGGATCGTTCCTCGATCCATCGTTTTCCCGCAATATTCGTTCAGAATATCGCAGCTTTATATTAATTTATCGGATCGATCGTTTTTTAATAATAACTGAACCTGAAATATAAATGTCTGGATTGAGCTAGAATGACGCTCTAATTAAACAATGAGCAGAACATTTGAGACGCACGCTCTCGTATTTTTGTTCTCTCCTGTTTAGCATGGTTTCGCGTTATCGTGCCACTCCCATTATTTGTTCGTCGTTAGTGTTCCTTAATTCTTTAGCCCCCGGATTATCCTATTTTCTGGAACACATTCCAAATTCTCCGACTATTCAACATTTCTGTTTTTATCAGCAATGGCTCACAGTCAGCCGACCAGTGACGTTCCTGCTGTCCTCTGGCTTTTTCGTTTGGCCTTTGGATGGAGGCTCCCTGGTGTTCGGTTTAGGGTGGGAGAAGTTTATAATTGCTGCAGTCTATACTGACTGATGAGGGATTCACCCGGAAGGCAGAACTTCCTTGTGGCCTTATGTCGGACCCCATACAGTGCAATGGAATGGTTCTAGTTACTAACGATTCACGGCTGCCGCTTCTTTATACTCTCACAAATTAACCGATACCGAAAAGAATGCAATTTGCAACACAAAAAAATATTGTTTACTTGTGGAGAGAAAACCGCCAAAAAACAAACGAAGATTAAAGACTTTTATTTGAATCAAAATTCCTGTGTATCTACGTGTATTTCTTTCTTTATTATTATTATCTTGGATTTCAGTACAACTTTGCAATTTTATCTTCAATTGCACTACAGGTATGTATGCATTTATGTATGTGAGTAAATATATTTTAGAGATATCAAACTTTAAGGTATGTTAATACATTTTTGTATGTTCCCGCATCTATTGTTTTCCCGTATCCATCGTTTAGTTCAGTCAGTCCCTTTGAAAACGATAGATCGAGATTCCACTGTATATATATATATATACTAGCTGAAAACCCGCACTTCGCTACGGAGTACATTCAAAGTAAAAACATCGGTGAATGTATGCAATTAATGCCAATATATATATAATAAATACGACGATCAATGTATATAATTGATGTAAAATATATATATTTATAAAAAAATCGTAAGGGATATTTTTATAGACAAAATAATGTAGAAGAAGATATTCAAATTAAATCTAATATAAAGAATACTAAAGAATATAGTACAGTTAATATAGTACAGTTTCTAGAACATTTCTTTTACTGTATTTTAATATTTTTTTGGATAATGTCCAATCGTCTGCCGCATTAGCAAGGAAAAAAATATTTTTTGTTTATTTAGTTGTTATGCACGTGACGATAAATTTATTTAAAGTACCAGAAAAAGAAGTCACGTGATCAGCATTTAATAAATTAAATTCTAAAAATTAATCTTTAAAAATTCACCAAAAATCAGGAAATGAAGGTAAAGATTCGAAAAAGATTTCATTTTAAAGGAATTTTTATGATCTTTCTCGTGATATAAATTTTATAACCCTCAAATTATTATTTTAAATGCAAACTTAAAAAAAGCAAAAAAAACAGCTTAAAAATTTAATTTAAAAAAATCTAAGAAGAATTTTTCAAAAATCTCTCTTAGTGCACCCCTACACTATTAGAAGAATCGCCATGCAAAATTTCAGCCCTTTAGATCCAGCGGTTTGGTCTGTGCGTTGTATGTCAGTCAGTCAGTGAATGAATGAATGAATGAATGAATGAATGAGTCAGTTACGGAACTGTTTTATATATATAGATATATATATATATATATCATTGGGAGTGCTATGCCTTAGAGAATTTTGCCATAATATCGAAGGACCCTTAATTTATTTCGAAGCATTGATTCTTAATTCATACAAACTTATCTACGCAATTAACACTTCTTCACTGTTTCAAAGGGTCATCTAAATCAGGGGTGGCCAATACAAAATAATCCGGGGAAGATTTGAGAAAAATGTAAATGCAGCGGACCAGCTGTAATTTCGGAGCGAATTTTCATGCCTGCTGTGCTGAGGGTGAAATTGCCTTCATCAAATATCAGATTTTTAACTTTAAAATAATTGTAAATATTAAAATTTGAATTATTTAAATACATATAAATGAATACAGAGTCCTAAAAAGGATGACATTATAAATATAGGAAAAATTATGTTATTCATTTTTCAGAAAATTGTCCTCTTGATAAAAATGTTTGCTTGGGGGGAAAATAATTTTTTGGGCGATATCAAAATGTGTATATGTTTTGCAAAAAAAAAAAATTACAAAATTACAAAACGCAACCGTGTAAAATCAAAAATTTTCGCCATTGATTATTTCCAACAATCAGTTTTGAAGCGCAATTTTTTTTTTCAAATCTCGGTTCATATAATAAAAATACATTTGATTTTTCGAAAATATGACATTATTTTTCAGAAAACTAAACAAAATCGGTTTTGTTCACAAAAGTTTGATTCACAAAAATATGCTCATACTGCAAAACAAAACATGAAATAGGTTTTCGTAATAATCAAAAAGTAGAAAAAATTTAATGAGATGCTGGCGGACGGGTACTTGATGCAGCAAGGGCAATAAAATCAACGACAATTTCAGATGACGAAACTTGAAGGAAGTGAAATTAACTTTTTTTTCTTTAAAATTACTTCATTTCTCGTACTCAGTGCTTTCGCAAACAAGTGATGCCGAAAATTGGAAACAGTGAAGGAAGTATTTCAACAATAATATTACAATTTGTAAGGTATACACAAGATTCGATTCACAAGAATCGAACTTTTGAGTGAATTAAAGAAGCTGCTTTAGATATGCTAATTTCGGCATACGCGCTTAGTATAAATACCACGCAGCGTCATTAATGGAAAAGAGGGGAGGTTGTTAAGGTTGAAAAGGTGTTATCCTGCGCTAGTGCTTAGCGGGCCAGAAGTTTACGTGGCAGTACTGCTGGTTTGACTTACTGTTCGTGAGTATAAAAATATATTGTTCTTGAAAGCTGTGTTTATACATTCCGTACAAGTAGTACGCATGCTTATTGCTGTAAAAGCCAATTATATGTGCAACGAATTCAATAAACATTGTTTCATGTATAAACTGTGTTTGCTTCCAATTCAAATAGAGTGCCACTTCAAATTATATACACCCAAGTCTGGGTAGAAGTGAGCATAGATTCTCTATAAATTGATTCTTTCTCAACTGCTTTGGCCGGGAGATGGCCGAATGGCTAGGGCTCTGGCTTTCGGTCTAAGAGTCTCTGTTGGTTTGAATCCCAATTTTGGCATAGACGTTTGTAGCCGTTCGAAATCGGCTTTAAGCAGTAGGTCCCGGTCTAATTAGCCCTAGTGTAGCAAAAAATTGAACGTAGTGCTCCAAACCAAACCTTTTTCAATTGCTTTAGTGCCGTGGGCAGGTTAAATGTCCTGCCGGGCCGGATGCAGCCTGCGGGTCGCCAGTTGCCTTCCCTGCATTTGTTCTTAACCTGTGGTCCGCTGATCACAGGTAATGCAGTAAAACCCAAAAAGTGGTCCGCGAAGTCTGTAATGATTTGAAAGAATAAAATAAAACAAAAAAAAAGGGTTTCGTCGTTTCAAAACGACCACAATTTCAACAATTTTATAAAATTGGGGAGAAAAAATAATTTTTTGTCCCCATTCTGAAAATTCCGGTATTTCCTCCGTCTCCTGGCGTTTCGAGCACGAAGAAATCTATGTTCTGATCAAAAATCCCTACGATATTTTCTGTGCTCGGGATCACAGCAGCGTCGCACCCATTTTGCAGATAGTAAAGAAAATGTAAGCACAAAAACATCAATCATATTGAAATTTCCATAGGCTTTTACGTCTGCTATTAAGTTTAGTTTTATGTTCTTTTTATTGTTTTGTTTTGTTTTTAAGCGGAGGCATTTGTCGTCAAACATTCGTCTACACTACGCCGCAGTTCACTGTCCATTTTATTATGGGGGCACCATATTGGAGAACAGCATTACTCCCTATGAAGGGACGACACAAACGGAGGCACTTCTCGTGGTGAGACTCTGGGATTCGAACCGAGCACCATCAGTACCGAAAACTCGAGCGCTGTACCACAGGACCGCCACAAATCACTTCTTATTGTTATTAAGGGGACAATGGAAATTCAAACCTAACTTTTTTTGTTTTGAATGGATTTGTTTGAGATCTGAATATGTGATTAGTATCATAGATATGTAAAAGTGGTTAAAATTTAAAGATGAAATATTAATAATTTATGAATTATCAATTATCAATTATATCAAAAATTGGCCTAATTAAAAATGTTCCCTGCGCATTTCTTTTGCATATAATATGGTAATTTTTATTTACAGGATACCTTATAGAACTAACAATGAAACTTATTGCTTATTTTAAGCATTCATTAAAAATATAAAGAGAAAAAATAATAATAGTGAAAACACCCTTTTTATTTCGCAAAATACCTATAAATCATCTTTTCAAGTACAAAATTTAGAAATTCTGAGCCACGAAGCGTAATTCTTTTCAATAAGATTTATTTCATGTACAGTTAAGTATATAAAACTTAAATTTCAAAGCAATACGATAATTAGAAATGCGCCTGGAGCAGTTTGAATATTCGTATGACATGAAAAATTTTTAATTGAGAAAAACACATTTAAAGTTGTTGCTATTGCCTATACAAATGCCTATAACTAGGAAAGTAATCACAGAAATTAAAAATTCTTTTTTTCAACACATTCCTACTCGTCCGTAGTTTCACGATTCAATAAAATAAACAAGTAATATATAAAAAAAAAATTATAAAGTCAATTCCTACTTAGGTCAACAAAGAAAAACTTGAGTGTGAACTAATAGTAGGAATTGAAAAAAAGGATTGCCTGCCAGAACCTTGCCTACTGTGCGAGATTAGGAGGGGGGGGGAAGAGAGAGTAAAAGTTCGTCAGGTTGGGGATTCGATCTCGCAACCTACAGGACGGGATAAGCCCGCGATACCGCAGTGCTACCATTTACACAGTAACAAGAGGGAAACTACTATTCAAGAGCAAGATACGCTCTAGGTCTAAAACTAAAATTGATTAATTAAATTTAATTAATGAATTAATATTTGGAAAAACTGTATTAACATCAAGTGTCATCCACTACAAGTTTTAAAAAATGTATTTGAACTTGAGTGGATGAATAAAAAGTACTTTTATTAACGATTGAAAATTTGAACAAGATATATATAGAGAGAGTGTGAACTAATAGTAGGAATTGAAAAATAGAATTTTTGGACAAATTTCACAATTTTGAAAGTCGACTGTCCCCTTCAGTTCATTTGTTCCTCGGTAGTATAGTGGTCAGTATCGCCGCCTGTCACGCGGAAAACCGGAGTTCTATTCCCCGCAGGGGAGGATCCTATTTAGGACGAAGTGGTCCAGATGGCAATGGCACTGGTGCGATGCTCGTCGCTGACAAATCTACTTCCGTGTACACTAATGGCGGCTGGTGCACGTAAAATCTGTCGTGGTTGTAAGGCAAAAAATACAAATGAAATTTTTAAATTTAAGTTATTCGGAGAAAAAATCTGGTATAGTGTGTTTTAAACGCTCATAAATTCCTTTGGTGGACGAAAATTTTAAAATGAATCCTGTTGCGAGGTGCAGAAATGTTCAGGCTATCTGAAAATACCATTTTTATTGGATTATCAGCATTTATGTAGCTGTAAATAGTATATAAATTTTCTCCATACGTTAAACATTGAAGTCAGCGAATCCAATAAGGTTAGTACACAGCAGCCTTAACCGTACAATGAAATTTGGAAACAGTTTTTGACTTGAACAATAATTTTCTATCGAAGCAGAATTAATTGGATTTTTCTAACTTTATCTGCGAGTTTTAGAATGCAAAACACCTGTTTCAAATGGTTATAAAAGGTGTGTTTATAGCATATCTAATGGCAAAGACGAATAAAATTAATGAAGCTGTGTATTAAAAACATATTATACGTAAGAAAGAACAATGTTTGAAAATCTCTGACAATCTATGATTTTCAAATTATCTTTACCCAAATGAGCGATTTCCTATACATTGCAGCAAATTATTTCAAACTGTTTTCAAAATTGTTTTCTACGAAATTCCGAATGATCTACAAAATGTTATTAAAAGAGTGTTACTCCTGAAAATATCTACCACTTCACTGACTATATTTCCTGACAGTAAGAATAACATAGAACAGTAGAGTGAGACAGTTATTAAAGTTTTCACCTAAATATGTCAACAAGGACATCTCAGTGTCAGTAACTAATGGACAGAAAGTTGCAAAACTTTATCTCAAATAAAAGTGACCTTCTTTTTTTTCTTTTTTTTCCATTTTAGTAGAAAACGTCTGAGTTATAAGCAGATATTGCACCGTATTTTCCACTTTTAAAACTTATAAAAATGCTACTAATTTTATAAGATAAATCGAACCAA
The DNA here is from genome assembly GCA_907164885.2 of Dolomedes plantarius. NCBI lineage: Eukaryota > Metazoa > Arthropoda > Arachnida > Araneae > Dolomedidae > Dolomedes > Dolomedes plantarius. The sequence goes on along the minus strand of OU015494.1, from coordinate 150,870,438 downwards.
TAGAGGTATTGAATCTATAGGTAAATGGCAATCTTATCAATTTGTTTCGTAAAGATTAATTTAATATTTTTTATTCGTCATTTGTTAAAATCTTAATTTTAATATATTGATTAAAGAGACAATTGTTGAATTTGGAAAATTATTAGAACATGTGTATATTATCCTCTTCCGTTCTTTTCAGATATTTAAACAATTGAAAATAGTTTCTGGTAACCCGGAGTTTTGTGTAGTTTGGATGATGTGAGAGTACCTAACACGTAAATGAGCCAAAACTATTACGGTTCAGCGTCAGAGTTTTATTTGACACAATTTCCTTGACAGATATTTACAACCATGCTTTAAATGTAGATTAACTGTCTGGATTGTGTGATACACTATCTGGTCAAAAGTATCCGGACGCTCAGTGGTACGGACTCGGAGAGTCCTGAGGCATATATTAATGTTGGTCCTAATTTTGCATCGATGACAGCCTGCACACGTCTGGGGAGATTTTCCATCAATTTTTGATCGGTGTCCATAGGAATTGACTTCCAGGCGTCCATCACAGCTGAAGTGACTGCTGGCAGTGAGGACGGTTGATTTGGCTGGCTACGTAATCTGCATTCTAATTCTTCCCAAAGGAGTTCAATGGGATTTAGATCTGGGCTCTGAGAAGGGCAGTCCAGTTTTTGAACACCCATTTCGTCAAACTATGCCTGTGCAAGTCTCGGTGTGTGAATGGAGCAGTTATTCTGCTGGAAGAGAAATTGTCTTTCCCCGAAATATTGCCATAGAGTTGGGAGAGAAGCATTGTCTAGAATGTTCACGTACATCTCAAAGTTCATGTTTCCAACCACAGGAACTAAGGAACTCAGGCCAAACCATGAAAAACACCCCCACACCATGATGCTGCCAAGACCAAACTTAACAGTCGGCACAATGCAGTCACGTAAGCAGCACTCGCCGGGCATCCGCCAAACCCAGAGGCGTCCATCGGACTGCCAGATTGTAAAGCGAGATTCGTCACTCCAAAGAACATTTTTCCACATGTCCACAGTCCAATGACGGTGAGCTTTGCACCATTGCAATCGACGCTTCGCATTCTGGGGAGTGGTGTTCGGCTTATGAGCGACTGAACGACATGGAATCCCAGGGTTTTTAACTCTCGGCGAACAGTCTTGCTGCTAGCACTAACGCCTGATGAACTTTGGAACTGAATGATTTCAATCAACGAGGACTTGCGATTTTGTTTCACTATCCTTTTCAGAGTTCTGCGGCTGCGTTCACTTTTTTTTTTTTTTTTTTTTTTTAATTTTTTTGCCTGCCACTAAGTTTTTCTGCAGTTTCACTGCCTCGACGTTTCCACTTCACAATTACATCACTCACAGGAGATTTTGGCTTCTGTAGAATGTCCGAAATTTCACGAACTGATTTCCCACAAAGGTGGCATCCCACTATCATGCCACGATCAAAGTCACTAAGCTCCTGTGACTTACTCATTGTCTCACAAACGCATAAATATGATCTGAAAAACCACTACCAACCCTTTTATAGCTTTCGGTTACGCATCAAATTACGTCACCTGCCAAATCCAATTCTTTAGGGGGGTGTCCGGACACTTTTGGCCAGATAGTGTAAAATTTTCACAACTCATATCCTGAAATATGTAGTTATTCTTTGTGCATGGTGCTATACACAGTTTGTCTGATTGCTCCTATGTCTGCAAATGCTACAGTCACTTGAAATCATTTCCAAATTAGCATGTACTCTTTTTAGATAGCAACAGCTGTTCTTACTGAGAAAATTAATTTCGTTAATTGATGAACCTTGAGGAAATATCGATACTGGCGATTTTTTTTTCTCCCGAAGACATTAAAAAGCGGGTTTGAGAAATTTTAAAGTCTTAGTAAAATAAAGGGGATTTCCTAACTGCTTCGATAAACAAAGTCAAAATGGGTTTCCTCAAAATCTTTTCAAAAAATAAAATGTATGGTGTGAAAACTCAATGAATAAAGTAAGAAAATACGGTTATTGACCCGTTTACTTAATTATTCCATGTTTGATAAGAAAATACACTCCCGGAATAGCAGTAACGACGGGGTATGATCTATTAAAATGTATCTTTTAATGACGTGACAGGTTGTCTGAGGTTTAATTATCATTTCGCTTTATACTCAGAATCAGGATGCTGCTCTAAAGTATTGAATCTCATTCAATGTATATGCAACTAGAAAAATATAGATTTAATGTGGCTTTAATATTCTCTAAAAACAGCATCAAAATTTTAAAAGTGATATATTTTAACAGGAGCATATCTTAAAATATATTTATGATAACTCTCTGAAATATATTTTAAGATATGCTCCTGTTAAAAAAACTGAGTTGCAGCTTTTGTGTATAGATATACGCGATTGTTCCTTGAGCTTTAGTGTGGTATCGCCATCTTCTGGCGTAATTTGTAAATAAAGTGAAATTTTATCCTTATGAATGAAAACCACAAAATCACTTTCTAAATTAAGTTTTTGGAAAGTGCAACTACCAAATTGCTTGAATTTTTAACAGTTTAATACACATAAGAAATTTAAATTTAAACACAGTACCTATGAAACATTTTGAAAGAGTTTTGACTTGATTTCCTCCCCCCCGAGCACAGAAAAATAATTTCTGCTTCAAATAAATATCCTTACTTTCCTTTACAAGCTTATAAATGTCTTTAATATAATATATAAAATGACTATAAATATAATAAATGTAATCCTATATAAATTTAAATTATTTTAGCTGTTCGATTTATAGCAATATTCTATGTGTGTCTAGAATGTAGTTGTAACATTAGAAGTGATGTGCAATCGGCTATCCACATTCCCGTGTAGCAAGCCTTCCGAATAGGGAATCTCACTAGGGCTTTACAACAATGTAAAACAATCCCCTTTACTGCAGTCTGCAACCAGATATCTTTTCTAGGGTGGAATTTTCAATTTCTGGGAATGGGATTTTTTTTCCTCTCTCTCTGGAGGGTAATAAAACTTAATACTGTAATTACCTTTTATTCTAGGGATTTCTAGACTCTTGGAGGAAGTTTTCGTCCTTTCTAAGATGGGAGGTAAAATCATTTCTAAAAGAGAGATTTTCTTTCCAAGGGCGGGGAATCAAAACTAATACAGTGGTACCTCGACTTACGAGTTTTTCGAGATACAAGCATTCTCTCGGTAGATTTTTTGCTTCGAGTTACGAGCTAAAATTCGGGTTACGAGCAAGCTTCAAATATCCCACCGCTAGTTTGAGCAGCGAATGCCATGTTACGTGTTCATCAAATGAGAACACAAGAAGCATATACTACTTACAACCTTTATGTACAATAATTATACAATTGTATACCTATTATTCTGAGACTACTATCCAGTCTTATACCAAGATTTTAACACTGAACAATTACCACCCGGGGTAGCTTGCTCTGTCTAAACTTGAGTCGCCCTCAGAAACCGAACAGCGCCCAACCTCTCTCGCATAGAGATAGCTTCAATTCCCTCCCCCACACTGGAACTCCCCATGGGGTCTAGGGGAGGGGATGACCTTGGTCCTAGGATCGCAAGCTCTCCCCTTCTACGGATTCTGAGAAAACGTTCCTCGCATTCTCAGAAAGAAGAATCTGGACATTACAGCCACAGTGAACGATGCAACAATCGCCCAGCTTCCGTGTCTCACTCGTTCACTAGAGAGTAGCAGGTAATAAAAGCGAAAGTGAGGAAAGCGGGGCGTAAAGGTCAAAAATCAACGAATAAGATTTAATTTTTCAGTTCAGCCTTTCTCCTCCTCTTCCATCAGCATCTTCGAGTTTGATCTCCAAGGTAAATGTTACACATTACATATAATAAAACAAATTTATCGCAGTACATTCTATTGTATTGCGTTTTTATACAATGTTTGTCGTTTATAAGCACATTTTTCTTATTTAAAAAGATGTAACCAAAAATTACTGTGTTTTGGGGGGAGCCCGGAACGAATTAATGGCATTTCCATTCATTTCATTTGGGAAAATTGATTCGAGATACGAGTATTTCGAGTTACAAGCTCCGTCATATAACGAATTAAACTCGTAAGTCGAGGTACCACTGTACTAGAATTTTCTTTCATTCAACTGGTTTTTAGGCTTTTAGTTTGTTTTACCGTCACCTGATCCCCCTATCTATGCATCACTACTCAGGAGTTTTAAATGGCTAATTTATTTAGGAGTTTACAAACCCTTAAAACAGGTGAAGTAATTTCTTTCTATTCTATACTCCGACATTATCCAAACAGCACCACGGCTTTTAGTTAGCCAGTATGGGAAGGATTTTCATTTTTGCGCGGGAATTTATGAATCAGAGACACAAGCTTTTTTTTTTTTTCTATCGGTGTATCATCTCCCGGGTGAAAAGAAAAAATAACAGATTATAAGACTTCCAGCATCCTCTTCAGAAGCTACATTTGAACATTTCTCGTCGAGTCAAAGAGTTTACTCTGCTTCTGAACTTTGGGACCGGTATATTTTACCCGCTAAAGCAAACAGGTGTTCTAAAACTCGAGGAGAAAGACGTATTGTTAGTAATTTTAGTTGTGAGTCATTTTCTAACTTTTATGCAGCAAAGACTGAATAAAATGAAGAAATTTAAAATTTAGGTACATTGTTCTTTTATCTAAAATTTCATAACTATCTATATATATATAAAACAGTTCCGTAACTGGCTCACTGACTGACTCACTGACATACAACGCACAGACCAAACAGCTGGACCTAAAGGTCTGAAATTTTGCATGGCGATTCTTCTTATGGTGTAGGGGTGCACTAAGTAAGATTTTAGAAAAATTCTTCTTAGATTATTTTAAATTAAATTTTTAAGCTGTTTTTGTAACTTTTTTTTTAAGTTTGCATTTCAGATAATAATTTGAGGGTTATAAAATTTAAATCACGAGAAAGATCATAAAAATTCCTTTAAAATGAGATCTTTTTCGAATCTTTACCTCCATTTTCTGATTTTTGGTGCATTTTTAAAGATTAATTTTTAGAATTTAATTCATTAAATGCTGATCACGTGATTTCTTTTTCTGATACTTTAACTAAATTTATCGTCACGTGCATAAAAACTAAATAGACAAAAAAATATTTTTTTTTTCTTGCTAATGCGGCAGACGATTGGACATTATCCAAAAAATATATTTTATTGTATTTTAATATTTTATGTTCCTCAAACTGTACTATATTAACTGTACTATATTCTTTAGTATTCCTATTACATTTAATTTGAATATTTTCTTTTACATTCTTTTGTCTATAAAAATATCCCTTACGATTTTTTTATAAATATATTTGTTTTACATAATTGTATACATTGCATTACCGTTGCATTTAATTTGAATGTACTCCGTAGCGAAGTGCGGGTTTTCAGCTTGTCTATATATACAGTGGCTCCCAAAAGTGTTCGTACACTTACGATTTTCAATGAAATAGGGGTCTATACATTGATAAAAATGAATATTTCAGAATGGGTATTTAATAATAAGATATATAATCTATTCTTAACAAAACTACATGAAATATTTTGAAAACACAGTAAAACTTTATTTTTAAGAAACCAGTAATCAAAAAGTAACAAAAACTTTATCTCAGAAAAGTCATCGTACACTGACATATTTTCGGATAAATTCATAATTAAAATTATCTTCTGGCGCTTTATTTTTATTTTTGAATTGTGGTGGAATTTAAAATATCGTTTGGCTTTAATTTTTGCTTGCCTAATCCATAATATTCTAAATATTTTATTTAAAAATGGCTCGTAGTCGTAAAGAAACAACAAACAGCATTCGAAAATTGATAATTTTTCATCATAGTAGTGGTAAATCAGTTCGAAATATAGCTAAATTACTTAATTTATCCCATTCTACTGTGCAGTATGTGAAAAAAACGCTTTAAAGAAGAAAATTGGATCGAAAACAAGGTAAGAAAAGGCCGTTCGGCAAAGTTAACAAAACGAGATCAGAGATTTATAATTAGAAAATTTGTGAAAAATTCACGTTTGAGTGCTGTAAAAGTTTCTGCAGAATTCAATGAAACATTTTCTACTTCAATTTCACCTGAAATTTTTTGACGAGTTCTCAGAACAGCTGGATTACATGGGCGTTTTGTTCATAGAAAATTTTTTGTGTGTGAGAAAAACAGAAAGTTTAGGCTTCCCTTAGCACTATCAATGATAAATAACCTCCAAACCTATTGGAATAATGGCTTATTTGCCAATAAAAATTTTTGGTGCTGATGGGCGTATAATTGTATGGAGAAGAAAAAAATGAGGAACTTAATCCCAAGAACTTAGTAGGAGCAGTTAAGCATGCCGGTGGAAGTATCCTTGTGTAGGGGTGCATGTCAGCATCAGGACTAGGAAATTTGGTATTTATATAAATATTTTAAGAGACAATTTAAAATTATCAGCTCAAAATTTGGGTGTTGGAAACAACTTTATTTTTTTATCAAGATAACGATCCTAAGCACGCGGCTCTCAACGTTCGCATCTGGTGTCTCTATAATTGCCCACAAGTTTTGAAAACACCCCCTCAATCGCCAGATTTAAACCCAATAGAACATATTTGGAGAGAACTGGAGGTTCGAGTACGAAAACACGACATTCACACTAAAAGCGAACTAAAAACAATTATGATGGAAGATTGGATGAACATTGATGCAAAAATTACAAAAGAACTAAAGCAATCTATTCCCAGACGTTTAACAACTGTTGTGGATGCTAAAGGATATCCTACTAAATATTAATTTAACGAAAAATTAGAATATTTACTAATATGTAGAGATTTTTTACAAGTGTACGATGACTTTTGTGAGATAAAGTTTTTGTTACTTTTGATTTCATTAAAAATCGTAAGTGTACGAACACTTACGAATTTCAATGAAATAAAGGGTCTATCCATTAATTAAAATGAATATTTTAGAATGGGTATTTAATAATAAGATCTATAATCTATTCTTAACAAAACTACATGAAATATTTTGAAAACATAGTAAAAGTTTATTTTTAAGAAACCAGTAATCAAAAAGTAACAAAAACTTTATCTCACAAAAGTCATCGTACACTTAAATATTTTCGGATAAATTCATAATTTAAATTATCGTCTGGCGCTTTATTTTTATTTTTGAATTGTGGTGGCATTTAAAATATAGTTAGGCTTTAATTTTTGCTTGCCTACTCCGTAATATTCTATTTTTTATTTAAAAATGGCTCGTAGTCGTAAAGAAACAACAAACAGCATTCGAAAATTAATTATTTTTCATCATAGTAGAGGTAAATCAGTTCGGAATATTGCTAAATTACTTAATTTATCCCATTCTACTGTGCAGTATGTGACAAAACGCTTTAAAGAAGAAAATTAAATCGAAAACAAGGTAAGAAAAGGCCGTCCGGCAAAGTTAACAAAACGAGATCAGAGATTTATAACTAGAAAATATTTGAAAAATTCACGTTTGAGTGCTGTAAAAGTTTCTGCAGAATTCAATGAAATATTTTCTACTTCAGTTTCACCTGAAATTTTTGACGAGTTCTCAGAACAGCTGGATTACATGGGCGTCTGCCCATAGAAAATTTTTTGTGTGTGAGAAAAACAGAAAGTTTAGGCTTCCCTTCGCACTATCAATGATAAATAAGCCCCAAACCTATTGGAATAATGTCTTATTTGCTGATGAACATTTTTGGTACTGATGGGCGTATAACTGTATGGAGAAGAAAAAAAATGAGGAACTTAATCCCAAGAACTTAGTAGGAGCAGTTAAGCATGCCGGTGGAAGTATCCTTGTGTAGGGGTGCATGTCAGCATCAGGACTAGGAAATTTGGTATTTATTGATGGCATAATGAATCATGCTGTTTTTATAAATATTTTAAGAGACAATTTAAAATTATCAGCTCAAAATTTGGGTATTGGAAATAACTTCGTTTTTTATCAAGATAACGATCCTAAGCACACGGCTCTCAACGTTCGCATCTGGTGTCTCTATAATTGTCCACAAATTTTGAAAACACCACCTCAATCGCCAGATTTAAACCCAATAGAACATATTTGGAGAGGACTGGAGGTTCGAGTACGAAAACACTACATTCACACGAAAAGCGAACTAAAAACAATTATGATGGAAGAATGGATGAACATTGATGCAAAAATTACAAAAGAACTAAAGCAATCTATTCCCAGACATTTAAAAGCTGTTGTGGATGCTAAAGAATATCTTACTAAATATTAATTTAACGAAAAATTAGAATATTTACTAATATGTAGAGATTTTTTACAAGTGTACGATGACTTTTGTGAGATAAAGTTTTTGTTACTTTTGGATTATTGGTTTCTTAAAAATAAAGTTTTACTATGTTTTCAAAATATTTCATGTAGTTTAGTTAAGATAGATCATAGATATAGATCTTAGATTATAGATCTTATTATTAAATACCCATTCTGAAATATTCATTTTAATCAATGGATAGACCTCTATTTCATTGAAAATCGTAAGTGTACGAACACTTTTGGGAGCCACTGTATATAACAGTTCCGTAACTGACTGACTCATTGACATACAACGCACAGACCAAACCGCTGGACCTAAAGGGCTAAAATTTTGCGTGGCGATTCTTCTTATAGTGTAGGTGTGCACTAAGAAAGATTTTTGAAAAATTCTTCTTAGATTTTTTTAAATTAAATTTTTAAGCTGTTTTAGTAACTTTTTTTAAGTTTGCATTTAAAATAATAATTTGAGGGTTATGAAGTTCATATCACAAGAAAGATCATAAAAATTCCTTTCAAATGAGATCTTTTTTCGAATCGTTACCTTCATTTTCTGATTTTTGGCTAATTTTCAAAGATTAATTTTTAGAATTTAATTTATTAAATGCTGATCACGTGATTCTTTTTCTGGTACTTTAACTAAATTTATCGTCACGTGCAAAATAGGCAAAAAAAATATTTTTTTTCTTGCTAATGCGTCAGACGATTGGACATTATCCAAAAAAATATTAAAATACAGTAAAAGATATGTTCCTCAAACTATACTATATTAACTGTACTATATTTTTTAGCATGTCCTATTAGATTTAATTTGAATATTTTCTTCTACATTATTTTGTCTATAAAAATATCTCTTACGATTTTTTTATAAATATATTTTTTTTTTACATCAATTGTATACATTGATCGTCGTATTTATTATACATATATATATATTTATTTTTTTTTTGGCATTAATTGCATACATTGACCTTTGTATTTAATTTGAATGTACTCAGTAGAGAAGTGCGGGTTTTCAGCTAGTATATACATAATATCTTAACATATTTTGTCATGGTGCATAAACTCCTTTAGTAGTATTAACCCGAATTTCATCTTAAATTTAGAGTGCAATTAACGCCTCTGCTCTAGCCAGAGGACCTTTTAAACTTCGGCCTTTCGTCTCTTGACGGAACTCCTACTGTATTCCATTTTGTTGATTGCGTAGATGACTATGGCGGATCAGTTTCCCATGTTTTTGCTCTCTCTCCTTTAATACAACTCCCTGAACAAATTCCTCATTGTCTGTTTAAGGAAGGCTGATAATGAAATCACGCTTTCCTCTGTGTTTGTGCTGGCTTGGTAACCTATAATAATTTTGTCTGACTTATTTGTCTTCCTTGTGCTTCTACTAACTTTCCTGTGAACTAAATAAGATGGAGAAATGTCTTTTATAAGGACCCTAGCTGAATACCCGTACTTCGCTACTGAGTACATTCAAATTGAATACAACGGTCAATGTATGCAGTTAATGCAAAAAAAAAAAAAAAAAAAATATATATATATATATATATATATATATATATATATATATATATATATATATATATATATATATATATATATATATATATATATATATATATATATATCGTAACGGATATTTTTATAGACAAAATAATGAAGAAGAAAATATTCAAATTAAATCTTTTAGAACACATTAAAGAATATAGTACAGTTTTAGGAACATTACTTTTACTGTATTTTAATATATATAATTCTTTTTATAATGTTCAATCGTTTGCGCATTACAAACAAAAAAAAAAATTTTTTGTCAATTTATTTCGTTGTTATGCACGTGACGCAAAATTAGTTTAAAGTATCACAAAAACAAAAGAAACCACGTGATCAGCATTTAATAAATTAAATTCTAAAAATTAATCTTTAAAAATTCACCAAAAATCAGAAAATGGAGGTAAAGATTCGGAAAAGATTTCATTTTAAAGGAATTTTTATGATCTTTCTTGCGATATAAATTTTATAACCCCCAAATTAATATTTTAAATGCAAACTTAATAGAATGTTACAAAAACAGCTTAAAAATTTAATTTTAAAAAATCTAAGAAGAATTTTTCAAAAATCTTTCTTAGTGCATCCCTACACTATAAGAAGAATCGCCATGCAAAATTTCAACCCTTTAGGTCCAGCGGTTTGGTCTGTGTGTTATCTGTCAGTTAGTCAATCAGTCAGTCAGTCAGTCAGTTACTGAACTGCTACATATATATAGATTACATGTATGTGCGCGCGATTTTATATGTCAATTAGTTATTTTTACTGATGAAAAGAATTAAAATTAATTAAATACTTTTTATCTCAAGATGCCATTTAGTAAAGTCTCTTTTGTTCCCTTTTAGTTTGATTAGTATTAATAACTCTCAAAAGTGTGATTCAGAAAATATAAAATAAGATGCTACAACAAAAATTCAGTTTCGTCGATTTCATTTCGTACCGGACACAAGACAAAGACAAAGAAAAATATCTATTCAGACAGTCAATTTAATGTATTATTCATTTCCTTAGAATGTATCTTAAATTTTGCTGATAAACTATCAGAGCATTCTTCTTTTGCTAATTCATGAGAAGAACAGAATTTCAAAATTTCAAATAGATTTACTTGGGATATTAATAATATCACAAAGAAAAAAATTAAAACCCATCTCATTCTTGAAAGTGAACTTGATCGCCACAGGTTTGTTGAATAATTATGTCAGACCTCCATTGCTTTCGAAACGGTATACATTTCAAAGTTAAATTTATATCTTGAACCTCATGATTTGAAATCATTTTGCATTTTCAAACAACATCCGGCATAACTTATTTCAGCAAAGCTCCCTCTCGGGGAAATAACATGCGACAGAATGGAAACTTTCTGTGGTTTATGCATTACAATTTGATAATGAGAAAGGTAATTTCCCTCGAATGTTGAATGCGATGATATTACGGGAGAACATGCTACTGTTATACTTGATGAATACTTATTCCTTGTTTGCATGAAAATGTTGTTGCCACCCCGATGTTTAATACACCATTTCAGGGAAGTTCCACGGAACCTAAACTCTGGGCACTTAGAAAATGAATGCCTAATTATTTCTTACAATTATACTAATTCCCAAAAATATAATTTATTTCAGTGAAATTCAGATTCCTCAATCATTAAACCCGTCTTAACATAGATTCACGTAGGTGAAAAAATTTGAAATTGATAGCATTAGATCTTTTCAAATATATGAAACACCCACAAACATGTTAAACAACTTTCACAGTTACATACACCTTTAAACCATGTTCTACCTGTATGCATTGACACCTCTTCTGTGTGAAATTCACGCTCTAGATGCGTTGTCGTTTTATCTTCTACACGAGATAGGTAAACAATGGGATAATAAATGATATGATAAAAATAGAAAATTTAAACTGAAATTTTTTTAACAAGCATTTTTTTACGCATTTTAAGATTTTCTTTGTTTTTTCCCTCAGTAATAGAATTTAAAAATTCAAAAATCAAGGAGTGGAAAAAAGGTTATTTTTTCTTTTTTTTAAGTTATCTTATTCCTTTTCACTCAGTGTATGTGTGTGTACGATCTTTAAGAACAATTTTTATCAATTTGCTGTTATTTATATTATTTCAAACGTCAGTTCTAGGAAGGGCCGTTGGTCATAATATTGTAATTTAGCTTGGAAATACTACTATGTAAAACAAATATTTGTAACAATTACTTATTCCGTCGAGGTTAGCCTATTAGAATTTATGAAGTAGAATAAGCGTAATCATTCTTCGTGGTTGATTTTTCTTCCTTTGTTAAATGAGAGAGGAGCATAGAAAGAAGTAAAAGCCACTCTCCCACCCACCCACCCACCCACACGCGAACATAACTCTAATATCATATATTGAATTAAAGTTTATGTAACATTGCCAAGGGTATTCAAAGAAAAATTGTAAAAACAAGCGAAATACTGCATTTAATTTTATGTGTTTGTTTGCACATTGTGTGAGTGCGCGTGTGTGTTAGGGGAAGGAGGGAGGGATTACCCGAACCAAAATAAAGAGTGTCCCAAAAAGAGCGCCGGATATACTTTTATAATTAAACACATTATTTATTTGAAAAGTGATAATATTTTTATTTCATTGCAAAGTACAAATGTTCCGATTATTGACCGAATAAAATGTCAGACAAATGCGCATCAAATGCGAAATATTATCACTTTTCAAATAAAAAATGTGTTTAATTCAAAAACTATATCCGACGCTCTTATACTTGGTATAAAGGTATGTGATTTCATAAGACTTCTTTTGAGGATTTGTCAGTGGATCTTTAAATAATTTTTGTTTATTTTTTAAATCAGATCGTGGGGTTTCACAAATTTAGTCAGATAACTACTAAAATAAGGTGAAAGAGGAAAAAATACGGTCGAAAAGAACTAGAACGTACATAGTGTAGAAGTGATACCGAACCTGGTGTAATGATACTTATCAGGCTCCTAGACCTTGAGCTACGCCCCTACATTAACAATCCCAAGTCTCACGAGCGAGGGGAGTATTTTTGACCTCCCATTCGTTTGGCCGTGGGGGGAAAATCAAACTGGTTTCAATTTGCAGGCGTCAGCAATTCCCTGCGTCTACGAGGAGAGTGGAAATGTGAAATCTAGGGCTACCTGTCTAGTCTGATGCCTTAAAAGTTTATTGCTACTGACTTTCTAGAGTCCTTCCGAATTTGAGTTTAAATACAGTCTAGCGTGAATCCTAGGAGACTGCCCCTTCTAGAGAGTATTAAAGGTGCGATAGAAAAACATATGACCATGTGTGCCGTTTTTTCAAAATTTATCTAAACCAAAGGAAACCTAGCGTAATGTACAACTGCCACCGTTGGTTTCTGTTCTTAAAATTTTATTAAATAAGCATTTTATCAAATTTGTGTTTTGATGACTAAATTTTAATTTTTTAATATTTGCAGTTCAAAAATTTGGTCAAGGAGGGGAGGGTACATACTTTTTTAGTCAAGTTTTTCGTTTACTGTCAAATTGTGACGTCCCAGAATCTTTATTAACACAGAGACAATGAGAGAGACAAAAAAAGATACGACGATGGTCGAATGTTATACAGATATTGTAAGCGAATTCGGGATATGATGATCATGATAACGTCTGAACGTCTAGGTTGTTGGCTTTCAGCATCAAAATCTCGCGCTTTGGCTCGGGTGTTTGTAGCTATTCGGAATTTGCTTTGAACTGTATGTTCCAGTCTGTTTAAGGCTGCTGTGTACTAAACCTATTGGATTCGCTCACCTCAATGTTAACCTATGGAGAAAATTTGTCCAAGGATTGCCGACTGGGATTTAAAGATTTTTTTAAATTGTACTCCGTAATAGAGAAAGAAATTTTACACCTTGGGATATTTTTCATTTAAAAATAAAATGCAAATAATATTTTCAAATTTAAATTATTCAAGGAAAAAAATCTGGTATATTGTGTTTTAAATGCTCAAAAATTCCATTGGTGAACGATATTTATAAAACGAATACTGTTACAAGGTGCAGAAAAGCTCAGGCTATCTAAAAATACCACTTTTATTTGATTACTAGCTGAAAACCCGTACTTCGCTACGGAGTACATTCAAAATAAATACAACGGTCAATGTATGCAATTAATGCCGAAAATATGTATAAATATATTTCTAATAAATACGATGATCAATGTATGCAATTGATGTAAAAAAAAAACGAAAAAATATATTTATAAAAAAATCGTAAGGGATATTTTTATAAACAAAATAATGTAGAAGAAAATATTCAAATTAAATCTAGTAGGACATACTAAAGAATATAGTACAGTTAATATAGTACAGTTTGAGGAACATATCTTTTACTGTATTTTAATATTTTTTTGGATAATTTCCAATCGTCTGCCGCATTAGCAAGAAAAAAAATATATTTTTGTGTCTATTTCGTTGTTATGCGCGTGACGATAAATTAATTTAAAGTACAGTGGTACCTCCGAAAAGCGGGCAGTCACGGGACGAAAAGTTTTGTCCGTTATTAGGAGGTGTCCGCTATTGGGGAGGACAACCTTTTAATAAAAAGTGGTTTTGCACTTCTGTTTGACATCTGAGAGAAAATTACGGCTGCAGTATTAATTAAAAAGGAAAAATTAATTAGGTAAGAAAAGAATAACTATTTACTACTTTACCTTTTAATAGTGTGCTAATCCTTTTATCTTGCATTAAATAATCCCAAAATACAATGTATAGGAGCTAAATTATTTTAATTACTACTTAAAACATCTGTTAACAAAGTTTGATTCCTCTTTTTTACACAGTAAACCTGTTTTTCGTGGTGAATCTTCATAGGATTTAGCTTTGCTAGTCCCTCCGAATCTTCATTGTTCAGAAAGAACTGTTTCAATTGTTCGCTGTATTTCAGTGCTACCGAATAATCTTTGATTTTGCAGTCTCCCATTGGCGATTCCTCATCATCATCCTCAGAAAGGGCTAGTGTTTCAGTGGTGTCCTGAGGAATGAAATTGGAAACATGCAGGTTTTCTTCCTCAATGGATAAATCGTCGCCGATCTTGACATACTGTTCAACGCTGATATTTGAATCCAAATTGCCTTCTAGATACGCAAGTTCTTTTTCGCTTTTTTCAGTAGTGCTGTCAGTTGCCACTTCGCTTGTATTCAAATATCCCGCCTTTATAAAACATTTTAGAACGCACCCAGGTTCCACCTTTTTAAGGGCTGACGTAGTTCAGGAAATTGAATCCAAAGCAGATACCGATTTTGCCAACTCTCCTCTGGATTTGCAAGAGATAATCTGTGAAAGCACATGTCTCAGAAGCAGCTTTCTGTATCGTACTTTAAAGCTGCGGATACTTCTCTGATCAAGTGGCTGTAGCATCGAAGTGGTGTTAAGCGGCAAGAAAACTAAATTAACAGTTTTGAGCTTTAAATCATCAGGATGGCATGTAGCATTGTCCATGAACAGAATGATTTTTCTCTTTTGTTTTTCATTTTGTTGTCTAACTCCACCAACCAATCGTTCATTATCTCAGTGGTCCTCCACGCTTTCTTATTTGACTTAAACGAAACTCTAAATTTTCGTACATCAATGTTCTTGAAACATCTAGGATTCTTAGCTTGTCCAATAACAGCTGGAGTTTCGAAGTATCCCAGCATGTTGCAACACAGCAAAAGAGTGAGCCGCTCTTTTGAAATTTTCCCGCCACTACACATTCTTTTTCACCCGTAAAACATAAGATGTTGTTCGTTGCAAAGCATATATTTTTAGCTTGCTTAATAATTTTGAAATGTTTGCCAAAAATAATTGAAAGTTTTTCAAAAATACCTGTCCGCTATCCAGAGGGAATAACATGGATTATCCTATATAAAAGGACTGGGACTCATAAAAATGTCCGTTAATTGGAGGTGTCCGCTATTTGGGAGTGTCCGTTAAGGGAGGTATCACTGTACCAGAAAAAGAAATCACGTGGTCAGCATTTAATAAATTAAATTCTAAAAATTAATCTTTAAAAATTCACCAAAAATCAGAAAATGGAGGTAAAGATTCGAAAATGATTTCATTTTAAAGGAATTTTTATGATCTTTCTCGTGATATAAATTTTATAACCCTCAAATTATTATTTTAAATGCAAACTTGAAAAAAGTTACTTAAACAGCTTAAAAATTTAATTTTAAAAAATCTAAGAAGAATTTTTCAAAAATCTTTCTTAGTGCACCCCTACACTATAAGAAGAATCGCCATGCAAAATTTCAGCCCTTTAGGTCCATCAGTTTGGTCTGTGCGTTGGCTGTCAGTCAATCAGTCAGTCAATTACGAAACTGTTTTATATATATAGATCAGCATTTATGTAGTTGTAAATAGTAGACAAATTTTCTCCATAGGTTAACACTGAGGTGAGCGAATCCAATAGGTTTAGTACACAGCAGCCTTAAACCTCGAAAAGCGGTGTATAATCGCAGCAGTCAAAAAATCTACGAAAACAAATATACACAGAGATAATTCAGCGCAGCTCTTGGTTTCTAAATCACCGTGAAAAGTGTGCGGGTCACAGGCAACTCCCGGATCCGGATTGTGTCATTCGAACCAACTCTAAAAAGATTAATGGGAAGAAATGAGCAAAATGAATTTAGAACTCAATAACTGAAAATCCCACCAAAAATTCTATAGAATTTCATTAGTAGTTATGTTGAATATTAAATAGATTCGAAGATTGTGACTTCTTGGTTAAAATTAACGATACTGATTCAGCAGCATGTATGCCACTTAAGCTCTAATAAGTCTGCAAGGGAAATTAATTATTCAGATATTCAATTCACTCTATTTTATCCCCCTCTCCCCCCGCTAAGAACCAGCATACTAAAATATTCAGATCATTATTCTCCAGTGAATTCAGCCCAGACACTTCATTTCAAAAAGTATCACATTTGAATAAAATTCCTATATTGTGTCACAAAATGTACGATTAAAACTCTTCCGCTTCTAGAACATGTACACGATAACTTTGTTTCTATTGACTAGGATCTCTGTTATAATGTTTTAGAAGTAGAATACATTTCGAAGATAAATTTCTGTATTGAACTTCGGATTTAAATTTGTTTTATATTTCAAAGCTCTAGTGAAGAAACACCATTCGACGTAAGTTATCTTAGAAAAATTCTTTCTAAGGAAAATGAAATGGGTCAAGTTCTCTCTCATTCTACAATTCAATGTTAAAATGACCCCCCCCCCCCCAAAAAAAAAAAAAGATACTTCTTTTACATTATAAACCTCAGGTGCAGACTTATATTCTTTGGGGTACGTATTCTTCAGACTCTGGGGAGGAATAAGGAATTTTATATCTTATCAAAATAAACAGATCAATATTTCATAGAAAATGTTTTCCTCTTTTTTTTCTCTGAATCGACCATTCAAAGCGTTCACGTGTGTACGGCTATTTTGTTTTAAGGTTGCATTTGTGTTATTATCTATATAATAACAGCTGAAGGTAAACAAATGTTAGTTTGTTAGTCAGCAGACACGGGGACGGGCTAATCTCGCGAACCGAGCATAGCAGGATATCGCGACTGGTACCGATGGACGCGGACGGACCAGACGCGTGCACTGGTGCCATCCTCAACTTTCAAAACTTTCAACTTTTTTAATTATTAAATTAAAATCGCCGAACTCAAAACAGGCGGACAGCAGAAACAGATGGCATTCCGGGTGGGCCAGCTCCTTTCCGTTTCACAAATTTCCACTATTTCCATGCATGCAAAAATAAACTTTTCCGCCCACCAATCGACAAATTTTTTTATATTCCATGTGTTTTACAACTCTTCATTTTTAAGGATATACACATTTTTATAAAGTTAAAAATGTTTTTTATTGCAAACGAAGTTTTTTCCCCAAAGCAGTTTTCCGAATTTCATGAAATCGACAATTTTGATGGACAAATATTTGGGTTTTCTGCACCTATTAATGCCAATTTTACGATTTATCGGCATTTGCTAGATGTTCAGCTTCAAAAATATACCAAATACATTTAGTAAAAAAATTTTATCATTCTAAAAAAGAGTACTTACGAAACTCACTTTTGAAATTTCCTGCGCTGATCGCCATAGTATCTTAATGTAACTGAATGGGGAGTGCGTAATTTTTCGATTTATTATTTTACTCACTAATAATTCCAGCAAGTTCGTAAAATTTGTTTCTAATTAATGAGCAACTGATGAGGATTCTTCCGCCACCAATTTTGAATTCCTGAGAACAATCTTTCTATTTTTTAAGCACTTTTTCACCCATGAGATTTTATATTTACATTCTGCCATGTTGCCAAAATGAAAAATAATTAGTTGAGAACGAGTATGAGAACGAGTCTTCAATAATTGAAATCCAGAAATAATTTTAAATTACCAGAAATAATTTTAGTTTTAGGAAAGAAGTTAAAACATTTAGAATATTTTTCTAATAAGGCGAAACGTAGCAACGTCACTGACTACTTCAGTTTTCATTTACTATAGATCACGTGATTATCGGGTGGCAGAAAACAGAAGCCGTTTCTATGCGTTTGCATGTGTTTTTGGACGATACCTTCATTTTGAGTTAAATAATTTAAGTTTATTTATAAAATTCCTCATATTAGTTGTATGTAACAAGTATTTTAACACCTTTTTTTAATATTTCGCAAGGTTTAAGAGAATATAATCATTATTTCGTTGAGAATGATTATAATTATGTTGAGATATGTATAGATATCAGGATAAGTTACTTCAGGCCAGCGTCTTGTATCGTAACTCCAGTCTTCCTCTGTCTATAAATACGGGTCACATACTGAATAAACCTTTCCGGGTTGTACCTGAATGTTTTATTTAGTGATATACCTTTGTTTAGATACCGTATCTAAAGACTTTGCGTAATCTGAGAGCATTTTATTCAACAAGCTGTAAGAATGCTCATTGAACGCCATGTTAACTTATGCAATGTTTTGAACTCCTCGCCAAACAAGAAGTAAAATCTGCAAGAGTTGATATGTGACATGCTGCGAGACACTGCCCTATTGAATGAGCTTCTTTTTTGTTTAAAAAGCAAAGTTTGAAAACGGAAATTTGAAATAAATTTCAAAAGCCAAAAACCAAAATTTGAAAAAGAGAATTTTAAATAATTGTTTCGTTTTTTAAAAATTCTAATATATTTTTGAAAGTCATTAAACAGTTTCTAATCTTTAAGAAATAAAACTATTTCATTTTAAATCGAAAAAGCAACACATCGGGTTGCCACTCAGCTAGACTTACTATTAACAGCTGAAGGTAAACAAATGTTAGTTTGTTAGTCAGCAGACACGGGGACGGGCTAATCTCGCGAACCGAGCATAGCAGGATATCGCGACTGGTACCGATATACGCGGACGGCCGAGACGCGTGCACTGATGCTATCCTCAACTTTCAAAACTTTAAACTTTTTTAATTATTAAATTAAAACCGCCGAACTCAAAAGAAGCGGAGAGCAGAAACACTTGACATTCCGGGTGGGCCAGCTCCTTTCCGTTTCGCAAATTTCCACTATTTTCATGCATGCAAAATTAAACTTTTCCTTCCACGAATCGACAAATTTTTTATATCCACGTGTTTTACAACTCTTCATCTTTAAGGATATACACATTTTTATAAGGTTAAAAAAGTTTTTCATTTCAAACAAAGCTTTTTCCCCAAAGGAGTTTTCCGAATTTCACGAAATCGACAATTTTGATGGACAAATATTTCAGTTTTCTGCCCCTATTAATGTCAATTTTACGATTTATCGGCATTTGATAGATGTTCAGCTTCCAAAATATACCAAATACATTTAATAAAAAAAATGTTTTCATTCTAAAAAAGCGTACTTGGAAAACTCACTTCTGAAATTTCCCGCGCTGATAGCAATAGTATCTTAATGTAACTGAATGCAGAGTTCGTAATTGTTTGACTTGTTATTTCTCTCACTAATAATTCCAGTAAGTTCGTGAAATTTGTTTCTAATTAATGACCAACTGATGAGGATTCTTCGGCCACCAATTTGAAGTCGTCAAAACTGTCTATTTTTTTAAGCACTTTTCCCCCATGAGATTTAATATTGCCTCGTTTCACTGAAGTAACGGTGGCTCCGCGTTATCGCTCCGGACGTCTAATCGTAAGGTCCCGAGTTCGAAAGCAGCCGTCGTCGGGTGCTAAAACATCTTTTATTTTAATTTGCTCTGCATGCGAGCTGTATGCAAATTTATCTATTATTTTTTTCAGTTCCGGTTCATAGGTTTCTGGAATAATCCTCACACTTCCGGTGGGAATGTCGGGAACGTTCCGGAGATGTATTTTAGGTGATGTTCCCCGCAATCTGGTCAATAAAATCTGTTCTGATCTACGCTTCGTGTCATTTCCCTATTCCCCGAAATCATCGTGACAATATTTTCATTCGGCCATGTTGCCAAAGGGAAAAATTATTAGTTGAGAACGAGTCATTTAATAATTGAAATCCAGAAATGAATTTGAAGTACCAGAAATAATTCAGTTTTAGGAAAGGAGAAGTTAAAATCTTTAGAATTTTTTTCTAATTGAATGAGCTTTTTTGTTTAAAATGCAAAATTTGAAAACGGAAATTTTAAATAATTATTTTTTTTTAAATCTAATATATTTTTAAAAGTGATTAAACAGTTTTCAATCTTTAAGATATAAAACCATTTCATTTTAAATCAAAAATGCAACACATCGGGTTGCCACTCAGCTAGTATATATAACACAGTTAATTAGGCATATTTAAACCTAAATACTCATGTACTTCCGATGAATTACAAAAGCCTAAATCCTCCCCGAAAGGCATTTCATTCCTAACTCTAATCACCCTAACGGAAAATTAAATAGATAAAATCCTTCTTTCCTCCTTCTGACCAATGGTTTGGTTTGGAGCACTATGGTCAACTTTTTGCTACACGAGGGCTAATTAGACCGGGACCTACTGCTTAAAGCCGATTCCGAACGGCTACAAACGTCCATGCCAAGAGTGGGATTCGAAGCCACAGACTCTGGTACCGAAAGTCAGCGCCCTAGCCATTCGGCCATCTTCCGTCTCGAACCCACAGGATCTGAATCGAATGCCAGTGCCTTAGCCATTTGGCCATCACCAAACCAAACCAACCCTTCTGACCAATGAAAACGACTCAAAACATAAATTAGAATCTACAGTCTTGTTGTTGTTTCTTATGCCCTCTGATTGGAAGCTCCAGACCAGGTCCATATAGGCTTCAGGCTGAAATGTGCGGCTCCGGTTTAATTAGCACCACAAGAGTCGAAATCCGTCTTAACTAGTGCCCACCTTGACTGAGCACCCCCAGGGGTGACATCTGGGGGAATAGTACCCTCTCCCACCCTCGCTGACCTAGAAGGATTTTCCGGTCTACGGATTTAATGTGTCCATATCCGGCCTAGACACGGAGGTATTTAAAGGCGCGCGCCGGGATTCGATCCGAGCACCCTCAGCAACAAAAGCCAGCAAAAATTCCTTAGCATTCCCTTAAAGATTCCCAACCGGCGTGCCGCGGCACTTCAGGGGTGCCGTGAGATCAGCTAGGGGTGCCGCAAGATTTTTTTTTTTTTTTGACAAAAAAAAATAGAAGGGGCCACTTAAAGCAAATATTAACTTGAATTAATGACTCTCACACCCGACAGATTGTGGCACAAATCGATGCAATCGATCCTGAGTGTGAATTAGTTACCCTCACGCCCACAACTGTTAAGCTAGATATTGAACATTTGTGCTCTAAGCATCCATCGCAAGTCTCACTTTAGCAAAACAAAACTCTTTTTAGCGATTTCCATTGTAGTCATCTAGTGCAACACTATACTGAATCCCACGGCTATTTTTTAAACTGTATTAATGAATCCTATTCTAGTGTTTGTCACTGATATCTCTTAATAAATGAATAAAATCAGCAGTGGAGTAAGTATTTATCTGAACTTAAATGTAACATGTTCTTAAAATATATTCGACTTTAATTTAATATTGAAAAAAAAAATTGAAAAAAAACTAAAATTCTTACAAGGGTGCTCCAAATTTTTAATCCCATTCCCAAGGGTGCAGCAAATATAAAAAGGTAGGGAATCCCTTCCCTAACAGCACATCTCGAACTTTGAGATGTTCAGATCTTTTCCTCACTCCACCCAATGCAAAAATCTCAAGTTATGTGTCTACATTTAAGCTGTCAGACGGAAATTCATTAGTACGCCTCAGAACACCCACGCGAAACGAACACTGGGATGTTCCAATAATATTTTCCTCCCAATGCTAACGTCATAAATCATAATTTAGAATCTACATTTCAGTTATCGATTGAAAATCTACTGGCATTCTACAAATCACCCTGACGGAACACTGATATATTCACATCTTCCTTCCTTCCGTCCCTTGGATGCAGACGATACAAACCATTAGTGTCGTAATTCCAACTGTAATTTGACATTGCAGTAGATTTCCTCAAAAGACAACCTAACATTCAACATAAGAGCCGTTTCGGAGAGCTGAACCGTTAAAATCCTGCTATCCTCCCTCCCTTCGACAATAAGCGACTCAAGGTCATTGTTTCGTCATTTTAACTCTCGAACGATGATAATTCATTTGATTCAGAATGTAAAATCTACCTCTAAAAAATCGCGAATGCAGTGGCGTAGCGAGGGGGGGGGCAAGGGGGTCTATCATGCCCCCGAGGGGCTCCAAATGGTCCCCAAGACAAACAAGATTTTCAGGAAAATTTCAATTGGGGGCGCCAAAAAGGTATCGGGCCCCGGGCGCCAGTTATGCTCTCTACGTCACTATGCGAATGGCTTAAAAAGTTTCGAATTCCACCACATAGGAATAGTTTACCTTAATTACTTTAATCGTGGATCATTAATCTTATAAAATTTTTCATTGCAATTTTTAATTCCTTAAAATTTCTCTTTTCTTCTTTTCAATTTAACTTTACAGTAATAGTAATAATTTTTTGTCCTCTTTGCGTTATTTTTACCTCAATATTTTTTATTATCCTAATTTTAAATTTTAACTACTGAGCACTCGCACCTTGATAACTTATAACTTGCGTACAGGAGATAAAGTCGTCACGACTTAGGTACTCCACTTTTAAAAGCTATACTGGATTGGAGTGGACATAGAAATAGTCGACAACATGTCGACAATAGTCGGCACTATGATTTGTTGTTGGTTGAAAGTACAAAGGTCTCCTTAGCCACAAGATGATTAATTAGATTGTGACCTACAGTTCAGAGACGATTACAAATGTCCTCAAACATCCATTCCAAGAGCGGGACATGAACCCACTGACTTTGGAATCGAATTCCAGCGCCTTAGACATCTTCCGACTGTTTTACAATATATGACTACCTCTATTTAAGGCTGCTATGTACTAACCCTATTGGATTCGCTCACTTTAGTGTTAACCTATGGAGAAAATTTGTCCAAGGATTACCGACTTAGATTTAAAGATTTTTTTTTTTAATTGTGCTCCGTAATAGAGAAATAAATTTTACATTTTGGGGCATTTTTCGTTTTATTTTAATGCAAATAATATTTTTTAATTTAAATTCTTCGGGGAAAAATCTGGTATAATGTGTTTTAAACGCTCATAAATTCCTTTGGGGTACGAAATTTCTAAAAGGAATTCTGTTGCAAGGTGCAGAAATGTTCAGGCTATCTGAAAATACACTTTTAATTGGATTATCAGCATTTGTGTATCTGTAAATACACTGCTGGCTACTGTAAATGCAACACCCTGAAGGAAACATGCAAATAACATGAAATTTACAACATGCATTAGCGGAGGTGAGATATGCAAATGATTAGAATTTCAGCGCAGACGCACATCACGCGCGCCTGTGGCGCCACTTCAAAGCGCTATTTAAGGCTTGGAGATTTCGACGATTTCAAGTTCGGCAATTGTGTTTTTCTTGTGGTTTTTTCAAAAATGCGCAACCACACGTGGCACGCATTGTCCAACGTTTCTTCGTCATTCGCCAGATTGAATTGCTTCCCTGGCCGCCTCGCTCTCCGGATCTTTCGACGATAGAAAACATGTGGTCCATGGTTGCTCTACGATTGACCCAGATTCCATCCCCATTTTGCCACAGCAGATCAACTTTGGCAACGTGTGGAAGCTGCTTGGTCTGCTGTACCCCAAGAACTCATCCAAAGTCTCTTTGAATCAATGCCGAGGCGTGTGGCAGCGGTGATCTCCAACAATGGCGGCTACTCTGGCTACTGATTTTGGCAGGAACCACACTTCACAGAAGTCTATAAATTTAATCATTTGATACTTGGTCAACATGTTATCTACAAAATAAATTTTGTTGTGATATATCTTGTCTTTCTTGGTGTTGCAATTTGGGTGGCCAGCAGTGTAGTAGATAATTTTCCCCCATACGTTAACATTGGGGTGAGCAAATCCTATAGGGTTAGTACAAAGTAGTCTTAAGAATATGCATTTCATTGAAAGTCAAAACAGTTTGTAGATATATATTATTGTTCACTTTTGAAATTAAATGGCACTTTAATATTTTTGTCATAGAGAACGTCTTCATTTTTGTAAAATACCATCAACTCAGAACCATACCATGTGCAGAGATTCTCTCTTTTTGACTAGCATACTTAAATTATTCATGAATCCAATCCTAATTTCAAATCTAATAACAGATAACTTCATTAAAAGAATTTAGCTTTAACACATCTATCGAATGCATTAACAGTTTATTAAGGTTAGTATATTTAATGAAATTAACATTTTGTTAGGGGATACTCTTCCAAGGAAAGAGCTTAAGACTCTTGGAAGACCCATTTTTGGAGGGGGAGTGGGCTGATTAAAATACACCTCTATGTCGTCGGACATTTCAAAATTATTGTTAATTATTAACCTTATTGATTCTGATAAATGTAATATTTTTATTAGTCACAAATGAATCAAAGAACTCCTTTAATACTCTTCAAAGCTTCAATTGAGAAGGGAGATAAAAACCTAAAAAGTACTGTAACAATAATCAAACAAATGGTTTTAATCCATTTCAGAGTAATTTTAGGAGGGTACGTTTGTTTTCTAAAAAGAGCTTTTTTTTGTAAAAAAAAATTAATGAATTGGGAAGAAGGAAGACTGGACGCAAACACTTGTTACGGCCATGATTTTTCTCTGGATTGTTTTTATTACAGAATGAAGCAAATATCCTAACTTTTACTATCCTAATTGAAGAATAAAATCTGACAAACATTTTTTTTATGATCACTTTTACTAACAAAAGATTGTGTAATTTGAAAGCTCTCAAACATATTGCTTCTGTAAAAACGAGGCACATTTACATAATGTATATGCATCACGTCAGTAACGATACATTAGAAATAATTTTGTACCGACTTTTGGTACTGTAATCATAATCAAATATCTCAAACAAAAGATTTGTTACATTGGTTAACTTGTTTTTTACCCTCTCTCTAAAAGTTAATATCCCTTGACTTTTGACAAAACTTTGAAATTTTTTAAAACTCTTTTTAAAATTCAAATTTTCTACAGTCAGGAATCTCCGAATAGCACAGTGCTAATTTTCACTGAGGTAAAACTATTATTTTCCGAGATTGGAAAGGATTTCAAGACAATTAAACTGACAGGACTATGTACAGTGCACTTCCAAGCTCCCTTTATTGAAATAGGCTATATATCTCAATAACAGTAGATTTAGGTATCTTGTTATTTAAATATAGGGAAACGTATATCCATGTTTCCTCTTATGGGTCTTTAAAAAATCTGAACTTTTCATCTCTGAAAACAAGGAAAATTGTAAGAAAAGATGTATTATGTTGTGTTTTTTCTGTGTGGAATGATTTCCAGTAGATATTTACTTGTTATGTTCAACAGTAACAAAATTAGGTGTATTAAGATAGTGTGAAAAGTTATATAAATGTCAAAGATATAATTATTCTCAACAACAGCTTGTAACGACCTTTTTCTCTCACACTACAAGCAATCATTATTTTTTTTCCTCTCCTTGAAAACGAATTATGAACGACCAGGAATAGAATTCGCTATCTTCTGTATCTTTGGCTGATATTCCTGACTAAAATAAAATATCATGTCAGGATGTTGATTATCCTTACAAGATTATTTCAATTAAAAAAAGAAAAGTTTCGAAATATTTGCTGAAAGAAAAAACATAAACGTCGTCATCACTTGCATATGGCTTTTATTATTTCTATCATTTTATTTTTGTATTGCAGTTAATATACATATATTTGATCCTAGATTAAAATATATGCTTTGTTATGTGTGTAAATAGCGTGAGAGTTCGTGCTTGTATCCAGTTTTAAGAGTTTGTTTTTAAATATTATCTTCGGTATTCTTGGCTGATATTCTTACAACTGATCTACCATACTATATTGTTGATAAAGCTTACAATTTTATTTTCATTAAAATAAGTAAAAGAAAGGAAACTGTTTTAAACTTTTGCTGCAATAATAAACACAAATATCATAACTTGCATGTCTTTTAAAGTTTCTGTTCTTTTATTTTGTATTTTATGGTAATATACGTATTTATATTTCATATTAAAACTAGTACGTACAGTGTTTTGTGAGTGTATATGTGTCTGTGCATATGAGCGGGTTAATAAGGAATTTTCTTAAATGTAGGTCCTTAAATATTATATTTATATGTCGTTACTTAATACCAATTTGTACAAAATACTCACATGAGCAAACAATGTAGAATATTTATATTTCTTACGATATCAAAAACCAGTATTCTTGTTATACGATAATCTGATAGCTATCTAGCTATAAAGTTTAAGATATTCTACAGGCTTCTTAAAATATCTTATAAAATTTTTCTTAATATAAGCACTTGGCCAGTAGATTTTGTTCTACCATTAAAAAAAAAAAAAAATTCCACACAGAAATCTGCTCTAAACGAAAGATTGAATATTGATGTCCTACATAAAAACATGAGCCCCTTAATTTGAATGTCATGAAATATTCAGCTTTAGACAAGCGTCTGGAATATTTCAAAAAATAATATAATAGTGTGTTCTTGAAAAGTTTAGATCATCGTTCTTTTTCGTGGAATATATGAATGTTAATAAGTTATGTTTTCAGTTGCCTGCTCATATATTACTTAAGTATTCGATTAAAAACGTGTTTATATTCAAAAACTAAATCTCCTGGGTTGAAAGTGTTACTTAAAAATATTGAATGCAAAAAGTTAAAATAAATATTTTTGAACACAGGCACTATGACCACATAATAAACCCACAATTCATGGAAGTTTTTTTTTCAATAAATATATAATGAATTCTCGTATAATACTTTCCGTATGGTATTCGGAAACATATGTCCGTATAAAATATTTTGTTCGATAGAATCTACTTTGAAAAAACGAAAGTGAGAAAGAAAGAAGTGTTATTTAACTTAGAGAACCTTTCTCCTATTTAACCAGATTTCTCATACTCCCTTTCTTCACCAGTCGTAATATTACCATTTTTTTTCATGATTTTAGAACATTTTTCCATTTTTTACATGGTTATTCAATAAATTATTTCTAAATTTAAGATAAAATTTTCGAATATTTTACCCTTGAATTCCAGGGAATGCGATCAAAAGGTTAAATTGCAAGCGGGTCTAAATACAAAATTTCTGTTTTGAAATATGATTTTCAGACATTTCTTTTTCTACTCACAAAAGTGACATTAAGATATAACGCTATAGCTTTTCTTTTTTTATCATACGCTTCATTTCTGCTCCATAGAACAGACCACTCGACTGAGCAAGGAATATTTGATTAATAAAAGCGTAACTGGGTAAATAATAATCTTAAGGGGACAAGGGACCTTCAATCTCCTTTTTTAAAATTTTTCTCCATTTTACTCTGTATACAAAATGAGAATAATTAGTTTATTTTTTTCTGATCTCTTCCAAATTTCTCAGAATTGTTAATTGAAGTGTTTGTCACAAAGCCGTGCATCATTTTTTGAAACCACAAATATTTTTCAAATTTATACACTATGTAATAAAGTAAAAACATGCAAAAACATTTAAAAAATAACAGGCAGATTAAATATATATATATATATATATATATATATATATATGGCTCTAAACTCATACAAAAATTTCTAAGTGCACAATTATGTTTATATATTTATGGTAAAATTATATTAAAAAAATTAAGGTTTTTAACTGATCTTGAATGCATAAGGAGCATTTTAAAAAATGGTAACTTTTTGAAATTTTTTTTGAAAAACAGACATTTTTCTGCCAAAAATCTATATATTGAATTCTAAGGGTCTTCAATGTAGTAAAAAAGACTATAAGTTAGTCTCATTCTGTATATAAAGTTAAAAATTGAAAACTCAAAAAATCGAGGTGAAATGTCTCTTGCCCCCTTAAAAAACTCAGTAGTAGACAGTCGTAAAACCATCAAACTTGACATTCATTTGAGTAATTGTCATTTTATGTTTGAACCTAGGCGTATTCCTGAATTTTTAATTTAACTTAATAATCGTTTTTAGTGGTCAAATTTGTGTTTACTAGAATACGTGTGCCACACTTATATAATTTCTCAAGTAGCATTTCTTCACCTTACGCTTTTAAAATTTTAAGGCGTAGAGTTGTACTCGTATAATATTTCTATTGTTCAATTAATAATATATAGCACTCATTTTTATTCCTATCCTCGATATATTTTTCACAGGTTAATCTTGCTCCTCCGGGTGCCATAATACCCATATTCTTGAGTAACAGGTACTAAGGATTAAACGTTATTAGAGGTATTCGTACACTTAGAGCCTTTAAAATGAAATAAAGATTCCAGGAAAACGAAGAGAAGACTACCTGTCACAATTGCAAATTTACTTTCCTGAAATCGTATTGGTATTTCCGCAGAAGTCAACAAACACACGCACCGGCTCATTATACAGTAGAATGTCATTTATACATTTCTCAATTAACGAAATTTTTTTAAATCCCCAAAACGCTTCATTTGAAAACAATCATAAATAACTTCAGTTAATTCTGTACTGAGCTCAACCTAATTTTCATGTGTCTATTTTTCTTGGCTAAACAGAGAAGAAAAAGTTCACTGATTAGCTGTTTTGTTTGAGGCAAATAGTGTGCCTTACAAAATCTAATAAGGAATTTACGTTAACGTGCTGTGTTCGTATATTTGAAGAGTAAGTTGACCTCTTTCGACTTCATAACTGATAAACGTTGGTGAAATTATTTTCTTTTGATGCAGTTGTAGTGAGATACGAGAAATCCTTCCATCTCAAGAACAACTTAGTTTTTAAAATGCTCAAGCAATATTACCTAGAACAATAAAAAAAATTAAAATGCATTAATTTAAATGAATAATCAGTGATAATTATCTTTTTATTTATTTATTTCCACATGATTTTAAGTTGAAATCATTTTTAATGATACTTCATAGGTCCGCGTCAAATTTCATTTATGCCTCATTCACATTTGTTTATTTATTTATTTATTTTTGTATGGAATCAGTAACAATATATCTGTGTTTGTTGTGCAAAGGGTGTTAAGTCCAACATGGGCTAAAATGAGTTATAAAACCAGGCATGTTTGAAAAATCAAGGGCTACTGCAGGGTACAGAAAACTAAGTCCAATTCCACTCCTAAATATTTTTATTCATCAGGGAAAATTTGGGGTATGTGAAACAAAACACAAACATGTTAGTGTTAAAGGGGTTAAGGCACAACCAAGGACTTAACACTCTTTACTCAACAAAAATAAAATTGGAAAAATTTACTCTAAAAAATAATTAAAAATTAAACTTAAAAAAACTGACTTTACAAAAGCCGTTTATTTTCAATCCCGTTTCTCTCAAAACTACGATTTTGGACTTGACACTCTTTTCACTGCAAACACAGATATAAAAAAACTCTCCATTGTTATGTCACGTTCACCCAGACAGTTCATTAGAATATCCTATAAAAATTTCAATTTATCTAGTGCAACACCTAATAATAAAATGCTAGATATATTTCTAAAAATGGAAAAAGAAAAAAATTGAAATTATATTTAACCCACTTAGATACCACTCCTTTTAAGTCATCTTTAATAACATTCTGTTTTTGTACACGGTTACTCATAGGTTTTCCTCCGCTAATACCGGATTCAAACTGACGTGGGCGAAGACCTTAGGAATGCATGCGGAGGTTTTCCGACACACGGTGGAGCCTCGAAAAATCAGGCATAAGTAGCAGCGGATGTTTATGTCTGTCTTTTTCGCTGCACTTAACCTGTGACAGAATTCGTAAAACTATCATCTGATCTAGCTGTCAAGTTTAAACCTTCATTACTTTGTAACATCCATTTCTGCTTCACACCACAGACGCTAATTAGTTAACAAATGTATGACAGATGTTTCAAAATCTATTAATTTTTGTACGGGATGAATACGGTGGGGGGGGGGGGAGACAATATGACATACAACGCCCATCTCTAATGGGAAATTATTGTTCCAATGTAATTTTCGCTATACAGTGGGAAATGCGAAAATGAACTTAATTGGTCCCTAAACACCCGTTCATTATTGCATTATTTCGTTCTAATTTATTCTGATGTATGTAAATTTGGGAATAATCTAATCCAGGCTAGCAGCCTGGAATTAATCCCAAATTTAAAGTAATTTATTGCCAATATTATTTTAAAACTCAAGGCAAAATAAATTTCAAATTTCTAACGCTGTCCTAGACTGCATTTAAGTTATATTATTATTACTGATCTTTGTTATAGAAATACGAAAGTTGATGCAATTTATTCAAGAATGCAAGCATTCAATCACTTCTCTCTGAAAAAGTTTATATTTAATAACAATGTAGGCGCTAGTGATACTGATATGTTGTCATTAAACTTAATTTCATTAGTTTTTTATTTGTTTGTTTGATTGTTTTTTATTTGGCTTTTCCTTTCTCTGTTAGATTCCTGATTCAACTTTTTAAATAGATATTGAAAAAATCTGGGTGTGTGTATGTACATGTTTGTAAGTGAGTCGGTGGCTTAGTGTACGCATGTTATAAACCCGCAATTCATGATTTTGAGAAAACTCAATTTGCAAAGTTTCTGATGCTTCAGTTCAAGGATGTAAATAAGCTACCGAGGATACTTATTTACATCCTTGAAATAAACATATTACCCCTTTTTTTTAACATACAATACTCATTCATTTTTAGCTAACTATGGTACTAACATTTGAAAGAAAAATATGGTTCTAACTCAAAATGGGCTGTAAATGGTGATACAATGATAGTGAACCAATCCATTAATATGTATATACCAGGCCTGCACAACATACATGCGGCCCGCTATCACTTGCTCTATGGCCTTTTGTGATGACGCATACATGTTATAAAACTAAAAAATACAGAATATTATTTTGAGATTTACAATATTACGAAAGGAAATATAAGACAATATGAAAAGTAGGGAATTAATGGATTAGAATTAATACCTGGTGGGGCTTTATTATTATATATAGATATATATTTGGGTCTGTTCGTTATATAATCACATTATAAAGAGTACTATTATAAAATTTTAAATATTCAAACAAGTTAACGTATCGATTATCATGAAAATGCGTATGGTTGTCAGGAAAAATATGATAAAACTTTATCAAAAATAATCAGCATCCTCATCTTGCTAATCCATGGAATAACCTTTCTGTATAACCTAAAGAAGTTTTTGAAAAAAAGATATACGTCATTATTTTTTCGGGAAAATATATGCTCGTACAAACAACGAATTTGCGAAAAAATATCTACGAAGTTGAAATTTTGTATGTTACATTTTTTTAAAATTCTAGATGAATTAAATCCAGTGGGTAATTAATTAAAACATACTTGAGGTCAACAATATTGCAGGGGAGCCTTGCAGTTCTGTCTGCAGAGCATGAAGAAATGAGGAAATTAAAATTTGATAAAATCATTAACGATTTCTTCGATAAAAAAACTAGAAAAATTTGTTGGTAAATATTTTGGCTTTGAGAATAAAACCTTTGTAATGAAGCTACTTTTTAGTTTTTGTTTTCTTATAAATATATATAAGAAGAGAAATATGACCACCTTCATAATTTTCCTTTATGCTTCACATTAACTTTTCATCTTTTGAATCATATTAGAATTTTGAAGGGCCCCACTGAATATTCTGCATTTAGACCCCTCAATGACTAAAGCCGGCCCTGGGAGTCAGGTGGATAGCGACAGCTGATTGTATCCATCGCTGAAGCAAAGTGGATCATGGTACTACATCATGGTACTACATGGTACTACATGGTATTTGGCACCAACCAGACCATATCATAACAATAAGTAATATACCTGGTACCAACAGAATTAGGAGTAAATAGAAGTGGACTAGGTGATAAATTCAAGTTGAATTTTAACTTCTGTCTAAGAACAAGTTGAACAAAACCCTCATTTGTATTCAGCATACGATGTTCATTTACAATCATTTTCCATTTATCTATATAAGATTGTCTAGTTAGCTTCTTGTAAAGTCTAAATGCAGATACTGAAATTTCATCCCCCAATACTGTTAGTGATTTAGTATTAGTTTCGAGCTGTCAACTCTGAAACGTTAACTATTTAAATCACTCTTATCGGCTGTGTCGGAGTTTTGTAACCGCCAGAGATCGGCGGAAGTGTATATATATAATTAGTGCTCCCTATGTCTTCGCAGTCTGCCTGCTGTGTACTTACCGGCTGTCAGTCGATCACTTGGTGGCTGTATATTCTGTTCGTCGCCCAATGGCTAAGTGGTTAAGGTATCAGCTTTCCACGCCGGGGGCGCGGGTTCGATTCCCGCATAAGATTTGGTTGTATTCTGGGAAACTCGTCAGTCTTCCGCCTGCAAAAGGAACCCGTCTAGAAAGGGGAGCTGCAACCCATCGTCCATTGGTGTCTTCGTTTGTTAATAAAAGTTCTTCTGGGATTTATGTTTCTATTTCCTTGTATTCATATGTACACCGGACTGGGGTATGACAGTCGTCACCCAGGGACCTTAGCCACACACACATATTCTGTTCAATGTGTTAAATGTCCACTGCGTATATGTTGTCCTTAACCCTACACTGTCAATGGATACACAATTCTCCGATGTCATAACTGTCGCTTTCCCCGCACTAGTGACAAGCCGGTAGAGCCTGGTTTTGAATACGCTCCAATCTTTCTAACAGAGAACTAGAGTCATAATGATGGGGAGGCAACAATACTTCCATACTGGTTTAATGAAGGTCTTGCAAGGAGTAAGTACTGTAGATCTTGCGCAACCGCACCTGATACCTGCTAGCCTATTGAGTAATATCAATTGTTTGCGGCATCTGTCCTTCAAGACCTAAATACACTGCTCAAAACAATCAGGGGAGCACATGGTTTTAACGAAATTACGCAAATACTTACACCGATATGTAACATAAAATAAATCATCCATAATTTAAAGCCTAACAGGAAACAGAAGAAGAAAACTTCATATGCAAATCAAAGTTCATGACGTCAAAAACCAGAAAAAGAACATAAGGGCGGAAATCGGGATGTTGCAGAAACGTCTGTTTCACTGCCTTAACTGTGAAATTCAATTGCTCAATTATTCTTTTTGAAAAAAGGTGACTTGAAAAGTCTCAACAACGTGATTTACCGGAATCCATGGTATGGCGTATTATAGGCAGACTTGAATCCGGGCAAACACAACGTAGTGTCGCGGACGCTGTTGGAGTCGCCAGAAGTGTCGTTGCAAGGCTGTGGAATCGATTCCAAGAAACAGGGAATGTTAGACGTCGACCAGGGCAAGGTCGGCCACGCGCCACTACAGCAACTGATGACCGGTATATACTGTTAACAGCTCGTCGAAACAGAACAGACAATGCTACTCAGCTGCAAAGACAGTTGCTCTTGGCAACAGGACGAATGGTGTCCAGCCAAACAGTACGTAATAGGCTTCATCAGGGAGGTCTCTATGCACGTAGGCCAATGGTCTGCATTCCGTTGACCTCACGCCACCGTGCGGCCCGATGAAGATGGGCTGCTGAACATCGAGATTGGGAGCAACATGATTGGAGCCAAGTGCTGTTTACAGACGAGTCCCGATTCAGTCTGGAGTGTGACACACGGCGTGTTTTGGTATGGAGGGAAAGGGGCAGTCGAAATAACCCCACATTCGTTCGTGAAAGTTCACAATACAGACGAGCTGGTTTTATGGTATGGGGTGGAATCAGCCTAGGTGGACTTACGGACCTGCATATCATTCAGAATGGTACTTTGACGGCCCGAAGGTATGCAGACGAGATACTCAGTGATACGAGGTCGATTACGTATACATTAACAGGTAGCATCTAATCACAGTCCCCTGAGGAAAAACAGTTAGGAATTCTTTTTATCGGGACTGTGTATCACTATAACGTCCATTTACGTATCGTCATCGTGTGGAATCATTGATTCCTCTAAGCATATTTCCTGAAATGCCCATTGCAGGAAATTTGCTGTAATTTTTCGACTAATCTAGCCCACTAAACGGTTGTTATATGCTCCCTTAAGTCTACATAGATGATCTCCATGCAAGTACGCTGGTTAGAGAAATGGATCTACAGCTTCTAGGGTTGGAGGGTGATTTATTCTTCTTCAAGAGGGGCAAAATTGTTCCTTTTTTCAAATGAATGCCACAGAACTAATCCACTATGAAATCCCGTATTAAAAACAAGTAATATAGTCTTTCTAGCGATTGGGAAAGTGTCCATTAAAACGTCTGTGAAAATATGCTCAAGGCTCGGGGATATCTTTAAAGTTGCGTCATCAAGAGATAGACTGAGATCATCAAGGGAAAATTCTGCATTAAATACTTTTGGAGATAAAGAACCTGTAGTATATTATCCTCATAGTGGCAACCCTGTTTTACAATGGACGTTTCGGAAACAAGGCCGAATATTTGATAATTTAAAAATGGCCGCTATTGTAGAACATGTGTATTGTTAATATTGATTAAACCCTAAATTAAGTTAAAGGTTAAGAAATGTTTTAGTTAATTTTTACTCACAATTTAACTAACATTTACTTTTTCTATTTAATACGTCTCGATGGATCAGCTCTTGAACCCTGAAAAGTTCTTCGATCCCACGAGTGTTGGCGCAGAGGCTAAATAGAAACACTGGAAACGAACTTTTTCTAATATTTTTTAAGTGAAATTCCTAACATAACTTAAACAAGCAAATTCCCGCTTTTATGTAATTACGTTTCTTCAAATGTGTTCCTTTATACCAGTACAGTCAATAAATTCGGGGACTTTATTTACTACAACAACGAATACACTTACAAAGTCTTCTGAACACAATCACCTTCAAAATAATGTCCTTCCGCAACTATACACTTCTGCCAGCGTTCATACAGCTTCTGGAAACAGTCCTGGAAACCGTTGTGTGAGAGCTGTCGTAAAGCGGTTGTCGCTGTTACCATCACTTCTTCGACATTTGGAAACCGCTTGCCCTTGATGCGATCTTTCAGTTTCGGGAACAGGTAGAAATCGCAAGGAGCGAGGTCTGTGGAATACGGGGAATGTGGCAGAACTGTGGTGCGGTGTTTAGCAAGGGATTGGTGCCCCGGGACATTGTCATGCAACAACATCCACATGTTAGATTTCCAAACGTGTGGACGTTTACCACGGATTGCCTCCTGGAGACGACGAAGAACCTGTACATACCATTTGTTTACGATATTACCTTGTGTTTGGCGCAGCTTGTCTTTTCTGGACCTTGCGCCAATAAACTCCAACCAACCAAACAACCACTGCTTCTACCCGTTGGATGTTCGCCTCCGTTTGTGGGGTCACTGGCCATCCACTTCGCGGATCATCTGCAACAGCGTCTCTCCCATTTTTAAACAAGCTGTACCATTTGAAAACTTTCGATCTGCACATAGCTTCGTCTCGGTACGATTTTTACAGTAACCGTAACGTTTCTGCAGTGGTTTTTCCTAATTTGTAGCAGAATTTAATGTTGGAGCGTTGCTCCAAAAAAGACATTTTGATACATCGACATCATAGGCTGACAGTCTGCAGCCAAATGGTGTGCTGCGCGCCTTAGCAGCTGTGCAAAGCGTCTCACGCGTACACAGATAACTAGACTTGCAAACCACATCGTTATTTCGGTTCCCCCACACACCGGGCATGAGGGGGGAGGGTAGTCCCCGAACTTATTGACTATACGAGTATTAACGATTCCATGAACTATGATGCTGCTATTACAATTTTGAACTCAATCTATGTTACTAAACGAAATGAAATTTTCGCCAGACATTGCCTAGCCTCTAGAATTCAACAAACTGGGGAGTCTGTTACTGATTTTTTACTAACACTTAAGCCACTCAGCAGGTATTTTAACTTTAAAGCGGTGACTGCCGATCAATACAAGAGTGAGTACACCAGAGACTCGTTCATCCGAGGTTTAAGAAATCTCCGTATCAAAAAGCGTTTGTTGGAAAATTCTACTATTACCTTGGGGCCGGTGGGGCCAACCGTCGGGAGTTAATTATACTCCTTGACACGGCTCCTAAGGCCGAAAATTAACACGAACAAATGGACCCTCGGCTGCGTATTCAGGAATTACTCCAGCGACTGGTTATTTGTAGTGCATTCGTTGATGACTAAAACGCCGGGTAACTTTATACACTGCTTGATAATTGCGAAGGAACAACTGGTTTTTTCAATCTAGCGTTCCCGACAGCAGACCAATCAGAGTAAAATGAAATGCAAAGGGCTTAATAGGGCAGGACTTGTTATCTGTATAAAAGGCAGTGCACGAAAACTCTTTATTCATTCGAAAGTTCATGCAGTTTGGTGTTTGACGAAAATAGCGCCGTTGGTTGTTGGAAGTTATTTCTGGGAAATTCAGTGTGGTGTGGCAATAATTAAATGCAAAATGTCTGCAAGACATCATTTGAGTGCTTGCGATCGTGGACGAGCAGTTGGACGTCTCCAAGTAAGACAAAGTGTCACTATTGTGGCCAGAGTAATGGGAGTGGCAAAAAGTGTCATATTACGATTAAAAGAGGCCGCTGAAGGTGGAAATGCTTTGCGAAAGCATGCCGGTGGTCGTGGAAGGAACACCAAACCTCAAGAGGATCGATATGTATCCCTAGTGGCGAAAAGGAACAGACATCTCACTCCTAGTCAGATAGCTGCAGATCTTGCAACCGCTACAAGAACAAATGTATCAGCCAGAACCATTTCTAGGCAATTAAATCAGGTTAGTTTGTATGCACGGAAGCCTGTTCAATGCCTTCCACTTCAACAACGCCATCGTCGAGAAAGATTACGTTGGTGTAAGGAGCATATTGGTTGGGGTCAGCAAGAGTGGTCCAGAGTGATGTTCTCTGACGAATCCCGTTTAACTGTGGCAAGTGATTCTGGCCACCAGTTAGTGTGGAGAGAGAGGGGAACATGTTATGCACCACATAATGTTTAGGAACGTTACGGTATGGCCAAGGCATGATGGTGTGGGCAGGCATTATGCACAATGGCAAAATACCGCTTCACAACTTTGAGCGAGGTACCGTTACATCTCAGTGGTATTGCAGAGAGATTATTCTGGATCATGTTCGTCTTTTTAGGGGTGCGGTATGTCCAGATTTTTTGTTTATGGACGACAATGAGCGCCCACACAGGGCTGAAGTATCGGACACACTAGAAAGTGAAAATATTGAACTTATGATATGGCCTGCTTACTCTCCTGAACTAAATTCTATAGAACATGCGTGGGATGCTCTTGGCAGACGTGTTTCTCAAAGAACTCGCCCTCCCCGAACCATGCAAGAACTAAAAATCGCCTTGAGAGAGGAGTGGGACAATATCCCCCAAGGACTCTTGAATACTTTAGTAGACAGCATGAAAAACAGATGCAAAATGTGCACTAGTGTCCGAGGAGGTCACACACCTTACTAAGGTACTCATAACTGTTTCATTCTGGCAGGAAGACCTATTTTTCGTGGCTGTTTGGAAATGTTCCAAAGAGCATTTTTTTTGCTTTTCGTTCTCTTCTTTTTCCATGTAGCGAAATCTGTACCATTTTGCATAATAAATAATGCACAGTATCTCTACTAAATATATACTCAGTTTCATTTCTTCAATCAATGTCTATTATGAAATATTTCGAAAAATGTGACTGTTCCTTAGCAATTGTCAAGCAGTCTAGTTTCTACTATTACCTTAGAAAATGCTTTCGATCAATCTAGGGCGTTGGAACTAACTGAATCACAGCATCGTACATGAATGCCTCACATCCTATTCCTGTGGCTGCCATAGATTTTTTCCGACAACATTGTTATTCAGCTGCAGCTACGCAGCTACAATCTGGAAAGTGTTTATTTTGTGGAAATGATCACCACGTAAGAAGTTTATGTCCTGCAAAGGAGGTACTGTGTATAAGATGTGGGATAAAAGGACATTATCAAAGAGTGTGCAAATCCAAATCACAGTGTGTCTCCCATCATGTTGTTGCATCAGTTCACACCTTAGTTTCAGTATCGATCTTACTTAGTTGTCTGCAAAAGTCTATAACTAAAGTAAAAATTGATGGGAAATAATTGGAGGCTCTTACCGACACTGGTAGTTCACTTACCTTTATAAATTAATGTTTCGTTAAAAGGTGTAGCATAGAAGTGAAACCATACTTCAGTAAAATAACTATGACTGATTCCTCTATAAGCTCAGATGTCAAGGGTTGCTGTGAAGTCACTGTGAAATTACAGTCGCATGTGTATAAGGATGTAAGAGTACTAATCATGAAAAACTTGTTGGCTGATTTTCATATTGATCACGACATTCTGAAAGACCATTCGCTCATTGAGATCCAGTTTAAGGGTGAGGGACCACCCATTTAAAAACTGATTCCTTGGTGTTTCTCAAGTACCTCCAGTCTCACTGTTTCCTAATTTAACCCCTGATTGTAGGCCGTTGGCTACCAAATCTAAACGTCAGGCTGAGACAGGCCAAATATTTATTGATGCCGTGGTAAAGAAGTTGCTGGAAGAGGGAGTTATTGAACCCAGCAACTCTGGCGTGTTCAAGAATTCGTGGAGGAAGGAGAACATCACAAACCACGTACAATAATTGACTATTCTCAAACGATTTACCGTTTTACGATGCTTGATGTCTATCCTCTTCCAAAAATTGAGGAATTAATCTAAAAAATATCGAGGTATGAAATATTCAGCACTATTGATTTGAGAAGTGCATAACATCAACTTTCTATTAATGATGCTGAAAAACATTATACTGCCTTTGAAGCTGATGATAAATTATACCATTTCCTTCGTGTACCTTTTGGGATCACTAATGGTGTTGCATGGTGTTTCCAGAGAGTCATTGACAAGATCATTGAAGATGAAGGCCTAAAGGGTACATTTCCTTATCAGGACGATGTAACTGTCTGCGGAAGTGACTCTGATGAACATGATCGGAACTTTAAAAAATTCCTAACAATTGCCGAGAAATACAATCTAACTGTTAATGAAAAAAAGTGTCAGTTTTCTACTAAATCTGTTAAGCTATCTGGATATACTGTCGAAAACAAAACTCTGAAGCCTGGTCCTGATAGACTTGCTCCTTCGAGGAACTTGTCTATACCTACGTAACAATATGGCATCTCTCCGAAGAGCATTAGGTATGTTTGCGCATTATTGCCGTTGGATGCCAGCATTCTCGAAGAAAATACGTCCATTACTATCAAACCATTGTTATAACGTTGGATGCCCAATTTAGACGGATGGAAGCAGATATTAAACTTAACAAATAAACTTTATTCAATCTCCTTCATCACCTATCGGTTACAGATCAGCGAGCGAAGTGTGTTCGCATGCACCGAAGTCAGATATAGCCAAAGCGTCATTAGCTGCGATAGATGATACCACACCATTCAGAGTTGAGACTGATGCGTCTAAGTTTGCTATAAGAGCAACTCTCAGACAAGCTGGTCGACAGATAGCATTATTTTCCAGAACACTAATCAAGTCTGAATTTAAATATTCATCTGTTGAGAGAGAAGCCTGTGCTATCGTGGAATCTTTGCGTTTCTGGCGAAATTATCTGATTGGTAGACCTTTTGAGGTATTCACTGATCAAAGGTCTGTCTCATTCATGTTCAACAAACAACATTCTAGCAAAATCAAGAATGAAAAGATCACTCTTTGGAAACTAGAATTGTCGTGCTTCGAATTTGATATCATCTACTACTCTGGAAGCAAAAATGCTACAGCAGATGCATTTTCGAGAATAACTGCAGCAATTTACCCTGGCAACAAGGCCGTATATCTGATTATTTAAAAATGGCAGCTAAGAAATGTTTTAGTTAATTTTACTTACATTACAGAACCGACCAATAATTTGTCCGTAAAGTTCTTTTTAATCGTTCCACTATCGTTATATCTATCGTTATTTTTAATAAGAGGAGATATGTTTTGTGCTAAGGAATAAGTAGCTCTAGACGCCTCGGGAATCTGGTCTTCCAAAATCAGTTTTGACCCACCAAAGAGAATAAGTTCCTTAATGTAGGGTACACTCTTCCCGTTGAGGAATCGATAAATCCAATGCCTATCGGTTTTATAATTTACCGTAGGAATCAAGACAGATAGAGTAGATCTCTTTCCTTCCAAAATTTCTCTGTATGGGATAGTACCACTTTGTTTCCACTCTCCAGCAATTTTAGGTTCTAGAGAATCCTGCACCTTTTGTCTTAAGCATTGTGAATTACTCTAAGGGCCTGTTCACATAGGAGTCCGTTGCGTTGCATTAAGGAAAAGATGACGCTGAGACGAAAATAAACCTATCATATGCCTCCTACCGATTAGCAATGAAATTTTTAACGCCTATGATTGGTTTATTTTCGTCTCAACGTCATCTTTTCCTTAACGCAACGCAACGGACTCCTATGTGAACAGGCCCTAACAGCTTGCATGTTAGAATTTTTTAAAAAAAATCTTAACTTTTTGGGTTTGCCTCGAGGTAATGATTTTTTTCAGTGGAAATTGGAAATTCCATTAAACAAGGAAATAAATTCCCATCAGGATGCTCAGATACAGTCCACAAGTAGCAAATCTCTCTTCTACTGCTAACCTGTAAAACCTGTTAATCAGCCATCCTGAAATTCCTAGAACACTTGTTGCGGCACGGACGCACTCTATCGTCGGGATAATCAGTTTCTCCATTATGACTAAATGACAGCTTCCTGGGTCATCCCAAACCGATTTCAAGTTGACTTTGATTTTGAATGACAAGTTAAAAACTTGAATTTTTTATTTCTACTCCTTAAAAGGCTACGTAAGGATAATTAGTTACTCGAATGGAAATGCTTGACTTCACGAACTCCCTCTTTCATTTCAATTCTCATTCTAAAGTATCGAAGTTTACTTATTCCATAGAGTAGCAGTTCATGGAGTAACTTATCCGTTGTAACTCTGCTCTCGACTGCTGTATTAAAATAGCTGTTTATACCAAAATTTTCTCTTAAAATGATGCGTATAATAACCATGAAATTCCTAAGTTTATATCATATACGTCAATTCATTTTCATCCATAATTGTTCTAGATGCAAGTATTGTAAAAGCTGCTTACATTTTAAAACCAAAGTGGACAAAGGAAGAAGATCACTTCTTGCATCTGGCATCATAGAACACCATGTCGGGTCTTCACGTGTTGCAAAAACTTTCACAAGTTTCCACAAACGCCATTTTCACCCGAAAGCTGTTGGCTGCTTCTGTCTTTCGAACATCTGCCAATTTTTACTTAGGTTGTCGAAATTTCTCATCTGAAAAAATGAGGCCACAGGTTTTCTTTGACATTAGTGCAGATAAGACTCCATTGGGTCGTATTATCATGGAGGTATGCATTATTTTATATGTTTAATTGTGCCGGTTTATTAAGACCGGCACTTCTGAAAGTATTGAAAGGGAGGCTATCGTAAACTTCTAATTTTAAATGTAATTTAATGTTTTATTTGTATGTCATTGAATAATTTTATTTAGTTTATTACGTTTGCTATATATCTGTATTTATTTCATATATATATATATATATGTATGTATATATATTATTGATTACCGATACCGCCCCCTGTTAAAGAGGGCCCTTTACTGTTATATATATGTATATATATATATCTCAGTGAAGTATATATCTTAACGTTTACATATTCCATTACTTACTTAATGGGGAATTATTAATTTGAGTAATTAGTTTTTCTTTAATTTTGTTCCTGTATTTCATTGTTATTCGTGAACAAAGGACTGTGATTTTCAGTCTCAACACAGCCGATTAATTCCTAAAATATCCACCTCTAACAGTTAAGGTTAATTTAACACTAATATAAGATGTGCATGTATGTATTTGTAGTAATAGTTGATATGTTAGTTCAAAATTCTTGTAGCTATCTTTTCATTGTATCTAAACTATAATTTTTCTTTTAGCTTCGTGATGATGTTGTACCCCGGACTGCAGGTAAGCATAGTTTTCTATACTATATAGAAATCTGTTAGAGTAAGTCATTAAATTTGTGACTAAATCGAAGTAATGTGATTTTTTTTTCATTGGAGGAAACTTTTGAAAATTGAATTTTTCCAAATATATGCATCTTAGAACTT
This sequence comes from Dolomedes plantarius, assembly GCA_907164885.2. Lineage (NCBI taxonomy): Eukaryota > Metazoa > Arthropoda > Arachnida > Araneae > Dolomedidae > Dolomedes > Dolomedes plantarius. Next base: position 150,827,937 of record OU015494.1, on the reverse strand, counting down.
GTTGATGCTCTAAAAGTTGTCTACGCTTTCATAAACCTAATTTAATACATACTTCATAGGTCTTTAATAGCTCTTAATTGCTTAGGAATATTGCTTGTATAATTTCTGTTTAACATTAATGCAGAAAAATTAAAAACCCATAAGACAATTCATGCAGTTTCTCTTTCATAGCTCTTTACTAAATATTTAATTTTCGGGAATTCAAAATAAATGTTAAGTATTTTATGTAGTATATAGAATTGTTTTTAAGGAACATTTTAAAAATTGTTTTTTCTTCAACAGAAAACTTCAGGGCTCTCTGTACTGGTGAAAAGGGATTTGGGTACAAGGATAGTACATTCCATAGAGTAATCCCTTCTTTCATGTGCCAAGGTGGGGATTTTACACGACATAATGGAACTGGAGGCAAATCCATTTATGGGAACAAGTTTGATGATGAAAACTTCATTTTGAAGCATACTGGACCTGGTGAGTGCATTTGGTATTTTAGTTATACTATGTTTGATCTTTCAGGGGGTTAAATGTAAAACATCTTGATTTGTTAAAATCAAGATGTTTTACATTTAACCCCCTGAATTTTAAAATTCCCCCTGAATTTTAAAATTCCCCCTGTATTTTAAAATTCCTCAAAGAAACTAGATTTTTGTCAAACCAGCTGTCCTTCAGTGGTATTGAACAAAATTTAGGATCTTGGAGTAATGAAGATATGGTATGCTCGTTTTTGTCATTTATGTTAAAGTGGTCATTTTCATCTACGTATAAGGCATTTCAGTTTTGTGTAAGTAAGGCAAGTCAACTAAAGTGTTCAGGGTTACAGCCCTATATTTTACAGAATCGATTAACCTTTTACAGGCTGAATTCAGATGCAGGTATATTTTAATTTAATTTTTAGCATATTTTGCCTTCTAACCCTTTAGTTAAGGGATATTAGTCATTAAAATATAGGGGAAAAATTTTATACATAATTTTCATGGTGTTCCTAATTGGGAACGTTGGTTACTTCTGACTATACTTTTACACTTGATTCAAAAATGGAATATAGTGATGAATAGATTAAATAACCAAAGTAGTAAGAATGAATGAAAGGTTTTTTAAATTTAAGTGCCGATAAGAGTTAAGTTGAAAATTTATAAATTTAAATGTAAACAATTTCTTTTATTTAAACAAAATATCAAAAAGTTATGTTTATCTTTATTCCATGGTCCAGTGGAAAGCATGTTAGGTGCAAATTTTTCCTACACTCATTGCAAGCTAATCTTTTATTTACTATGCACTGTGCACATCTACCTTGAGTTGCTTGTACAAGAAAATCGCCATCACTCTTTCTTTGTGATATAGGGTGGTGAACTTTAAGTCCTTGTTGGGGCCCATGCTTTCTTAGTGCAATTCTTAGAAGAGCGATTTTAACCTTACAGTGAAACTCCAGATTAGTCAGCATGGCTTTTTTTTTCATAAGTTGCTGAATGTAAAGTCCAACCAGCGACAACAGCCATATTTAATTCATTAACAAATTCCACCATTTCATAATGTGAAACATGGGATGGTAGCTGCCTCACATTCTATCTAGCAGATCAACTCCTTCCTATTCCAGTATTAAATTTGGTTGTAAGTCCACTTTCTTCTGATCTTTCATGAATATCTTTTAGTTGACTGCATTGAGAGATGAGTGCAATCATATAAAGGAACTGTCATTACAAAATTGTCAGTCCAGTGGCATAAAAATACTGATCCATCTCTTTGGTAATTAAATCAACCGCTTTCTAGTTTTTTTAGTCTCCTTTGAGAGCATTAATAAAGATTTTTTAATTCAATGTTCTTGGGTAGTTCCAATAACTTTTATATTTCTACTTGCAAGATGCTTCTATGTATCATTAGTAGTAAAAAAGTTATCAAAAATATTTCTAGTTGAAGAGGGTTTGCAATAAGTCAGATTATTTACAACCCTAGTACCAAGAGAGGCTATTTCCTTAGACTTCTTCCCTGCATGAATGTCCATTTTTATATAGATAACTTATTTAAACTTTCAACCAAAAACTCAGTATAGGAAATGATGCCGCCGTAGTATAGTGGTGTCAGGACAATGTTCTCAATTGGGAACATAATGATTTAACTAATTACACAAAGTGCATTTCTTTTTAATTTATTTTATATTTTAATTGTGAACCCTTTTAAGTGCCTGCCAATTTTTAGAAGCATTGGATTGTTTTTCTCATTTATGATTTTTTAAGTTGTGCTTGCTCCATGAAAAATATGGAAAAGGCCATTTTTATGATTTTTTGTACAAAGTCAATATTGATGAAATTTAATTTTAAAATAAATTTTCAATTCGATGTTCCCAATTGGGAACATTTCACTGTAAAAGGTTAATTAGCAAAAGTTAAATCTATACTGATTAGACTGCAAACATTTGGTTGTGTTGAGAATGATCCCAAAAGATAATGGCAAAGAAGGAAAAATTATTCTCCAAGGGACTTGATAGAATTTAAATGCTTACAATTCACAGTATGCTTGGTTATCAATAATACCAGATTTGTCTTTTTCCTCATTGAATGCATAAGTCTAATGTATATGTAGTCTCAACAGTATGTTTGTCTGGGTTGTACTGTCCTTAATGATTTTTCGCCCTTAAATTTGCTATCAAATTTATTGCAATGATAATTGGGATGCATTACATCATTTTAAATACATCACGGCTATTTAAGATTTTTGTTGGCTTCTAGTGGGACAGTTTTGTTGCAAAAGTTGACTGAACTCTCTACCAACCAACTTAATGGGACAAATTTGATATTCGCTTTCCCTTAGTTGAACCAATATGACACCTCACAGGATGGCTGCTTAATTTAAATTTTATAAATTTCTAGCTGAAAACCCGCACTTCGCTACAGAGTATATTTAAATTAAATACAATGGTCAATGTATGCAATTAATGCCAAAAATATATATATATATACATGTATACATTGATCATTGTATAAATATAATTGATGTAAAAAATATATTTATAAAAAAATCATAAGGGATATTTTTATAGACAAAATGTAGAAGAAAATATTCAAATTAAATCTAATGGGACATACTAAAGAATATAGTACAGTTTGAGGAACATATCTTTCACTGTATTTTAATATTTTTTTGGATAATATCCAATTGTCTGCCGCATTAGCAAGGGAAAATTTTTTTTTGTCTATTTCATTGTTATGGACGTGACGATAAATTTAAAGTACCAGACAAAGAAATTACGTGATCAGCATTTCATAAATTAAATTCTAAAAATTAATCTTTAAATTCACCAAAAATCAGAAAATGGGGGTAAAGATTCGATAAAGATTTCATTTTAAAGGAATTTTTATGACCTTTCTCGTGATATAAATTTTATAACCCTCAAATTACTTTAAATGCAATAAAAAGTTACTAAAACAGCTTAAAAATTTAATTTTAAAAAATCTAAGAATTTTTCTTAGTGCACCCCTACACTATAAGAATTGCCATGCAAAATTTCAGTCCTTTGGGTCCAGCGGTTTGGTCTATGCATTGTCAGTCACGGAACTGTTTTATATATATATAGACTATCCCCTTGCTAAATATTAAATTCTACTTGATTTTGCTTTCCAACCTAATTAAGTATGCTACGGAACAAAATAAATTAAGCTGCCTAATTTTGTCAATATCTTGAACTTGCATGTCTGCTGTGGTGAACTTGACTATTATTTGTAGTCTGTAGAATTTGTTGTATTTGAATTAGTAAATAAAAGTTAACTTAATCAAATTTATGTGTATTGCTTAAAGCAGGTTAATATGGTATGAAGCTAGTGTAACTCTGGTTTTTAAGCAATTATCATTTGTCATTAATTGACTAGACAATTATGGTTTGTTATTGTTGATTATCCATTAGGAATAGAAACAAATCTTAGAAAACTGAAGTATGGTAAGTTAACATTGTGTTTGGATTTTTAAAATTATCAGTGAAGAGCAGTGAGTTTTACTGAACTCATTTTGATGATTGTCTGAAAGCTTTTCTGACAACTTTGCTTCCAGTGTAATTTTTAGTGTTTTTAATGTTAATTTTTTAAAATTCTGTTGCTCTGTAGATAATTTGGAAGGAATAAATTGTATATTTTGGGTAAACTTACTTTCAGTACTCATTTTCAACTTATTGTAATCAGTGAGAAAGTCCAATTAAGGAAGAGAAGCAACCAGTATCTTATATTGAGTTTAAATTTACTTTATGTGTGTGGTTTAATATTATATTTAGTGTTGAGTACAAATAATTTTTGTTATGCTGTACTGAAAATTAACAATCTAAGACATTGTAATTTTTGTTTTTATTGTTTGTTTCAATAATTCATACCATAACATCTTGTTATAACTCTCCTAGGTATCCTATCCATGGCTAATTCAGGTCGAAACACTAATGGCTCCCAGTTCTTCATATGCACTGATAAAACTGCTTGGTATGTATTGTCTGTTAATTTGTTAGTTGGTAATAGTGCAGTATAATTAATAACAGGGAAGAGGGTGCATTATTTCATTTATTCGATGAGTAAAAGAAAAAAATTGAATGACTTTAATATGTTCATTGCATAATTGGTGAAAATGTGCTTAACCCATTGCTTGGTGCATTTCTATAGTCTCTGGGATTGCAACCTGCCAGGGCAATTAAACCTCCCAGAGGTACTCCGCTTAAACATATGCAAAATGGTGACCTTGGAAGGATAGATAAGTTGGTAAAACAAACTTACCATGGAAGAGCTGTGTCAGATGGATCCTCTTCGCAAAAAGTTTCCCTTTTTGCAGACCTGTTAGGATTAAAGTGTGAAATGAACACACAAAATCAATGGCGACCAAGAAAGAACTAAGTTGAAAACAAACTTATTGCTGCTGTATGCTACTTGTAGGTGCACACGGGATCTTTGCTTCATTCAGATAGATAACCTTGCTTCACTCCACTTTGCTCAGTTACGCACCAGTCCAAAAACATTACAGAAATCCCCAGCTGCTGGTTTGTAGTAGTCAGTAACACCTGCTGGCTGTAGCAGTCAGTAAAACATATCTACAACTCGAACACAACCACTTCCTTTAAAAATCTAACCACAAGCTTAACCATTGAAATTAACAGTTAATTTCAAATCAACAAAATAACAAAGCATGTGTCTCCATGTATTAGTAACGGCGAGTTCTGGAACAATAAAGGGCTGAATTAAATAAACATTTTGCCCGCAGATCCACGGCACAACTTTGATGGTGAGCTCAGCCTAAGTCCATATATCATACTTCCACATGCAGGCAAGGAAAACTGCAAAAAGGCTTGCCATTTCTACACAGACCCTTGCTTTTGGAAGTTCTCCACATGACTTTTATACTCGGACAAAGTGTGGTGCACCCTAGCAGTTCACACGCATGCTAATTTCGGAATATGCAATTTTATTGCACTTCAAAATAAAGTGTTAAGTTTCGGGTTGAAATGACATCATAGATTAAACATTTGAAGTGAGTGCCGCATCTTGTCTACTAAATGACATTGCTATTGTGTTTACTTCATAAATTATTATTTCGGCTTGTTGAGTTGACATCAGGGGATTATCGAAAAGTTAATTCATTAACGGTGACTCGACAAAGTAAATATTTAAGGCTAGACAAGGTAAATCCTTTTTTTTTTTTTCAAAAGAAAAATATCAAGGTTGCTATATTTGGAATGTTTATTGCCCATCCAAAAAAAGTTGCCAAGCAGTGGGCTAAAGCACATTTGACCCTCAATCTTAAATTTTTATATTTCCAATTTTGAATCTTAATTTAACATCTTCAGGGCCTTGTCAGTATTGGTTGATGACTTAAAGTGATATGCAATAATACCCTGATGTATAATTGCATGTTGAAAGCATGCATTTTTCTATTGTAATTATCATAAAACATTGTTACTCATCCCTTTTTTTCCCCCTGGCATAAGAATTGACAATTTAGTATGCTTTACTGTGCTTTGGAGATTGCTGATGTGCAGCATCTGAAATCGACTCGGTTTGCTGTTCATTTGTTAATCCAAGTAATTTTCAGCCTCTTTTCTGTTGAGGAATTTATTAAAATTCCCTCTGTAATTATGACATTCAGTTCCACTTAATTATTAAAGTAAAAATTTTGAGTACTGTCAGATTTTTGCAGTTCAATCTTAGTTGAGTGTTCCAAAAAGCAAGTTGAAAATTTTGGAAGATAAATTAAGTTGTAGATGCATACATGTATTGTAATTTGTCAGTAACTAGATGTGAATAAGTGTGAGGAAAGGATCTAGATTTTGTTTACTTTTATTGTATTTAAATTTTGTGTACTGTTGGGTTTTGTTTTATAGATATTTTGCAATATCTTGGTTTTTTTAGGGGGGGGGGGGAGGGATACCTCCTACTTTATTACTAAAAGCATGTGGCAGCATTGAAGGTGTACTGTGACACAAGCAACAAAAATATAACTTTGAGCTAGTATCCATATTTCTATTTATATAAAAAAAGAAAGCAAAAGTAACATCTGATGGTTGAGGTATCTGTATGATCTTATAGTTATTGCAGAATTAGTCTAGCCTTTAATCATGTTGGATAAATATCTCATGCAGCCAACTCTAATAGCGAAATGTTTCACTGCAATTCTGGCTGATAAATATTGGAATTGTGAGATGCTGATTTCTTGTCTTCATAATTTATTAGGTCTGCATATCATTCAACTCCCTTTTAATATTTTTATGGAGAGTTAATGACATGTAATTAGCTGCAATGTTTCATGTTAAACTTAAAGAAAAATTTCTTACACTTTCACTTTGAACTGGTGCAGTTTTTAACACTATTCTCAAGAATCTGAAAATGCATGATTGTGAATGTGCCTAATACAGTTATATTGTTAATTAGGAAAATTTTACTGTGGTTTCATTAAATTTAAACTTCAGTGCTTTTGATCATGGGCTCATTAATTTGCAATTCAGTATAGCTGAAGTATGATACTCATTGGCTTGGGCTTAATCATTCACTTAAAAATTTTGCTTATTTATATATTATCTGTAATTGCATATCTGAGTTAAAATCCTGGTGTTTGCACTTTAAAAGTTATGCTCATGCTACTGAGATTAGTGTTACTTATCCCTTATTTATTTAACTTATGTTCGGAATGAATTCTTAAACAGTATCTTGTTATTAATGAACATCAGATTTTGTGCATGAGCAAGTGTTTATTTGACATTTCTTAAGAGAAAAACAAGTCACTATGAATTTTCGGAACAGCTTCCCAATTAACCCGTTTTCTCGCCAAGCCAATTTTTTCGTGCCAACCTTGGCGCCATTGTTTATCCCAGCCCTCCGCACGGCAAATGAGTAAGACTGGTTCGCTTATTTAACTTTTACAATAAAATGAGAGTATAAAGAGATTTATTAATAAATAAAACTTACTTGTAAATATCCGGTGATGATTTTTAATATATTGAAGTTTATTATTAATAAACATCATTCTTCTTAGGGCACTTTACTACTACTACTTGCCAATTAGAAATCGGTGGAAAACGAGACTATTTCTAGAAATATCAACTATAAATAACCTATTAAGGATACTGTCAGAGCCGAACGCATGCTTACCGCAAATTTTGCAATCCGACTTGGATAGTCTAACTAATGCAGCCTGATATGTAGAAAGAATACTGCTAATGGGCAACATAACTATTTAGTTTAATTTAATAAAGCTATAAAAAATTAAGAGTTTTTTACAAAGTAAAAGTAATAATTCTAAAATAATATCTAATTGACAAACTAAATCACTACAATGTATTTGAAAATTTAATGTAAATGTATTATATATTAATAAACTATATGTATAAATAAGCTATGTATAAGTATATTTAGCTTAAATAAAGTATAAAAACTTTAAAAAGGAAGTTAGAAAATCGTATAGTCACCAAGCACGTGTTAATCCAATGAAGTATCTGTCGGTCAAGCAGCTAACAGAGCAGAAAAAATCTGAACTAACTTTTGACCTCCTGAACCGGCTAGCTGAATATTACAGCAACCCTTGTGATGTAGTTCGTCAAGGTGGGATTTCCGAGCCCACGGAACGAACCGTGCCACAAGGATTGGCGAGAAATCGGGTCAATAAGGAATCTTAGCCGAATTTTCCCCTGTATGTTTTTGGAAAAACTCCTTTCAGTTCTATTTGTATTTTTAGTTTTAAACACTTGGAATGCCTTATGGATTGTAGAAGGCATTTAATGCACATTACATACCTTCAAATAATGCACGTTTAAAGTTTTGAAAAAAATTAGTATGACTTTCCGATTTGTAAATTGCTTTTCTTGTACTAACACCAGTATGTAATTCATTGTATGGTTAATATGAAGAACATGATATGATTGCCAAGCCGCGGCGATAAGGGAAAAATAGCAAACCCTAAAACTGTCAAATGCCTAGCTGTTCGCAAAAAAGCTTGGCGAGAAACCGTATCATGTTCTTCATATTTACCCATTGTATTCAGGACTTGTAATGATTAGCAAGACCTTTAATATCATTAGAATTCCTATACTGTACTTTCCTCCATGTAAATTGTGGGGGTTAGGTAGAACTAAACACTTCTATATTAAATTTCTGTGATTTGATCTCTTTGCTATGTTTAAAAATAATTGAATAACTTTGATCAAATGTCTTCCCAAGATTCAACAATCATTAATCTTAATACTTTATTTGAGTGTAATTCATAAGTTACACATTCTAAGTTAATATATTTATATCAAAGTCCCAGTTAATAGTGTGATGTAAGCTGAGAAACGGCACAATATTGTTAAACAAATTTCAGTTAGCCTTCACAGCTCTTCTAACTATTGTGTTGACTATACTTGTACTGTAGATGATCCGGAGAACGATCAATTGATTCATTTTCCCATGTCGTTTGTTTCATATAGTCCTGTCGACCATACTTTGTTATGTTCCCGTATTTATTGTTCAATTCAGTCAGTCCCTTGAAAAATGATTGATCGAGATTCCACTGTATTTGGATTTAACTGCCATAATTTGATTTTATACTTTCCCCGGTCATATGTTAATAAAATTTATTTCCAGGTTGGATGGAAAGCATGTAGTATTTGGTCAAGTTATTGAAGGAATGGATGTTGTTAAGAAAGTTGAGAGCTATGGCAGTCGTAGTGGCCAAACTTCCAAAAAGATAGTTGTTACTAATTGTGGTCAATTGTAATTTGTATTTTTGTACCTTTTTTTTTTTTTTGATTAAAACTTTGTCATAAATGTCTTGATTTGTTTTGTATAGGATTTTCTTGTGTTAGAAATTTTATTTGAACTTATGGTCCAAAATTTTACTTACTGGAAACTGAAAAAGTTACTGGGGGGGGGGGATTAATGCAGGTGATAGCAGTCTAACATAAATCCATCTTTCAGATGGATGTGCAGTTCATGGGTATTTGCTTTAGATTCAGGGTTAAATTTATTTTCTATGTTGTTAGGTCTTCTCCAGCAAGCATGGTGGAATACTATGCCATCAGAGTTTGGCTGTGAGGTATTTTCTGTCACATTTAATAGTTCTAATCTTCTTAACCCATTTAGGGGGCACTAAATCAATATTTTGGGGGAGGACAAAACTTAATATTTGAAGAAATATAACCATTAAGAACATTCCGTAAAAAAAATAAATGTAGCTTTAGTTTAGGCAGGGGGTGGTGATCCATTTTTGAATCACCGTGCACCTAGAGCACTGTATAAGGTCTGTTCTGACTGGCTATGCCTTTATAACACCAGGAAAGGATATAATATAGAGCAAAGATATAAAAATATGTCCATTGTAATCAGTTTAATATATATATATATATATATATATATATACAGTAGTTGAATACCTGTGCTTCGCTACGGAGTGCATTCAAATTAAATACAACAGTCAATGTATGCAATTTGTATGTCTAATATCCATAAAACATACTAATTTCAATTAAATTCTAAAACTTTCATCTCAGTCTAGTGGTTAAATTTTATCTTTCACTGTATTTTAATATTTATTTTGTTATGCATGTGATACAAATTTAATTTGAAGTTACACAGCTTAAAAATTTAATATTAAAATAAGAATTTTTCAAATCTTTCTTAGTGTACCCCTAAACTATTAAGAAGAATCACCATACAAAATTTCAGCCCTTTAGGTACAATGGTTTCGTCTGCTTGTTATCTGTCAGCCAGTCAGTTACGGAACTTTTATATATATAAATTACATGTGACAGTGCAGCCATTCTAATGGGCAAGAATGGAGTAACCAAATTGAGATAGATTTCCATGTTTGATAGGCACTGTGCTAATTGACTTGGACTATCAGTTAATGATACTGTTATATTTGTTTCCAGTACTGATAGATTCAGATCATTTATTGATAAGCTTTATGTATTGTTCAATGCATCTGCTAAAAATTTTGGAGAACTAAAAAAATGTGCAAGTATGCTGGAAGTTAAACTTTTAAGAATTGTTTGAATTTTAAGCACGCAATGGGTTGCATTAAGTTTTTGAACAATTTCTGCACCTTGGAATAACTCTTGAGGCTTTGGTGAAACATTTTCAATATGAGAAGACATGCTAAGAAAGATGTCCACATGAAGGATTAGGGGGAAAAAAATAAAACTTAATTTATCCTAGATTTAGGACAAATATGTGATGTGGTTTAAGAATTGAGTAAATTAAGCTTGGATTTATAAGATCTTGACTTGTATAAGGCGAATGAAAATATAAAAACTTCAGTACAGGTTTTTGGAGAAAGACTCCTTGATCGTACTACAGATATTTTGTCAGTGGTCAAAATTTTAAGTTTTCATGGAGTTGAACTTCATGAAAATGGTTGTAAATATGACCCTCTCCTCAATCGAGAAGAATTTTATAAAACTTTCAAGAATTCATCAGTTTTTTTATCAAATGCGGAGGCACTTTTTCATCAGACATTTGCCTTTAATTATTCACTGCTATTTACTGGCTTCTTTATTATGGGAGCAGCATTTAGGTTTTCCAGCATTGCTCCCTATGATGGGAATGACTGCCCATTGCGTTGCAGCTCAGAATGCTAACCTCTTTACCATGTGGACGGCATTCATCAAAAAATAGATTGCTTGATAGTGAAAATAATGATTTTGTATGAGTGGCTAAGAAACTTAATATGAAATTGGCCTGATGATATTGCATTGCAATTAACATTTCGAGAGAACAAAATGCCTGAACTGTCTACTAAATTTAAATTGAATGAGAGAAGTTGTGTTGATTTCGTGATTATTTATGAGAAAAAAATAGTGTCAGTAAAGGTATTAACTTAAAAAAATGTCAATTATTCCAATATCTTCAAGTGAATGAGAGCGAAGATTTTCACAAATGAATTTGATTGTTAGCCCAAATAGAGCTTTGTTGACAAAAATATTTCAGCACTATTACTAATTCGATTTGTGGGACCACCTCTCGTGTGTTGCCACCGCACAAAATATGTTGAATCATGGTTGCTCGGAAAACATTCAGCAATCGATACCAACACCAAGGAGCGAAATCAAAATATAGTGGACACTAATTTGGAGAAAGTTTAGGATTAATTATAAATAAACTAATAAAAAATCATGAACTAATAAAGCATATTGAAGTTAAGTATTTTCTAATAAAAAAATTAAAGTAATATTACTTTAACATAATTTTGGCGAAATAATATATTAAGTTCCAAAATTGTTTTGCAAAAAAAAAAAAAAAAAGGCACTGTATATATATATATAGATATATGTAACCATTTATTAATTCTATCCCATACTTTCCACAACTCTTATACTAACATGAAAAGTAACGAAATTGAAAGGAAAGGTCACGAATTTTTTCAATTTTTTTTTAATCGATATAATGTAGAATAGAAAATATGCTCCTAACTGGTACCAAAAACACTATGATCAATTTTTGCCTGCTTTGTGACGCCGGAATGTTTGCCTGCTTTATGATCGGAAGAGAGATAACAGTTCCTGCGGGAAAATGCATTGTATTCTTCCCCATTGCGGGAACGAACGCTCTTTCTCCCCTTCACAGAAAGGAGAGTATACGTCGTCATCTGGGGCTACCCCTCCGGCGACGAAAATACGAAGAGATAAGAAACACACAGTATTAGTAGACATATGGTAAAGCATTAAAATTAACACGAACAAGTAGTGCACAATGCTAACAAGAGAGAAGTTGGTTGGACAGCGGAAAAAACAATTTTTTTTTTTTTATAAGAATAGAGCTTTAATTTTTACGTCGATCCTGAATAGAGAAGTGTAGTTTATGAACGAACTAGTTCAGATCGGTCTTTCTTTCAGTGAACTCTAGTATTACCGTATAGATTTTGGCTTGTCATTATTTGCGCACGAGATATTCTCTCTCCCCACGTAACAGACTATGTCCGCCAAATCCAGACTATGAAGCTTTCTCCCGCCAATGACGTAACGGGCGATGCATTCAACTATGAAGCTCTCTTCCACGGGAGATATTAGCGCCCTTTACACGTACGTTTTTTCGCGAGTGCTTGGAGCTTACGGGATTGCGCGCACGCTCCAAACACTCGCAAAAGAGCGTACGTTTAGCGCCCTTTACACGTACGGGATTGCGCGCGGGAAAACTTGGAGTACGCTCCAAAGCAACTTTCCCTTCCTCTCCAACACCTTCACACGTGCACTCAATCGCGTGGGAAAGAACGTACGTGTAAAGGGCGCTATTCCTCCGCCCAGGACCGTAGCCAGCGGGAGGTTGGGAGGGGGGGGCTCGACGGGTAGGACCCCCTCCCCCCCGAAATTCTGGAGTTTACTGTATTGCATTTTAACATCGAAATATAAGTACATTTTTAAATGTAAAATTTTTTAAAACAGCATACTTATTCAAAATTTAATTTTTATTTACTGTCAATATTTGTGCTCCAAATTGTTTTATACATTTACTGAAACGTATTACACAAGATTGTGCATGGACTTTTAGATTATATAATATTAAATTTTATAATTTTTTAATATTAATATTAAATATTATGTAATATTAATAAATTTTATATTATTTTTAATTAAAAAATAGTGAAATATCGGGGAGGCTCAGTCCAGTTTGACTTGTTCTTCATCTTGTTGTTTTCAGAACAGTTTAGGAAAGTTCCGCAAAAATTAACTCAAATTAAACATTGATACAACTATTTTACAATTGTATCAATGTAGAATTATTGAAAAATTGTTATTTAAATATCATTTACTTTAATGTGGTTTCTGTAGTAACTGTAACAAGTATGAGAATGATTAAGTTTTGCATCATTCACTTTCAAGGTGTTTTACATTGCATCAATAAATTTCATGGGTGTTAAAGTCACAATCATATCTGGAATTTGTATAACAGTAATAAAACTAGTAAGTATTGCATGGTTGTAATCCCAACTTCTTAAAAATAAAGTTTTCCTGATAAGAACTTAAATAATAAGCTGAATATAGTTGAAAGATGAGCCAATGGGGGGGGGGGGGGGGAGACTAATTTCATTTAGACATTAGTATGTACTTCAATGGTCATGAAATTTTATTTTTAAGGTCATGAAATTGATTTTCTCAAAGGTAGTAGACACCCTGTTATACAACTTTACCATTTATGTAACTACTTCCGTTTTGTGTGGCTTCTAGCTGTCTCTGGGCATATAGCATCATACTTGATCACGAGGACAAGCAAAACTAATTATTCTTTGTGCTGGTGCGAGTGTCGAATGGTCGTGTCCTCACTTTTCGCATACGTGGGATTCATACAAGAAAAAAATATGCTAAGAATTATTCGCAAAAAAACTTGTAAACTGATACCAAGGGAAAATCAATATTTCATACACTGGAATAGTTTTTCAAAGGACAAGAAATCCCCCTCTGAAATACCAAATCAGTTGCTACTGATGGTGCTCCAGCAATGATAGGATACTACAAAGACGTTCTTGCATAATTAAAAAAAAGTGATTCTGAATATATTTGCCATGCACTGCGTCTTTCATGGGCAAAATTTAGTTGCAATAATCTAAGTGAACACCTACTAGGTCATTGCAGCATGTCGTTCAAGCAGTCAACAAAATCAGATGCAACGCAATGAATGACATTGTTTTGACAACTTTGCACTGAAAACTAAGAATTGAATTGCTTGTTGCTTCATACAGAGGTTCTTTGGCTGCCAAAAGGTGCCTGTTTGGGTCGATTTTATAAAGTCTTTGACTCAGTGCTAAAGTTCTTGGGAAAAAAAAAAATTGATAATTTACGATTCAACTATATCCATTCCAAAAATGACAGCCTATTTCACAGACTTCTTTAATAAATTCAATGACATAAATCAAACTCCAAGGCGATTAGCTGAATTTAATAAAAACAAAAACTAATTTCCACATTTGTGGCAAAACTTCTACTATACAAAAAAAAAAAAAATTATGAAGAGGGGAATTCAGCCAATTTCCACATTTATCAACAGTAGAAAAACATGAAGAAGACATGTTTATGTAATGTCAGCACTTGAAAGCTCTTCATTCTAACTTAAACCAACGATTTGAAGACATTCTTAAAAGGAACATATCTGATTGGGTTTTAAACCCTTTTTCAGGATCAAACTCAGAAAAAGCTGTAAAATTATAAGAACTAATATAACCAACAATGAATGAAGAATGAATTAAAATTTAAATTCAAACACAGCTATCAACAGTTCTAGCAGCAAAAAGAGATACGGACACATTACCCTGGATTATGGGCAGTGGTACAAAAACTTTTGCTAATCGTGGTGATTGAAGAATGCTGGTGACTAAAATAGAGCAGAATATAAATAAATTGGTTGCTGTGCACCAAGTTCATCCTTCTCATTAGTTTTAATGTTATTTGTAATTTTTACTAAATTTAATATACTTTCATTATCTTAATTTTCTGTGTGTAAAGTGAAAGTAACTATGGTTGATTTTAATAAATAAAAATTTCAAGGTTTCTTATTTACAACAACATATTTATTTACCATGTTTTATGCCATAGGTAGAAATATAGATACATAAAATGAAGAAAATGTGTCATTGTATCTGTTTGCTCAAATAGGAAGATAAATTTTCTTGGGGGCGGTGCATAATTTTTCCTCTTAAAAGGGGTCGACATGCCCAAAAAGTCTGGGAACCTCTGTTCTAAATTATGTGCTTCCTCTTAAAGAAAAAAATTGTATCTGTGGAGAATTCAGGAGGAATAACAAGCTGTGGTTCAGTTGCACATGTGGTATATGGTCACATAAAGGCTGCATTGGCATGGACAGTGCAACAGACTACAAATGTGACTTTTGCGTTCTCTAAATCTTGAGCAGACTTTGAGCACCATTTCCCTACTAGGACGGGCAATACCGCTTAATGCCTTTAATACTAGCAGTAGTCATCTATGGCTATTTGAAACTTAGTTTGCTGTCAGGGTTACAGAAGAAAATATTGATAGAATAAAATATAAAAAAAAAGCTTTGAATTAAAATCTTTGTTATTCTGATAACTGAGTCAATTGATTTCCCTGTATATTGAATTTAATACAGACAAATTGTCACAACAGAAATTTTGGGTTCATATGCCTAAAATATATGCTGATAGGACAAAATTCATGGCTTTTAAATACTCACTGTAACAAGTATTATCACTAACTACATAAATTTTTTTGTTTTTAAAGAGACAGTCATGTAGAAAAGGAAAAACTAAACACTAAGTATTCAGTTGTATTAGATGAATTATGGATACATACTAATTTTTCTAATAAAATTTAACTGAATGTTAACTTTAAATTTTCTTTTTACTTTAAGGAATTAATACATGTTGTCAAAATTGAAAGTACACTCCATCACAAGAGAAAAAAAAAATGTGAAAAAGTAATAAAATTTATTTATTTATTTTTACAAAACTACATGAATGTTTTCAGTATTTAAAAAGAAAATATGGTAAGAAATTTTAGATGCATAAATAAAATTAAAGTTGGAAAAAAAAATATTCTTTTTAACAACTTTACAGTCATCATTAGTAATTTATTACAGTGTAAAATTTTTAAATTCATTAAAGTGTAAAATTTTTAAATTCATTAGAGTGTAAAATTTTTAAATTCATTAGAGTGTAAAATTTTTAAATTCATTGATGTGTAAAAATTTTAAATCCATTAATGTGTAAAATTTTTAAATCAATTAAAAACAAAAACTTAAAAATTTTAAAACTTTCTTTTTTCTGCCTGCTGTTCTAGGTGGTTCTAGGGACTCCTTATTGTTCAGTTCCTCTTCCTGCAAGGAATATAATTTATAACAAGTCATTAGAATCTACTGATACATATAAAATGAAAATCCCCAAAATGCATGACATATAAAAACACTTTTACCTAGGTCAACAATTATAAAATAAATTTCCATTCTATAGGAATATTTAAAATTTTTTTAATGAGTGAATTTATAAAAATGTTAATAAGAGAACCAAATAATCTCATACGTAGTGACTTTTATGCAATTTTAGAATCCTCTAATAGCATAGCTTCATATATATACACACAAACATAAGTGTGTATAAATGAGATATGGTAGATCTATACATGCATGCATGTGTGCATGCACACACACATACCACTTACAGCAAAAATAATTAACCTTTTCCTTATGGGGTGGGATAGCATGTATCCCAAGAATACGAGTCCAAGAATATATATACAGTGGAATCTCGATCTATCGTTTTTCAAGGGACCGATTGAAATGAATGATAAATGCTGTTATGCCTGTTCTTATTCAGACATTAGAAAAAGTTTAACTTAATTTATCATGATATATATTAATTCAATTACTTAAGTTTAATTAGAGTTTAAGTATTAGGGAGTAAATTTAATAGTATTTAAGATGAGGCGCGTTGTGATTACCTCAAAAGTTAAGAGTTTAAAATATTACCGCAATAACCTACAACAGATTCAATAAGGGAAAAACGACAGCTGAAAGAGAAACTTAGCTTTACTCTGAAAAGGAAAATTTAAACAAAATAAAAGTCATTAAGCTTACGCTTTTAAAGAAAGGACGAGACACAAATTTTAGGGGTAATAATTACAAAAGTTTATTTATATTTTAACATAAATTAAGTTTTCTACATATCTAACCAGCTGTCATACAAGGCACAATTCCATAAAAAAAATTAATCACATAAAACAAATTCAAGTATTACACATCACTATAAAAATAGACTGAAATTATATTTGATTTAGGTGGCTAATGAACCCATTATCTTATAAAAAAAAATTCTTTAGTTAACTCAAAAATAAAAGGAAAACGAAAATCATAATTAAAATTGTACTTTACCGAAATGACTGCAGTCTAAAAAAAAAGAAGTAGAAATCTAGAAACAAGGCATGATAGGAAAGTCGAAAGATTTAGAATTCGGGAATAGGACATGTCCAAAGAAGGGGGGGAACTTATCGGTGAATGTTGCTCTTCATAGCTGCCGCTGAATCGAAACAGGATTCTAGTATCATCCTCTGTCTCCTCTCTCTCCAATCTCCCATCGAAACTTTTTGTTCGTTCGGATCTTCTCCGCCACTTTGCCTCATTTTTTGTTCCGCGTGAAAAATAGACCTTCTCTTCCTGGCTTCTCATTGGTTGATTTCGCGATATCTTTCCGCCGCGAGACATCAACAAACTCACGGGGAAAAATTCTCGGAAAAGGTCTGGGTGGTATTACGATGTGTGGGGTAGACTTTCTGAGAAACAATGATAAAATTGCGATGTTTGGGGAGTCATAAAGATGTCAATATCTGTTTTCCATCCCTGGGTTGATGACATTTGCTTCTTGAACGAAATGGCGCAACTATTTTGTATCGTATTACCGTGGGATACCAGAATGAAGAAGAGAAATAAGATTGCTTAGAAAATGGAAAAGTTTTAAACAAAGGTATTAGATTTTATTATTAAAAAAATTAAAGGTCCATCAGCCAATAAAGAAAATACTAAGCCACCTATATTATTATAATTATTAATAATATACAATTAAACATCTCACACATATATTTAAATTTGCTGGAGTGTCATGTTGGATTGGAATCTGTTCAGGAATCTAAATATCAGCACAACATTATACTTCCCCCTGATGGAAAAAATTTTTTGTCACAAAAAATTTTATGGATTTATACAGAACCCCATATGATCTTATTATAAATAAGAATAACCCTTGTATACATGAATACGAAAGAAAACTTGTCGAGGAACCAACAGGTGTTACACAGTACCACTTGAGTACACAAAAAACAAAAACAACAAAAGGAAATTGGTTTGGCTACAAAATGATTCGTGATTGTACGCTGAGCCGAAACATAAAATCACTACAAAAAAACTTATAAACATGAAGAATCATAAAATCACAAAACTATCATCAATTACATAGATATACGGAAGACGCTTGACACATTGTAGTACCTTGATAACAAAATTTTCATGATCCTATGATGGACCAAGCCATAAGCACATTACCTAACCGCAATAAAAAATGTAAATAAACTTCTAATATAGAGGACACTCTTTGCTATCACTCATTAGTCGCAAAGTCTTTCGCAGAGGAATCATTGGCACAAGAACACTGTGATCAGTAGTGTTCGATATCATGTAAGAGAGTTCTTTTGGTCGTAGACTTTAGTCGAAGTGACTGAACCATTGATCATTCATAGCACCCCGGCACCCCACTCTCTGACGTGATGAATTGCAGCTGCAGGTAAATGTCAATGAACTGTTATAAAGTGTGAAGGTTGATGACGGGATTAAATACTGTTGAAACTGGATGAACATTTCTCCTCTGCACACTCCCGTAGATGTCTCCGCCAGCGGATCTTTCTACTCCTGGCCAGGTTGAAGATGTGAAGATGAGACCGGTTATCCATTCATAACAATAATTGAAATGAATCATGAAGATGAATATTGGTAAAAGGACTTGACTAGAGTGGGAGCCGTGATACAGTGAAGGCCAAAGCGGTTCGTCATGAGAGTCCTTGTGTCCTTGTTGAAAGGTTTTGTGAAGGATCCATGACATGGCAGCCACGAGGATTCTCCCTCGTAATATGTAGCTTTGCACCAACGAAATGTTACAAATATTTTTAAAAAAAAATAGCATATATATATATATAAACAAACAAAAGTTTCATATATGAAAATGTAAATTAACAACACATTGTACTCATAATATGAAGCGTAATTATCAAACAGCACAAAAAAAAAAATTCTTTAGTTAACTCAAAAATAAAAGGAAAACGAAAATCATAATTAAAATTGTACTTTACCGAAATGACTGCAGTCTAAAAAAAAAAGAAGTAGAAATCTAGAAACAAAGGCATGATAGGAAAGTCGAAAGATTTAGAATTCGGGAATAGGACATGTCCAAAGAAGGGGGGGAACTTATCGGTGAATGTTGCTCTTCATAGCTGCCGCTGAATCGAAACAGGATTCTAGTATCATCCTCTGTCTCCTCTCTCTCCAATCTCCCATCGAAACTTTTTGTTCGTTCGGATCTTCTCCGCCACTTTGCCTCATTTTTTGTTCCGCGTGAAAAATAGACCTTCTCTTCCTGGCTTCTCATTGGTTGATTTCGCGATATCTTTCCGCCGCGAGACATCAACAAACTCACGGGGAAAAATTCTCGGAAAAGGTCTGGGTGGTATTACGATGTGTGGGGTAGACTTTCTGAGAAACAATGATAAAATTGCGATGTTTGGGGAGTCATAAAGATGTCAATATCTGTTTTCCATCCCTGGGTTGATGACATTTGCTTCTTGAACGAAATGGCGCAACTATTTTGTATCGTATTACCGTGGGATACCAGAATGAAGAAGAGAAATAAGATTGCTTAGAAAATGGAAAAGTTTTAAACAAAGGTATTAGATTTTATTATTAAAAAAATTAAAGGTCCATCAGCCAATAAAGAAAATACTAAGCCACCTATATTATTATAATTATTAATAATATACAATTAAACATCTCACACATATATTTAAATTTGCTGGAGTGTCATGTTGGATTGGAATCTGTTCAGGAATCTAAATATCAGCACAACAATGCGGAAACATAACAAAGCAATATGATCTTTGGGACTGGATAAAATGAACGATACATGCGGAAAAACGATGGATCCGAAAACGATCAATCGAGATTCTACTGTATAATGTAATGATGATTAACTTTAAACTGTGTAGAGGAGATGGTACATAAACATGTTGTAGTCAGAACACCAATTAAGGAACATATACTATTTCAAGAGAGCCATTGACACATCGGGGAGGTAAAACCACAGAGAGGAGAGACATCGATGGATTCACACCGGAAACAAAAACATAACTTTTTTTTAACTTTGTTACACTTTAGAAAGAAAATGATCACTTTACAGGTAATTAATTTATTATAAAGATTTAACTTATTTTTCATTTACAAAATTACTGATTATATCCAGAAAACAGTTTCAATTATGAAAAGCTTCACTACAATCACGATGTAGAGTAACGTCAAAAACTTTGCATGGACAAATTGTCTGGCTATGACATTGTTTACTATGCAGTCTTCTGCTGTCTTCGGACTTGACAATAAAATGACCACATTTTCCACGTAATGGCTTTTGCATGCTGAATGTCTGTATAAAGAGATCAGTAAATTTCTTCCTGAGGTAAAGAATAATATCCCATCGGCAACAATATTCCAATGAACTATCTCATGTAGGCTTCAGATGCTAAAAAATGGGATGATTCTTTTGTTGGGCACATGAGTTTGTCTACTCAATGAGAAGGGGAAAAACCTCTGAGCCAAAGAGAAGATCAAAAATCTCTGCACTAGTTCCACGGAGTCGAACGACACATGTGGATAAGGAAAGTACTCTTATCCCGCTGACGTTGCACCAACGCAACACCTGTTTTTTCTCCCCCCCCCACCCAAACAAAAGCAACCGATTGATGGAATGTTCTGATAAACTTTGACCTTAGCTAAAAATAGATCACCCTTAAATCTCACGTTTGTCTCCCTATATTTCTTCTGTGAAAAAGACCAGGAGAAAGTTCTAGTTAAAAAATGCTTAACTAACTGTCTAAGTTTGGAAATCGTTATTAAATTAAAAAAACAGTTGAAGGCAAATATTTTTCAATTCCATTATTAACCCTACTCAAAAACTACAGTTAATATAAAAATCATTTGATAGCTAAATTTTTATATGCATTTATTTTGACCATTGCATCAATGCAACACCAGCGGTTAATGGGTTAACATATGTTCTAAATTATCCCAATTTCAATAAAGCACAGTCCCTTTTTCCAAATTATGATCTAGGAAGAAACAAACTAACTACCTACCTAATTTTCCCTTAAGGCACGAGGGAACAGTAAGATTTCTCATTAACTGCAATGACTCAGGACCACGTACCTATATTTCGTCATACAAAGCATGTGTTCCCTTTGACTCATAACCACGAGACTTTGACTATGTCTCACGTGGTTTTACCACATGTCCATTCCTAACCAATTAAAAGACTTCTAAACCTAGTGTCCAAATCAGAAATTACTTAGTATAAAAGGTGAGACATAGAGGATTTTTGCACTCTCAGCTTCATCACTTCCTTGCTTGCTTTGCTCTCTTGCTCTTCTGTACCTTGTCCATGTACTGCTGCTGACCACTCTACAATGTAAAGTCTGTATTCACAAGCCTCGGCAGGGACTGGTGGCATTGCTATTGTGTGTATCCAGCTGTAAATGTACCTCTGCTTTGCTAAATAATATTTGTCTGCAGAATAATCCAGAATAAAATAATAAGCATCTCAACAGTGTTGTATGAGAATTCATAGATTCCTCTCCTCTCTTTGATATTGAATTTGATTTATAACAGAATAAAATAAAGTATAAGAACTCCCAAATTAACCTTCCAGCAGGTGCACATATATGTGAGATACATGTGGCATCACACCTTTATACTAAGGGTGTATTTTTGGGGTTGCTCAACACTTAAGTTGAATTCGGTTTTATACCTTTATGCCAGAGGGCAATACGAATGCCAGCACTTGGCTATTCTATCCACCGACTTTCACTTACTTTCAGTCATCATCTGAGTTTCGAGGTGTTAATAGGGTACCATATATTCGCCATTTGTATTTTATAGATACGTGCAATTGTTCGGGTAAGTTTTCATTATATCTGTTTTCTTTATAAGAAACTTTTATTGTTTTATTATTAAACATTAAGGTTGTAACTTTTATGTCTAATATCTGCGACAGCTAAATATTTGCACAGATTGCAAATGCCCTCGTGAAAGAAAATGTTGAACGAAGAGCCCCCTACCTCGCTGCTAAGTGATCTAAAAATGAAAGTATTGAACAGAAAAGCAGAACTAGACATTGAAGAAGTAGAAGAAGCGATGTCAGGGAAAAAAAGATGCAACCCCTGTCAAAAGGACAAGCGCACTAGGATCACGAGGTGTGATCCTAGAGCGCTTTGAGATTTGAAAGAAATTTATATATTTGGAGCACTCTAAACAAATTTGCTGACTGCAACACTGTGACTTAATGACTATAAAGTCTACTCTTCCTTTTATGTCTAAATTTAAATCATTTTCTTTTATATTATGTTTATACCTTTATATTACAAATGTTAATAGTTCAGTAGAGTTATCCGCAATTTCATTTATTTTATTTTCACATCATTTCAACATTCCTTTCGTCATTTTACATTGTTTTCATGATTTATATTTACGTTGTTTCAATTTCTTTAAACAAAGAAATAATCTTATAGTTTAAATAACATTTGTTTAAATAGAGTGTACTTATTAACTCTTACCAAATTACAACATAATTTCACTAATTAAACTCTTAAAAATTTATATTTTACAATAACGTGTCTGGGAAATACATGCGACCTTTCGTATTGGTATAAGAGCCTGCCTGCTGGAAGGTTAAAAACAATTTCTAAAGTATGAAGATAAAATCCCTCACATACATAATAAAGGAATATATCTAAATAGACTTAGGAACACTTATTAAGTAAAACTTTATCATTAAAATACATTCAGTGAACTTAGTGTATTTTTATTAAATTTCTTACAATTCTTTTTTAACTTCTGCAGTAAAGATTTCTTACCTTTTGATCTTCATAGGAGGCAAATTGTTCAGAATTTTAGGAGGGTAAGCAGCTATATTGTTTACAAAGGAATGGTTGGTTTAGAGCTCTCAAATCATCTTTTGCAACACACTAGCAAAACTTACTGTAATCTGCAAATTAAAGCTGATTGTGATTAGCTGCAAACACACCTCCCTCCCTACTGTCAGATTCAAACCAGAATACTCTGGTTCTAAAGACTAGTACCTCAGCCATTTGGCCAGGGTGTAGCTATTCACAAAGATACTAAAACTACCATGACAAAGTCTATTTCCTCCAAACGAACTTAATCAGGAAGGTAATATTTTGATTATCTTTCAAACTATTTTTTTTTCTAATGTGCTTATTAGAAATTTCTAAATGATTTAAAAATAAAACAATGACCTTCATTCTCATTTCATATTAGATCTGGTTTTACCACTTAAAAAATATACTACCAATAAAGTTTCACAGTAACATACTTTTTTCACTCACTGCTTCCATCATCCTCATCCAAAAAACGAATACTGGGTTCATTGATATTTTCTAGGAACTTGGCTTTTTTGGGTTGTGAAACAGGATGTGCATTCTCAGCTTTGATTTTTCCTGAAAAAGAAAGAATTAAAATTGAAAATATAATCTAATTATTATTAAAGTATTCTTTAATGTAAAACAAATTTCATATTAGAACAAAGAATAATTTTGCTATGACAATAGAATAAGACAATTTTGGGCATGCTGTATGTGTTAAAAATGAATGATCAGTAAAATCATATAATTACCAAGATAGGAAAGTAAATATTCTGAAAAATATTCCAGTAGGCATTTCAGGTTAAAAAAGTATGTGTATGTGGGGAAGGGAATTAAAGTACAGCAATAGTTTATAGGAAAAATCATTTAAACAGTATACCAAATCTACAATTTCTCAGTTCAGGCATAGGAATTAGGCCACAAAGACAAACAGTTCATATCTGGAAATATTAGCTACTGAAGGTAAATACAAACACAAGCATTAAGAGTGAATGAATGTGTGCATGCGTGCGTGCATGCATGCATGCACACACACATACATATATAC